>VXAW01008761.1:115974-160374 GCA_013399735.1 Tyrannus savana | reverse complement strand
CTTTCCCTTTCCCTTTCCCTTTCCCTTTCCCTTTCCCTTTCCCTTTCCCTTTCCTTCCTATTTTTTAAAGGAAACCAGTACTTTTCTATATCAATATCAGTGAATCTCTAGGTGTTTTGCTAGACTGTTTCTAGTCCACTTCCTTCAGAACAGCTAACATCACTGTTCTGGATTAACACTTTGTAAATTAAATGCTATTTATTTCTGTAACTTAAAATCCAGTGCTTTATAATGGGAAATGGAAACAGAGAACAAGGTGCTGGAAAAAAAAGGAATGCACCTTCATGATATATCTGTTTTGCATGACACAGAAGGGAATTACTTTAGCAATTGACTTTTTTTTCTTTGCTCTTTGTAATGACTGCTAGAGATACTGATTTAATCAACCAACCATGCAAGTGGTTGTGATTGTGAACCAGATTGTTGTGAAGCAAACAAATGTTTCACAGTAAATTGCCAAGGGATACCAGCTACCCTGCTCTGTTTTTGCTCAAATAGATTGTCTTTTAAGCAGCTGCCTCATAAAAAGCCTTCGTTTTGTATGGACCTTTAATCAAAATGTCACTAAATGCTGCATTCTGGGATGCTTCATTTGAAACACATCCAATGTTCTTATTTATTAAATTGTCCAGCGTCGACTCCAGCCACTATTATCCCTAGTAAGCAAAGATGGATGAGGGAGTGACAAAAAGCTTGTGTCAGAGCTGAGATCAGTTGTCCGTGTGTGATGTCTTGATCTATTTGTACAACCCTCTTGGGAACCATCGGGCAATTAAGTTCACCCATTTCAAACACAGCCCTTTCTGTACTCTCTGATTTGATAGGAGAATGGGCAATTCCTGGTAATGACTACTACATCAATTATCCTGCATTGTATTGATGCTTAATTAGAGAATGTGTTGAAACTGGGGAAGGGGACAAGTGGAAGAGGGGAGGGTTGGCTCCCAAGTAAATGTCAGAGACCTTTCCTTAATAGCCTGTCTTTTTAATGTGCATTGAATGCACTGACAAGCACTGTGGCCTCCTGACCTTCAAGCATTTACCCCAGCCTGAGAAAGGAGAGTGAAGCCTCTTTGAGAAGGAATTGTTTTAGAGCTGCATTACATTTAGTGTCATTCTTGTTCAGCTTTACTGTGAACTGACCCTTGTAGCCCCTTGGCCCCGTATACGCGGCTGGAAACCATTTCTGTGCCTGAGCTTTCTGAATCAAACACTTGCAGTCTCATCAAACAGCCTTTCAAAAGTGAAACTCAAACATCATGAGCACGTACTCTTATTTTTCTAAGGTTTATGTAAGTAATCTGTGAGCTATCTGTAGGAGTTCTTTAAAAGAAAAAGAATGAAGCCAAGACTTTTGTATCTCTACAATAATGACATTAAACACAATTCCTCAATCTCCTGTTTCTTCAGATTTAAGAAAATAGAAATATTATCTAGAAAAATACTATATATCATAAGTGGAGGATTACAACAGAAATATAAAACCTACATGGCTGTTTATTACTGATCTGGCCTGCAAAGCCTGACACTAGCCATTTGTAGAGATTAATTTTCTAAAACATTGCAATATGGTTTTGGTTGCTGCTGGTTCTTTACAGAGTAATTCAAAAATTGAGTTTTTCTGGTAGTTTACAGTATTCTAGCACTTCTGTTACACAGCTGCTCTGTCTAACACCCTGGAGAAACAGTCATGGTTTTAATGCATATAAGGTTCTGCTGCACCAGCTTGTGCAGACATTGTCCTGATCCTGTGATCAAGAGTCCTGACCTCCTGTTCTCAACATAGCAAACTGCAGTGTGTGAGGGGGAAAGAGTGAGAACCTCTTCAATAGGAAGAAAAGAATGCATTGATTATTTCTCATATACTATTATCCTTGTCAAACAGTTATTAATATGCATCTGCATCCCAGGAACCACAACAAGCCAGCTGTGCCCTTAGCAAAAACTCTATGTAATTCAGTGCGACTTTGTGAAATGGAAAGAATTTAAAGACAGCATGGCTATGCTAATTTTGATGTTAATCTCTGTAGAAATTTAATATTCTGTGCCAGTCTTTTGCCTGTGCAATAATCTATGCTTTGCATCTTCTGTTGTGATATTTTACTTTTTGTTTTAAATGTCAGCAATGAATGCAGATAGTGCTTATCTTTCAAAATATGGAGTCAATTTAAGTCTCTCCAAAAAATGTCTCTTCATTACTATAAATGCTATTACTACACATGCCACAGCAGTGGCACATTTGGGTGGTGACAGCTTTGCACACTGAAGTCAAGCTTTGAAAGAAAGAATATATTTGCAAAAGAAACAGCTGATTAATTTGCATGTGCAGCTTTCAAGTAATATACTTTGAAGTACGTTATACAACAATTTTTTTTTTTTTAAGTATATAATAACTTCAAAATCTATAATAAATTGGAAGACTAGCTTTACACTGATGGCATATAGTTGGAGTCAGGTGATTTTTTTTTTCTTAGTCTGCATGGGTTTATCAGAAGGTAACAATTCTGATATCTAATAGGTGTTTTATTTATGAATCCTTGCCATTATTAAACAGAGGAAAAATGCATTTGAAAGGAGGTTATAAAATTTGAAGCTTGGCAACAAACAGCACATAGTTCTGTGAAAAACCCTTACACTTTTTTGCCAACTTTTGTTCCATTTTTCAGTGCTTAAATGATCATAAAATATTCTCAATGTGAATTTCATATTAAATTACCATTATAAATAATAAATCTTTTTAATAATAATATTAATTTCATACAGAGTTATAAGAAAGATTCTCCCTATGCAATCAAGCCCTGTCTTCTGCAAAGCACAGACATCTGCTTGTCTTTAAGCATCTCTCAATTTTTACATTTAACTTTTACCATTTAGGACAGTGGCAAACCCAGAAAAGGTAGACTTGTTGTCCAGGATCTGAGTGCATCCTTCCATTCTGCTGTATACTTAAATTCTATGACTAGTGGCATTTGCATAGGGGGAATTACTCACCTGCTCATGTACTTCTGCTGTAGCAAAGCATGGGTAAGTACTTCAATGATTTGCTGGTGTCATTGTCAGTCCCGTCTGTTGGACTTCTGCTGTTACAACCAAAACCCACATCAGACAATCAGATAAAAATACAGAAGTGAGTAGGTCAGCTCCCTGATGATGCTGTGTCATTGCCTTAGTTGTACTTACCTAATACTTTCTATGAGCGGCAAAGTACTTTAAATCTCTTTTTTTCTCACTAAAACCCCCTAATCAGAAAAAACTAAATTAAAAACCATTTGATTTTTAATCCAGGTGCTGATTTATATCTTAATTCTGTGAAAGACAGTGAAAAACATTGATTAAAGAATGTATTCATGTGTTGCTAAACTCAAGGGAAGCTTTGCTCTTCACTTCCTCAGAAATGTAGGTGACAACAAAATGAGGTGGACATGTGGTCCTTTCTCTCAAAGCTTGTCTTGGCATTCCTGTAAGTACCTTCAGTGCTGCGTAACTTAAACCAGAATAACAGACCAAACGAATTGCATGCTTTAGGGAGATAAATGCATGTGTCTTACTGTGGTGCAATTTATTCATTCAGTATGAAGTACAGACAAGTCCAGTCCATATGTACAGCTTCTGCATTCTAGATGCATGGAAACAAGACGCTGCAGTGGCAAGGGCACAAATTAGGTGGCTCAGATGAAATTCTCACTCAGTTGAATTGGTGCACATATGTGAATATGAGTAATATTCCTGGTGTGTATGAAACCTCTTTTTTCCTTTAATCTCTTCTTTACTGGTATCCATATTTCAATTTCCTTATATTTTTTTTCCGAGGTTAAAATGTAATGCTTATTAGTGTGGGGAAGAAGTAATTTCAATATAAATTATGGTTAAAGTATAAGAGTGATATGTTAAACACAACTGACAAAATCGTTTTTTGCCTGAAATGCCTTGGCAAAATTGTGCTGTTAAGCACTTTGTAAAGTTTCATTACTGTGAGGTTTGTTTTTCAATCATTTTCTAAGACGTGCTTTTTTACTCTCCAAAGGCATTATGCTATTAACAGATTTACCATATAATAAAGAACCACCAAAAAATAGCAGCTTTTATATCTCACTTTGCATAAGGACCAGCTTCTAATCCAGGTTCCCTTGTTACAGTACTGGAATAACTGCAGTGACATACGTGAGATTCAGTTTCAGTCTCCTTTTTACCACAATGAGTGTATGCCTTTACTGGAGTATCTGCATTTTTACTGGAGAAATGAACTTACTCCATGTAGCATTACAGTGTCCAATTGAATTTGCTGAAGCAAAGAGAAGAGGAGGGACATCTTACCTGCTGTTTTAGGGGATCTCTGGTGGGTGCAAATACAGCCAAGTCTCTCCAGTGCCTGCTCCTCCATGAAATCTATATCCTAGGCTCTATGTTAGACCACTGCAGTTGAAAACAAAATGATTGATTTTATCTAGTTCAAATTAGAAACAAACTAGGGATTCTTCATTCTGAATTTAAATTTCTCAGTCACAAAAATGGCAACTAGATTTGGAAAGTTTGATTGCTTTTTCAATACTAAGCAATAAATGTTAGTAGATGTGTATCTGATTGTAAAAGCCTCTAATGAAACACATCTGAGCACTACTGGCAGTCATTTGAGCTGAAAATTTGTTATGTCTTCTCTATTGAACTGTTTTAGCAGTATAATGTTTGATAATTGAAACATAATCATTTTTAAGGACTCCTTTTTTCAGTGTATAGTAATTTTGCAGCTGACTCTGTCAGGCTTACATTAAAGATTGAGCTTAAATTATTAAATGATATTTTGTGCAACAGTAATTTCCATGAGAGGATATTTTTCATGCTATTTGCTAGGAAGCTTTAGACTCCAAAAGAACACTTTTGGCGAAGTATAGGGAAATATTTGAAAAGCATAAGCTGTAATTATGAACATGTGTGGCTATACACCTGTCAGGCACTTGGCTCAACTGAACAAGCTTGTAAAATAATATGACCGTGCTCTGATCCTGGCTTTTGAAAGTGGACACCATGTTTAAGGAATTACTTGGTCACTTCTGCTTAAAACCTGGATGCTTTGAAGAATACATGACACACTTTTAAAGTAGGAAATGCAGATACAGACAAAGAGTTGAAATATGAAGAGAGGTTATTTCAATGGGAGTGAGCAGCAGTGAGTAGGTTCAGCCTGTGGGTCAGAGGGTGCTGTTCCCAGATCCATCTGAAGCCTTCTGATGGAAGTATTTAGGCAAGGTTTTGTTGGAAGGTGAGAGCAAAACAACCATACAAGCTGTGCTTCAGGGCTTTAAAAGAGATGTTGGGGGGAAAAAGTTTGTTTGGCCTAGAAGTTCTGGGTAAGGACGGAGGAAGATTTCTGCTTTTCTGGGCACTGGGGCAAACACTGAGCAGCTCATGCTGCCATTCACAGTTGACCATTTCCATCCTGAAACCTGCCACTGGAACTCAGTGTTAAGAAGCAAACATTGTGTTGAGACATAGACAGAAATGGGTGCATGATGGATCCGCCCTTCACTTGCCATGAACCATTGACTTGTCACTGACTTGCCACTGCCTTTGTCATGGAAGTCAGTGGTGGAACTTAAATCTCCTGAGCTGCTGGCCAAATCAAAGGGCTGTTCCTTCTCCTTTTGTCTCTTTGAGTCCTGCATCTCTGGATTCCTAGTTCTATATTTACCTGTGGTACAGAGTGAGTCCTCAGAAGAGCAGTTGGTAGAGCAGTCATTAGTGAGTGTTCCTACAAGCTTGTTTTGTGAAGTCCAGGACGTATAGGAACCATGTTTATATGGGGAAGGAGTGTTTGGTAAAAGGAAAATTACCTAACCACGTGAAATTAGAGTTTAAAACCCCCAAGTCTGAGCATTAAGATATCTACTACTAAAAATCAAGTGTATCTTGAAGAGATTTCTGTCTGCATCGACATTTTCTGTCTAAAGAATGACAGATATGACAGAGAAATTATGTCTCGCTTCCCAAATGTTTCCATTTGAGAAATGTGAAATAACTATTCCAAGCAAAAATTTTATAGTTTGAAAACAGGAAAAAGCAAGAGGGTCCATCTGGCCTTGACTATTGGGGCTATCTTATACCTGGAAATTCCTTGCAAACTAAGTGGCCAGCAGCTTATCACATCTGGTAAGATAAGACAGTCAAAGAGGGCAAAGAAACAAAGAACTATTTTTCTTCTTGCCAACAGAGGAAATATCTTTGCCTATCAAGCAGAAGATGCATTTTGTGCTTCCCTATTTTCCTCACTCAGTGCAGTTAATGTCATGAATTAATCTTTGCTTTGCTTTTGTTACAGAAAAGTTCTCCCTAATATTTATACAAAATTGTGTGATTTGTTTTTTAACATATAGCTGGCACTGGATATACATGCCTGTATCATTATTATTATCTCCAGCACTTGCAGCATATACCTATTTTCATTTAAAATTCAGAATCCTTAATTCCTTTCTAACTCTTATTTTATATAGTATTTATAGTATAGTTGTAAGCTGTCATGCCTTCACATAGTGCATTAGCAAATTTCCAAACTACAGAAAAAAGGAGAATTGGAGATTTGTGCAATATCCCTAGAATTTTCATAACCATAGAAGTCATAGAATGATGTGAGCATGAATCTGGATGGTGAAATTAAATCTTCTCCACTCTGTGGCATCTAACTGGACTGTTACAAATACTGTAGTAAGATCTGGAAAATTCACAAAAGCTGATGTGGAGAACTTTGCCTTCATTTGTTTTTATGTCACATCTAAATTATGTAACACTGTTTTATTCATTTTCTGACTATAGAGGCAGTGAAGATTCGAGAGCTTGATTTTATAATCATGGAGTTTTAGTGATATTTGCATCAGTCTCCCCATGTCCAACTCCTTTCTTTCCCTGTTTTAGAATCAGTGTGATTTTAGTGAATGACAGCTTCTTCAGTATTTTACAAAACCTACCTTTATTACTCCTTCCAAAGTCTGGTTCTCTGTAGATCTATCCATCCATGCCCATACCTGTAGTATGAGTGCTGTCTTCTTATACATCATCAAAATGTATAGTGCTATTAAAAATCACTAGTTGTGCAATGGCAGGTGTAAATGCAGCAACACAGGTAATTTCTATGTAGAAGGTTAGTAATTCTGTTGTAAAATATATTCTTCTTTCACATGCCTTTTACAAATTGCAGTAACAATTTCTACTTGCCTTTTGGTGTTACCTAAGAGGGACAAAGAATGGTTGGGAATCCTGCTGTTACAATAATTTTGTAACCTTTCCCCCCTCCTTCACTGACAGCAAATCTTCTAAAAACATGTGAACCTGAAAGTGAAGGTTTTTCTGAGCAACAAAAAAGTGTAGTCAGGTTGAAAAAATATAGTATGGCAATCTCTCTCAGTTTCTGAACCTAATCTCATTTATCTTCATTTTCCAAACACCAATTTTCAATTGAGTTAGGAGCAATTTGTTATGTATATTTTTCCTTTTTGATAATCAAAGAAATATTGACCTTTTTTGAAAATACTTCTTTCTCTCACTACTTATTTATCTTTCATTACTTCATTTGTTGCTATTTTTATATACAAGAATTATTTAGAAACTTGAGCAGAATGTAATCTTCACTGAAGAGAACTGGATGTGCATCTCCAGTATACCAAGTGACTTCAATTGGCACAGTTAAGGTCTACGCCTGCCTCTTTGTAAGACATTACCCAAGCAGAAGTCAGCTAATGGACCTTAAATTAGTGTGAGTGGTCTGCAAAGCTATGGCATATCATTATATGAATCTACTTTCCTTAAAGTCAGCAGAAAAATATTGCATCAGTTTCAGTAACAAAAAAAAAGGTCATAGCCCGGTTATTCTACATCTAGATTCCTTGTTCTCTTTTACCCCTGTAATTGAGCAGTGCTCTGTTCTTCTAGTATAGTTTGTATACAAGTTTAATATAAAAGTAGGTTTTTAATGAAATTAAAAGAAAGATTTCTTGGTGTAGCACATGCTATATTAAGTTCTGTTTGGAGTGTGACTAGGAGTGTACCTGTGAAAATCCTTTGACTTTAGGAAATATAATTGTCTTCCTGTAAAATAATGAAAAAAATATAAAAAAGTAAGAAAAATGAAAAATAAATGCTTTCTATGCTGTCAAAATAGATGTTATGCTAGGCTGGCTAATAATGTAACGTGGATGGATGGCTCTGTAGTGTTTTGGCTATTTCTTCATCAATCTGATCACAACCCAGGTGACAGCAGCAAGGTTGTACCTTCTAATTCCCCAGTAAATGACCCGTGTCTATCTGTCTTTAATCAGGCGTTTTCCTTCATCATTCAGATCACTTGGAAGTTGCTGTGGGAAGGCACGTGCACACTCCTTTTGTCTAGTCAGTGCTTCACACAGGGACAACCTGTGTGGGGGAGAAGGGGGTTAAAATCAATTGTCCTGTGGAAAGTAATCACCTTTCAGCGGAACATCCATTGCAATGTTCATGCTAAACTAATAGCGATAGGAGCAAACCAGCCTTTTGTACAGGCTTTCTGCTGGTGCCCTTTGCAGAAAAAAAAATGACTGTTGCTGCTTTAAGTCATGGGAGCTCACGTTTGCTGTGACAGCTTTTCAATTGTTAAATAAACTCTGACCATGAGCAGCTGTCAGACAGATATTGCAGGCTTCAGTTAAAAGGAGCACCGACCAAGCATTTCATGGCCTAAAGGCTCCTAGTTATTTCTTTTTAAAGACTCACAATTAAACAAACAAATGAACAAACAAATAAAAAAATACAATGAGATAATATGGTTCCTTAACTGAAAAAAAAACAAACCCACAACTTTTATTTTATACATTCTATGTCATTTTCCTGTGAAAATTTTAGAACCTGATTGTATCCATTTCTGAAAAACAGCCTGTGAGGAACAAGAAATTTCTCAAATGTACACTTTTGTCTGGTGGCAAGGTAGGAAACCGAGATGCAGAAATACTGACATTTTACTTCATAAATAATATTAATAATATTTAAATTCCTGTGGGAAAGCAAGAGGAATTATACTGAGCTTCCTCAGTGTTGTAAAATGTCATTTTATCATTTGTTCTTTTGATAGTAATCTAACACAACCCCTCTGAAGTTATTACTTTTTACCCTCTGAACAGCTTGAAGTAGTTGAACGTATCCTTGCTCATTTCAGGGTGGAGTTGGACTAGATGACCTTTAAAGGTCCCTTCCAACCCAAACTATTCTATGATTTCATAATTCTATGATGATGTTAGACTCTGATGTACAGGAAAACAAAAAAAAGGCAGTTTTCACTAGAGAAGGCCTAACAAGCTAAGATGAATACTCAGGAAAATAATCTTTTAAGGTAAATATACAGTCAGTATTGGAAGAAGCCTTATTACTTACATTTTAGTTACAGATGGGGAGGGAAATTGTCATTAAGTTAGGGAGAAGGTGGACTTCCTGTTCCAGTTTAGAAACTGATACTGGCTGAGGACAGAGTGGATCAGCTCTGGAGATACCGTTTTCCATTGACTGAAGCAGAAGCCTAGCTCAATCACAAATTGAAACAAAACAAAACGAAACCCAAAATAAAACAAAGACTAGTCTCATGACTAACCCCAAAAGGCAAGGTGTGGGCTAACTGTGGAGACAGAAGTTCTAGACAATATATAAGAAGTATTTATTGAAAAATCAATATTTTTGCAAGTTAAAGGAAAAATGATCCATATTTGATTTACAAGTAATAGTACCAATAGGTAATTACTGTTTTAAGGGTAACTTCTTCCAAAATTTCAAATTTAACCAACTAGATAACTAACTAATTGTTTTCAAAATTCCAGTTTCCTTTAGGGACAGTGAGGAATATATTCAGTAAAATTATAGAGCAGTGGAAAATGGAAAAAGTCAATTTAAAAATCAATCCTCCCTGATTTTTTTTTCTATTGACTCCTCTTAGAAATAACACCCACAAGTTTTATAACTGAAATGGATCATAAAAAAAAAATCTCAGTGTGTTCAATTATTTATTTTATGCTTTTGAAAACACTTCTGGGTAATGGGTTTCACTGTTTCACCTTTCATATACCTCATTCTTTCACACAGAAAAATAGAAGCCATTCAAAAAAGGAAGACTATAGCATTTTCTTGGTTTTGCTCATGCTTGTGCTTGTGAGTCAATAGTCTTCTCACAGATGCACATGATGGGCTTAAAACCATGGTAAACATAATGCACCATGATTTTAAACAAACTGATTTCTATACTGAACTAAATGTTTATATGATAGAGGGCTTTGTGCAGACTTGAACCAGGAAATAAATTTATTTTATCTAGCTTTTGGAAAGCATAGTATAGATGGGAAGGTTTGTGAGTACTAAAACAATGATGAAGTCAACTGCTGTAGTCAATGAAAATATAGTTTTCATGTGTGAAGGAAGCATGAGGAAGGATCCTTCATTAAAAGTAGTCAGCTGGCAACTCTGTAAGAGAGATTGTGCTCTTTAAAGATATTGGCATTGAATTAACAGAAAATGTATTAATGGCCATGGAAAGGCAGAGTAGAATCAGTCTTCTATCTTCTTTCTTAGTTTTCCAATTTTTCCATATTGCAGCAAAAATGGAATCTCTCTATTTCCTATCTTTCCTTTATTAATGAATAGTCTAAGCAGTTATCCCTTGGGTATTAGATTAAGGCTAGGAAATGGCTAGGATAAATAATGTGTTTTGATACATTTGTGCCAGAAAGCTGGCATAGTGACAGGGATAATGTGAGAGATGAGCTGGAGATGAAACTTTCTGGCTAGGCAAGCTACACAACCTTCTTCTGAACACAGACCTTACTGAAATAAACTGGTACCATGGCTCCTTCCCTGCTACAGAACATGGCATGGCACAGAAACTGTGTTTGATCCAGTGCTTTTCCAGAGAGTTGGGTTTGCTGGGCACAGGGAGTAGAGAACATACAGCAGCAAATCACCTGTTCTCTGGTGACAGCAGCCAGGCGCAGATGTGCCTTCCCAAAATAACTCATGGCCACAGCTGCCTGTCTCGCTGTTGCTTGCTTGAAGTGTCTGGAGAGGGGCTACAGGCCAGAAAGTTTAGTCAGGTTTGTAAACCTACTCCCAATTGCTCTTTTTCTCTGCTTGTGCTGTCTGTTGGGAGAGGGACCTTGAGGCCCTCAGGAGAGGCATTGCTGGGAGTGAGCTGCAGGTCAGGCTGGTTGTCCTGTCCTACCAACTCTGTTGAGGAGATCTTTGCTGCAGCTTGGCTACATAGATACGACAGCACGCTTGGTTTCCAGCTGACTTCTAGCGTGGTGGCCACTGCAGAAAACTGTATCAGAAGATTCAGGTCATCAAGACTGGGTAGAGGATCTATTGGAAACAACCCTCAAACACAAGTATTTATGTTCTGTATTCAATTTGATCAATGTATTCTGATTTTTTCACCTTTCCTTTTGCTATATAATTGCATGTGATTTCCACTTGCCAGTGATCTGATTGGATGTCTCTCCTTTCTTTTGGTTTCTTTTAGGATAAAATCATGGGTAGATAAGATGCAAGAAGATCTCGTAACACTGGCACGAACTGCAAGTGGAGTGGAAAAACTTGCTGAGGTAAGAAGACACACCTCAGACTGCAGTAACTAAAAAGTGAAGTGAAGGGCGTGAATCATGTGGGCATTATGATCATTTCATCCCAACACAGTAAAATGATTTTGGGAAATTAAACTCTGCAGTGCTTACTGAGAGAGAAACAAATAATAGACATCCATCTATTCAGTCTCAGTGTTGCAGCACTTGCTCATAGATAATATTTAATCAGTTTTGCAATATCACACAGAAGGCTTACCATTGTTGCAGCACTTCCACCTGAAGCAAGCGCTTTTATGTTCTATGTTTGTCAAATACAGTATCCAGGAAGCAACCATTCACAGCAGTGGAGAATTCTGCTCTCTATTAACAAGGCAGACTATATTCTGACACATATTTCCTAAAATGCGGCAGCTTTTGGTTAGCAGAAACATAGATGAGAATGAAAACTACTTTTATTCATCTCTTTGAATTTAACACAAAGTTTGGTTTAGTGAAGAATTTACAAACCTTTCATTGAGAAGATTTTTTTGCACTGTGTTCTATTTATAGAATGGAACAACACATCTGACATTGCAGAAAAGTGAAGTCCCAATTCAGAAAATTTCAGGATTACTCTGCCTATACAACTTTGTGTGTATACATCACATCTAGTATGCAGCCATATGATCATACATTTCCCTCTCCCTATCCCTGCACAAGTGCAATGTCTCTTTCTGTGAACTGATGGATATCTGAGTTGATGTGAGACTGTATTATGAGGGGAAATTTTACTGTTACATCAAGAAAATAAGTTACTGTCAGCCAACAAAAGCCCCTGGTGCTAGAGAACTGAACCTGAAGCCTTGAGATTTGGTTTCCAGAAGTCATAGTCTTCTCAAATGATCTCTGAACTGTGTTTCAAACCATTAAGAAGCACATAGAAGAATCAAGTGTGAAGTTTCTCAGTTTTAACAGTATTCCTTTGACCTTAATGATGCTTTAACCACATGTTTTGTGTGAATCCTGTCCCAGAAGGATATTTTATCTTTACTGACTATAAGAGGAGGCTAGATGATTCGCTCACACATCCATGTTTATAACGTGGAAGCTTCAGCTCAGATGAGATCACCACTGGCCTTTCCTAATATTTGAGTGCTTCATATTGCAACACAATTTAGGGCACATGCTTTAGATGCACTTTTCAAAAGCCTTTTAGGGCAGATGCTTTAGATGCACTTTTCAAAAGCCCCAGACAAACTGAAAACAAAATCTTGAAATCCTAACACAGATCATCAGATTCATACAAGCATGGTTTTCCAGCACAGGATCTCAACAATACAGAAATGTCTATCACTTGAGCTTCCTGAGGAAGTCTGAGGTTTACCCAGCATGGAACACTGATTGGAGTTTTTGTAGGTGGATTTCACACATATCTGCTGACAAAGAACAACAAGGCTTGCTTGTTGAGACAGTCAGTCTCCAGGTTTTGGCGGGGAGTTTCTGCTAAGAGTCCTTTTTACTCATCTAATCTAGGTTTGATCTGGTCTCTTCTGCACTTACTGTGTCTCTTTTTCTCTACCATCTCATCATTCAGCATCATACTGCTGATCTCATATGCAACTTTCCATTCTATTCCTGCTGGGTTTCTTGCCTTTCATCTCTCCTCAGCCTATTCTGTGTTTCTGTTTCAGTTCCTGCCTTTGCTACTTGGCCAGTCTGCCTTTCTTCTTTACATCCATTTCTTGTCTCTATTTTAGGATCTCTCTCCTCAGCTTTTTCCAAAACAGCACCTCTCTCTGGCCTTTGTAGTTTGTCTTAGTATTTCCAAAACATTCTGTCCAGTGTGTGTGGACAGCCTGTTCCAATATTTCTGTGTGTTCTCTTTCGCAGGAATTTCTCTCCTCTTTTTCACATTTCCTCTTGATCCCTAGTTCTCAGTCCTGTAGTTTTCTCCTTTATGATTTTTCTATTTTTCCTTCCCTTCCTTGTTCTTTGCTTCCCAATTTCTGGTCTGTTATCTCCTACTTCCATATCCCATTCTCTTGCCCTTTTTACTTCATTCAGTTTTCCTCTCCTCCCCTCAATGCATAGACCACATGAGTGTAGAGGTCACCTGAGACACCACAGCAAGTGGTCTGATCTTTATCTGCAGAGGAGGTGGGACGTTCTCCAGGAGTGATGCTCTCTGGGTTGGAATACACCTGTGTGTAGGATCTCAGCTGATAAAATCTCTGCAGTGATCTGTAGGTACTTTTCAGGCTAAAATTTTTTGAACACCAGAGACTAAAATGTATCCTTGAGTACACAGTGTTGAGGTTTTAATCTACAATGCAGAAGCAATAGGAAAATGAGTTACAGAGAATTTCTAACTTGAGCAAAACAATGAGTTAATCTCTCAGCCACTTTGGCAGGCATTTCCATGTGAAGACACATAGTAAAATAGATAATGAAAAGCCAAGAGACTGATGCTGTCACTCTTTTTTTCCCTGAGGAAAATGTTAGTTTATGTAGTTAATATTCGGCAAACTCACAACCTTCTAAAGCAGTCTTATAATGAAGACTGCTGGTCAAACCTAATAATCTGTAGTGCTACCAGATTTACTGCAGTGACATTCATGTGGATAAAAACAAAAAAAACCATGACTGTGTGAATACTGTAGGTAAGTTTATTTTTGAAAGCCAGAATTTATAATGCACTACAAGCAAATAATGTTATTTCAGAGGATATCCACAGGATGGTTGATATGTGCTTGTAATCCTAGGATTAAAAGCATAAAAGGGGGATGTTTCCATGTAAGATATATCTCTGTATCAAAGCCATTTGTTTGACCTAAGTTGCATGATGTCTTTCTCTAGCCACAAGGTTTTAATTAGCTCTCTTGCCTACAAGGGAGAATGCAAAGACCTGAAAGGTGTGAGCCATGCAGTCTCTCCCACTTTCCTCTTGTTTACAGGCTATTGTCACTTTACCATTTTTTAATGCATTCCTTTTTTCCTGCTTGCTGCCCATTAACGTTTAGTCCGGTCTCTCCTGAAACAAACCACAATCTTGGAAAAATGAAGACTACAATACATGAAAAACATCACGCCTGCATGCTTGTCACTTTTTTTCACAGAACTTGCCTTCAGTTGCTCTAGCTTTAAAAATACTTAGAGTCAGATTGAATTTTCAGCTTTTTTTCTGATTCCAACTCCAGAATTGTTTGGGCCAAGCCTATAGTCTTCATGTAAACTTAAAAAAAGAAATACATTTCTTTGGCTTTTCTTCCCCTTCTCCCCCCAAAAGCAGAATGATTAATACAAAAAGAAGGAGCAGAGTGCTCCTATTATATAACAGTAAACATGACTTTCTGTCAACAGCTGTAATAATCAGATAGACTTTTGGTTGGAGAAATGTCTTTCCTTGTTCTAGGGAAAATTAATTTTAATTTGGCCAAGTGTGAGGTTAAAGCTCTTGGCAAGGACATATAACAGACTGTAACCATTTCACAGCCTGGTCAACCTCTCCCTGGACTCAGGGAAAGAATTCCCACTGATTCAGCTGAAGTTACAATCTGTGTCTGCTTCACGCAATTGAGTCTTCTATGAAGATCTCTAAAGTGATCAAGATAACTCTCAAAGTAGCACAATTAATACATTATCAACTGGTGTGAATTGATTCTTCATAAACCAAGCAGGGCTTTTTCAATTAGCTGCTGTGCTTTGCAAGTTCATGGTGCTCCCATGACTTGTTGAAAGTATCTTAGGGTTCGTCAGTGCTGTTTACACTTCTATGTGCATTAAATGACTGGGGTCTGTGTGCTGCAGGGAATTATACTACACAATGGTCTTTTCTGGAGAACTGTAAAATTTTTTGTCTGACCATGATGGAGAGGGATAGGAGCACTGCCTGAATTCTCAATTGATTTAATTTTAGACTGGGAGAGCTTTTGACTGGAGAGAATGTAAAATTTTGGATGTACCTACAACGGAATAAAAAAATAAAAATCTAGATGACCATTAAACTTAGGTGAGAGGTATGTTAGGTGAATAGCTGCCCTGTTGAGATCAGTGCCTATGTAAAAGTCTAATTTATTCTGCGGTGTGGACACAGATAACCAGGCAAAGCATTATTAGTATTTAAGGTGTTTGCATTTGACATGTATTAAATTTCCTGAAATAACGTTTAAGGAGAAGAATCTCCTCAGAAAAGGATTCCCTTTTCTTTGGTCATTGACAACTTTCTTACAGTGACTTGGAATCACAGTCTTGTCCTGGTGACTAACCACTCTTTCTCTTGCTTTTGCATTTATAATACAGCCATTTTAAACCATTGCAACTCTCATTAATCACAACTTTTGAAAATATCTCTATAGAGAGGATACAAAATAATATATTAATGAATATTCCATGTAATGCTTAAAAACAGAAAATATTTGGGAGTTTATTTAGTGAATTATTTCAGTGATTCTGTCTCTGAAAATATGAATATGCTTATGCCAATGGACGTTTTGCACGCCTATTCTCTTGTTAGGAGTGATGACAGCAATATAATGCCTGTAATAAGCAGAACTGTAAAAGAAAGCTTGGATGCCATTAAATTAAATTTACTTAAATGAGGCTCCTAGCCTTAACCAGGTAAACCAGCAAATCTAGAGTAGAAGAAACAGACAAAATGGAGGTGTGTAGGAGATGCAGAGGCAGGTGAAACTGATTATTGTGGTGTGCAAAAGAAACATGATCTTTAATTTACAGATGTACTCACTAATTGATATTTGCCATACAGAGAGAATCCTGATCCAACCAAGAACTGAGCTTTGATTTTCATGTTTCCATTTAGAGCTTTAGCTCCAGATCATTCTTCCTCTAAATTAGTTGTGGTAAATTATTACTTTGGTGGTATGAATCAACACTACTACTAGTAACATCTAAGTGTGAGTTCCATGATTGTGTTTAAAATGTAGTTCCTCCTTGTGTCCTTCAAATCTTATTTATACCATCTGGGAATGGTCTCAAAATAGTCTTCCAAAAATAGTTTTAAAGCACATTTTTAAATCCTGCTTTTTTGGACATTGCTAGGAATTTAGGTGAGATCTGGGAGAACTCCAACTTGGATTTAGTACCAATGTAGTATCCCTATTATAGTAATGCGAAGATTGCTTCAACAAGGCAGGAAGTCAGGATTCAAGATGCCAAAATACTCAGCTGGTTGAAAACTGGCAGAACTCCACTGACTGCAGTGGATTACCCTAATTAACATTTGTGAAGAATCATGCCTAAAAACATTTAATTTACAAGTCAAACAGGTAAAAAGTACTTTTAAAAAATACAAGCTGATTTTCACACAAGAAACAGAGGCTATAGCTCGACCATATTGCTGCTGTAGTTACCCATCTGAAGAGGACATTGTTGGGTCCTTTCTATGATTTTTTTTTTCCTCTAGAAGGGCAAACGTTTATAAGGAGGTGTTGTATGTATATACATCTTGAGACTTGAAAACAGGAAAACAGGATACAGAGGAAAATCTTTGATGAAGAGGTACAGGTGCCTGCCTTAGTGTGCTTCTTAAACTGCCTCTCAACAAAGCACAGCTTAGTATATTCCCTGTAGTGTTATAAGTATGGTGTTTAAAAACAAACAAAACTAAACAAAAACAAAACCAACATAGACATGTAATTGTCATTTCAACTTAAAAAGGTTCATGTAACTTTGTCTTACTCATGAACTCTCTAAGCACTCAGGCGTTATGAAGCTGCTCTGGTGTGAATGATACAAGCTTTCTACAGAGCAAATAGACTGTTAGAAAAAAAAAGTAAGAAGGAATAGACAGCATCTTAATAGAATTTTAAAATCCATGTAGCAAACTAAATATCAAGGCTATATCTGATTGTCTTTTAAAAGACAAAAAACTGTACAAAGGTCAAAGTCACATTCTTTACCTAAAACAGATACCTCAGCATACAGGGGAAAAAAAAAAAAAAACAACAACCAAAAAACCCCAAACCAAAACAAAATAAAAACAGGTGAAGAGCCTACTGAACTGCAGAATTAAGTAAATACACAGTACCATTTTGATGAAAGAATGCTCAACTTCCATTTTTACATAGACGGTTCACAGTAAAGACTCATGACTAAGCTAATTGACAGCTCTTTTAATCTAATAAACTACATCGAGTATGCTTGTGAATTCCAGCTCCTAAAATACCTCTAGGGACAGGAGAGAGAAGGAAGGGAACCCTGCAGTACCCAGAAAGGAAGACCTCGGAGTAGAGAACATGCCTTATAGCGATGCCCGAGCTTGTCTGTTCCAAACTGATTGAAGAGAATTCTCTTTTACAGAAACACTGCGTTAAAAATGCGGGTCTGTGTTAAGAGCACAGTGTGACAAACACACTGGAGCTTCACTATGGCTGTTATGGCAAAAAAATGCCATCTTGTGCTATGTAACCTTTTCAAGCAATGGCATAATTGAATGAAGCAGCAGACAGAGAGGCAGTTCCAAAGAACTCTACTCTCTGAATCTGTTTGCTTTTTGATACATCGCTGGAAAAACAATTCATGCATGATGTTCATAAGGCATGCTGTTATTATGGTCCCAGGAGCTGTAGAATGAACCCATATAGACTGACTTGGCCTTTAAATTATATTTGTACTGAGATAGAAATACTGTTTCTTCTTCTAAAATGAAAAGAGAGCTACATACGGATATGTGATGTGTGCTGATGAGTTCCATTCAAAAAACGAGCCCACCAGCAACTGTTAGAAGATTTTTATTTATTTAATCTTTTGAATGTTGTTTTATAATAATTAGCTCTTCCTTACTGAACAACCCAGCCGAGGTTCTGCAGGAGCACATTTCATCCACTGCTCAGTGTGAGGTCTGTGTGCCTGATGCACAGATGGTGCGAGTCTGCTGAAGCACTCACATTGGCAGCAGCTTCCCAGGCCACGCTTTTAGCTTTCCAGGTCTTGGATCAGTTTCTGGAATTTAACTGAGATGAGTGACTTTGAAGAGAGACTGGTCTCTGATGTGAACTGCCCTGGAGCAGGGATGGTCAGGAAAGTTTTCTTCTGCCAGAAGGAGTTGTAACCCAGAATAAGTTTCTGTTGTTGGACTCCACAGATTTTAGCTAAGTTGATGTTGTGTTCTAGAGGATCTATAGGCAGAGGCATGCCACTAACTTAGACCTACAGAAGGTGTCATATAGTGCTTGTCTTGTTCTCTTCGTTATCTTTGTAGAGGTCTGTGCAAAGAGAGACTTTACCAACTTACTTGAACTTCATGTAAAATTTGTATCTGAATGATCTTCCCTATTTTCATAGGTGTCTGCAATTCTTGCTTAAGAAGGTGGTTTGAGAGGCAACTTATCTGTAAACATTGTAGTTTTTATTATTTTTCTCAATGAATGGCATGATATTTATGTGGCTCTTTCTTTACAATCATAAAGTAAATGGGATGAATTAGCAAAGACTACAAAAATTTGAAATGATTTATTGAAAACATCAAACAAATCCATGGATTTGAAATTTCCATTTATTTTTACCATCTTTATTAATAATTTATTTATTTTAAAATACTGTAAGTGTCAAATTGGATTTAGTTTGTATATGCTTTAGCCAAAGGCAAAGAATTTTGTACCTCATACTATTTTCTGATGAACTACCAGATGGGCCTAGGGGATATATGGACACATTCCAAAACATGTTACACTTACCCTTGTTAAGGTTGACGTAATGGAGACTTTTATGATTAAGAAAAATATAAAGAAGAAATATGAGAACTAGATTTTTTTTTTTTTTTAAGATAGTTTGATTTTAAGAATAACAACAGAAATAAATGTATTCAGCTTACATTTCTCTGGAATTCTCTGCAGACTTTGTAAGTCTGAATTTTGTTTGACTATTCTGATTGTCATAGATTCTGAGGAGTTTGTCACTATTTTGACCCTGGACTTTAAGACTTCTGTCTTCTGACATATAAAATAATAAAATTGGTCTGCAGTCTCCATCCTTCATCCCTGAAAATGGAAAATGTTACTAATATCACAACACTTATAGGCACAACTGGTGTAACTCTAAAGCTGTCCTGGATGTACACTCCCATACTCTAAGAAAAGATTAAACATTCAATTATATGGAGAAGACTTTTTACTCATATAAAACAAAACTAAATTTTGGTTTAATCTTGAAATGAAAATTTTTAAAAATCAACTGTTTTGAAGTTTTTAAAACACTTGTATCTTCATTGTGTTGCCGGGTTTATATTTGCTAAAAATTCCTTGAGTTCAGGCCATTTTTTATGAGTGATTCTGGTAGTCTACAACTGCAGTTTTCCACAAAAAGCGCAATTTTTCTTTGTTGTTTTTCTAAGGAAAAGAAGGGGAAAAATTGGGAAAAAAAAAAGCAACTTTTTTTTTTTTTTTTTTTTTTTTTTTTTTAAATTAGTAATGTATAATAAAGCAGATAGTTATCAGAAAGTATGGCTGAGTGGGAGTATATGAGGCCAGGCTCTGAAACACTTGAATTCCTTCTAAGCATACATAGGCTGTTGTACAATATTCACACCTGTGTCTTTTGCCTCATCCCTAAGCCAAGGACACCAGTCTGCTGTCTGAGACGGGTGTGGTGAGGGGAAGTGAGGTAGGGATTACTTTTTGCGTGGAATTATGAAGGGGTTGGTACTGTGAAACGTAGTCATTTCAGGTATTTATTGAGGAGTCAGAGTCCATTTACCAGAATTAAAATAATGTATGAGATGAGTTAGCTTGGTTAGAGATTCCCAAAATCATTAACTGTTTTTTTAACAATACAATATTAAAGGTAAGTTCCATTTGCTTTATACTACTGTCACTTTTATGTTGTGCATATAACCAGATGCCAAAGCTGCAGGCATTAAAAATAGAATTTTTCAAAATAAATTCTGTTGAGTTTACACATTGCTGACCAATGTCGAGATATGAGGAAAATGAAATAATTTTTTAAAATGCAGACTGGGAAATTTGAAGGCATATCTGCAAGTTTTCTTTGCAATCCAAATGAAAATGAAGATTGACAAGACACAGGGAGCCTCATTTATTATTTGCAGATGCTACTCTCCCTCTACTCCCTTAGCAATAAACTGGCATTTTGAAGAGTTCCTTCATCCAGCAGGCAAAACCAGCTGTAAGTCACTGAGAATAGGTGGCTGCATTAATAAAGCTTGCTTAAGCTCAAGGGAAGAGATGGCTTAATATTACCATAGTTTTAATTACTATTTGATGATCTGGATAATCTATTATCAAAGCATTGTTCTTGATTAATTTATAGTTTTCCATTGGCTTTAACAAGAATAAATTATGTCCTGGTGGTGCTTGTGTTCAGATTGTTTTCGTAGAGACTGAGAGCAAATGAAACATTTTCCTCAGGAAAAAAATCGCACACCACAACCAAAAAAATTCTGAACATTAAAGCTAATCAGTTTCCAAGTCTTGTGATTAGTAAAATACCAAAAAACTTTTCTAATTTCCTGAGATTTAAAATTCCCTTTGAGAAGAGAATCAGTAGGTGTTAAATTGCATTAAGAGCAGATGAGGCAGGACAAAATTTCAGATAAATAAGTGAGTTTGAGAAATTACATAAGTGTCCATGTCCAAACATAACAGAAGTGCAGAAAAAATGTGAAACACTTTCTTCCTATTGTTCTTCTTCTGTTACAAAAAAGATCCACTTGTACTCCTCATGGATTGGGATTTTTGGATTCTTACCAAGTCTCAGCTAAAAGCCTGAGCTAAAACTGCTGTGAAGCCAATGAAGTATGTTATTTAATACTGTATCAATATCACTAGGAAGCAAAATTATTAAGTGCCTAAAAATACATTTTCCTTAACAAAAGATGTTTGTACAGTTGCAGAGGCACAAAGCTGAACTCCTTGTTTCAGGAAGGTTTAAATACAGAGTGACATTTACAAAAATTCCTTCTTAATTTGAAAGTCCTCTGGACTACTCTGGTAATTATCAACAGTCAAAAGTGGATGAAGATTCTTACAAAGTATGCCTGATTATCTGCTTTCCTTTGAGTAGGCCCCTAAATGAGCCAGTTGACTCTGGCACTACTTGGACTCTCTTTGATGTTAACTGAGGTGTAAGTGTTCCCAGCATCTTGCAGAATTCAGTCTGAGTGTTTCACTTAAGAATGAACTAGCTCTGATAATTTTTTTCTAATGTACATGTCACTACTATGATATGTCATGGTTTTCCACACTTCAGCTGCCCTGTCACTTGTCATCCCAGACCTTTACAGGAGTCAGTGATCAGGCAAGTGATTCTGAAAAGCCACAGCTACAATAAACTGTTGGGGTGTTTTTTCCCTCTGTGTTGTTGCCATGAATTTCAAGAATGAAGGCATCTGGGAGTTGCTAGAGAGCAGCTGTGATCTTATTTTTACATTATAGGGAACAGAGAGTAAGACATATAAAATAAACTGGTTTCTTTGAACATACAGAATGCTTCTTGGGAAGGAGCATTTTTCAATGTGTTTCAAAAAGAATTGCTTCTAATTCAAAGAAAAAAAAATGTCTTGTGAGAAAGAAAACTCTGGTGTGTATTAGAAATAGAAAGTATTAATATAATTTAGGAAATAGATTACGCTAGTAAGAGGATAGAATTTCCTTACTCTGTGCAGATTGTGTAGTTGTTTGTGACTACTAAAAATTGGAGATAAAGGAGAATATCTACAGTAATAAAATAATATCTAGCAATAATAACAATTCACATGAATTGGAGTGTTTATTTCTGGTTTCCAACTTTTCCTGCTCCCAGGGTCTCATTATATGCTTGGATGTCTGTTCTGTATGTTCTCTGCTTTTCTCTCATAAGTGAGATCATGACAGGTAACTTCATGGCCTTGATAAAAAAAAAAAAATTAGTAAATATGTGGGTGTTAGTAGTTGATATTTTGTTAGCTAAACAGTGTTATTAAAACTAAAACTGGGATTCTGTAAAACACTGAGTTTTGTTAATAAAACTATAATTTCTTTGGTAGTTTTTGTTTTGTTTTGGTTTGGTTTTTAAAATTTTAGCATTACCGAAGATTTCTACAGGAAATGGACCTCTTGTTTTCCCCCTAAGCTAGCTGTTTCCTTTCTCCTCAGGATGAAATGCTAGATTTTTTGGGGGGTAATGATTTTTTTGGTAGGCAGAGAGAGAATGAAGAGCAGTGAATGAATTCAGAGCTGACTAACATCCTGGGCCAAGCTGAAGTTGATGTATAGATTGGAAAAAACCCCCTTACTTTATCTCATTAGCTTTTTTATTATTATTTTATATGTTACGGTTAATTAGATGATATGGTAATATATTAATTATATGATATATTAATTATATGATGTGGGTAATTAGACAAGGATTTTACTTCAGTCAAGAGTTGTAAGGTAACTCTCTTTTGTCTAGTTGTGGAGCAGATAGAAATGTTCTGTATATGGAAATGCCTGTTCCTTTCAGGAACTGTAAAGGTGCCTTTGGTGCTTGCTCAGCCTTAGGTTTATAAATCTCAAAGGTATGTAAACCCCGACTGTTCGCAAAGAGAAAGGATCCTTCTTCACTTCTGTCTGGTTTTAGCAGAGGATTACACATTGTAGAGAGACAGCTTTGACAAGCAATGAACCAAACCTGGGTTTCATCCAGGACCTCCAGCCAGGAGTAAAAGGAGATGGGTTGGAGACAAAGCTACAGCGTGAGTCCAACATAGACTCATAGAATCATAGATTTAGCCAGGTTGGAAAAGACCTCTGAGATCATCAAGTCCAACCCTTGATCCAACACTGCCGTGGTTACCAGACCATGGCACCAAGTGCCACATCCAGTCTCATGTTAAAAACCTCCAGGGACAGAGAATCCACCACTTCCCTGGGCAGCCCATTCCAATGCCTGATCACTCTCTCTGTAAAGAATTTATTCTGAATATCTAACCTAAACCTTCCCTGGTAGAGCTTAAGACCATGCCCTCTTGTCTTACTTCAGAAAAGATTTAACAAACATCTGAGGGTCTGTCTAGGTGATGGGCTAATATGGCATAGGGTTGAGGTCCACTGAAGGGGCAGGGCTGGAAGCAGACACACTTATCCCAGAGCCCAGGACTGGGTTGAAGTGGAGCTGGTGGACAGAATACAGGCAGGGGTACAGGCAGAGGTTCCTGGAGAGGCAGATCATGGTCACTAAGGTCTGTTAGTGCCACAAGGTAGTAAAAAGAGACTTTTAGGAAGGACCGGGGGAACTGGCCATGGGAGGCCCTCTCCAGAAGTGGGGAATGGGCAGGAAGGGAATGGTTTAGACAACCTTTATTTAAGTTACGCTGTGTTCAGAGGGGTTTTTAAAATTTATTAGTAAGTTAATTACTTTATTATATAAGCTTATAAAACCTGGCTCAAGTTTTCACAAATACTTTTAGTATTTTGGTATAGCTGTTGTCAGAAAAGATGGAGGAAGACTCACCAGAAAGTTTTGGTTGATTTGGGCTTGCAAGTTCCATAGAATCTCTGAGCAGTAGTTTTACCACCATGGGAGTTTCCAGCTGGTCTAGACTGGTGATAAAACTTTTGGTGATAAAGCATTGTTTGTTGACAAAGTTGTCCCATCAGCCCAGCTGAGCTAAGTGGTCTTGAAAGTAGTATTGAAATATTAAAAACATCCATACATTTACCTGGTACAGATAAGTATTACTGGAATTGTTGAGTTATTTTATTTCTCTTTTCCAAAGCATATATCAAGGTAGGAAAAGTAACCGTGAGTTTTGGCCAACTTTTGAAATTCTGGGTTTGAACTTGGCTTATGTGACTTCTACATCCATGAAAGTATTCGGTGATGGAAAGGAGATTAGCTTGTTTGTGTTCCATGTTTGGGCTCTCAGCCAGGTTACCACTGCCTGAAGAAAAGGCTCTTGTTTCTTAAACTGTGAGACTGACACTTTGAAAACAAACAAACAAACAATAGGCAAAGCGATTCTACTGTAGTTGAGAATAATTCTTTTCCTGAGTGTGATAGAGCATGATTGCCATTTAAATAAATTTTCAATGCTAAAGTCAGCTCCAAGGCCTGCTACAATATAGCAAGAGTCATGTAATGGCATCTTTCATTCTCTCTCAATTTGTACAGAAGTGTTTGACTTGCCCTTGTGAGCCTTACAGGAACCAAGGAGAATGTCTCTTTGGGAGAGATTTATAAACATGTCCTTGAAGACTGAATGGAGAGAGGCACGTTCTGCTGAGGTGCTGGCAGTTTTTCTAATCTTTGCCACATTCAACTATTGTTGTGTTGTTTCACTTTAAATGTGACTCTCCCCATCATATTCTCTCCCCTAAACCCTTGCAGTTCGTTATGTGCAATTTTAATACAGTCTTTCCTGAATAAAGAAGTGCATGGCCATTGACTTCAGAAAAAAATTAAAATGTTTCAGTGCTATGACCTTACAGGTTTTACTTAGTCATGCAATGAGATTTTTATCTGCAAGAAGCAATAGGGTTTTACTGACAATTTGCAGAGCTTTTAGCTCTACTTTAGTGATTAAAGTACTAAAAATTATTTTAAATGTAAAAGCCAACAGAAACTTGCATTCACTCAGTCAAAGCAATTTAATAAATTGTATTCAAATTAGCTTTTAACAAGCCATGGAGCCTGCCAAATTGCATTTTGAAAGACGAATGAGCACACCTTTGCCAATAAGACCCTTTATGGCTATTTGAGATGAGCTTTTGCTAATTGTGTTTGACTGCTAGATGGGAGGCTTGGAGAAAAAAAAATTTGTCCCAGTGTGCCAAATCCTGAGGTGTCTATCATTGCCCTGTGTAGTGTTGTGCTGACTGCTGCAGTATTACGGTGAATTAAAGAAAAGGGTAGTAGGCAACAAATAAGTTGTATACACACCTCTTAAATAATTAGTGAATATTTCTTAGACTGTTGCTTGGTAGTTGAGACAAGTCTCACACTCCAGGAGAATAGGGAAATGTATGAAATTCTGAGTAATTTCTTATGCCATTTGTTTAGAAGTTTGTGGGGTAAATCTTTCATTGGCAGGTAGAAGCAGGGGAGATTTGGTCCTCCAAGATCTGCCATGGGCTAAAGCAAAAAGGGGGAGAAGAAGAGTCACTGATTAAGCTTTATGTGGGATCTTGTGCAAATCTCAAAGGGGTTTCCTCTGTGTGGGGTTGTTCTGAATTTCATTTTTTTGAAATCCCTGACAAACAGCAGCTTATGAAGCCAGTGTCACAGTCAGGCTTTCTTGGTGGTAGGATTCACAATGTCTGTTACAGAGGTTTTAATAGTGCTCTGGTCTCATTTGGTGGTGATCTGCTTGTTATGTGATTCACGCTTTTGAACTTTTTGATAGCTGGTCCTGGAGAAGAAAAATGAACATGTTTATTTTTTTCCTACAGCTGTACAACACTTTGATAAATCTGCAGCTTTCAAACCATTGAAGCTTGGAAATATGGGAATAACTTCCGTATAGGAATGGGCTTTGTTAAAAATTCAAATAATTTCAAACTGAGGTTTATAGATAGGATCATATGTTTGCTGGAAGAATGAATTAGATTCAGGGATGAAAGTGCAAATTTTCCATCCAGTTTATTAATCCCTTACCAGTATGGCTTAATGTAACTTTACTCTACATGGAGCACAGCACAGAAAGAACATAGACGTGTTGGAGTGAGACCAGGGGAGGCCACAAAGATGATTGGAGAGGCCAAAAAGATGATCACCTAAGAGATGATCTTAGATTCCATCAAAGACGATTAGATGGAACATCTGTCCTATGAGAAAAGACTGAGACAGTTAAGGTTGTTCAGCCTGGAGATGTCTCTAGGCCTTCCTGTACTAGCTAATCATTAAGGTCCCTTGCAACCCAGGTCATTCTGTGATTCTATGATAAAGTCAAATAGACTATTCATACTGTCTCTCTAGTTGGTGGTGTGCAAAGGTATAGTTGTCTGGATGCAGTATGTTATCACCTTAACTTCTGAAGCTGTTGGGTCACAGCCTGTTAGAAGCTGTATTTCACTAAGTTCTTAAAGACCAAAGAACCAGCACTTACCCTTGTATAGCTGGTCAGTGCAGTCTCCCAGTCATCCCTGTCATCCATCTGCTCCAAACCCGCATTACTTGAGCCCATATTTCACTGTGCCTCTACTGTGAATTTTCTCTTCTTGTGGCTCTCTTAATGTTTGTTTATAATGTTAAGTGAAAAAATTAATTACTACGAAATTACAATTTTGCAATGAACTACTGCTTTCTCCAAGTTTTAAGATGTTTCTGTCTAATTGAATCTCCAAATAAAAAGAGTTTATACTGAATTTTTATTACTGCTTTCACTGTTGAGTAGCAACATAGCTGTAGACTATTTACAAAACCTTGTCACCATTCTTCTATATATTTAGTAAACTTTGGATGCAGGTGTACTTCATGCGGTCATGAATGAATTTCAAAGAATTTGGCATTACGTTGCTCTTCAGAAACTAAGACATGAATAGCTGATAACACCCACAGCGTTGTTCCTTGTGTGACTAGGGTGAATATTTGCTGATGATGGGAAAACTTGAGAGTTTTACCAGATTTGATGGTCATTCCAATTTTGATGTTTCTTTGAAATTTACAGTCTTGATTCAGACCATCTGGATGTATAAAAAACTGATTTTTACTCTTACCTTGCCTGTAGGACTATAGGGCTCTTTGTCACTACAGTCAATTTAACTCCAAATGACACTGCTGACTGCAAATTTAATGTGTTTCAGAGTGATCAGTTGTAGGATAAAATGTCTTTATTTCAATTTTTTTGGATTAATAATTGGTTTATAAGCCAGTTCAATTACTAAGATCTGTCTAAACCCTCCCCCCTCAAACACAACCAACCAAAGAAAAACACAATACCAAGCCCCCAAAAAACACAAACCCCAAAAAAAGAGATTTTGAGGTTTTACCTGAGATAAACTTTCTGTGTTGCTATCTCAAAAGTATCCATGCTATAATCTGAGTTAATTAGAAACTGTCTTCTTTTATAGTAGTTTTCTACTCCCAATGCACTGATTTTTTGAAATGATTGCTACTGTATGAAGAATTAAATCTTTTTCCTATTACTCAGTTACTGGTGGAAAGACTGTAGTTCTGAAGGAAAAAAAAACCCAAACCCCAACATAAGTGTTGTAAAATTCATAACTGATGAAAACCGATGACAGCTTATGGGACATGCCCGATAAAAATTTGCAGCTATAACTGTAGTTGTCAGAAAAGTTTTTGTGATATTTATCAACTACAAGCATCAGAAGGGACATATTTTGGTGAGTTTCTTTAAGGTCTCCATAGCTTTAACCTGAGAAACCTGGCGGGGCTGGTAGACTCAGTCTGGTCGGCAGATTTTTGGCTCTTTTGCTGGATGGCAGCCAGTGCATTAGTGCTGGATTCGTTCCTGCCTGTGCCTGGAATTACTCCCCGGGAGACAGCACAGCCCCCACCAGGCAGCCTTACAGAGAGGCAAAGTACTTGAGTAAACTCAGGCCATCTGTTGGCTGCATAAATTAGTTTTCCCCATTTACCCATCTAGCCATAAGGTATCCACCCTTTTTTTCTTTTCCTCCCCCAAATACTGTATTTTTTCTTTATCCAGGTTTTGTATGACAGAGATTGGCAAATGCATTTTTTGCTTCTTTTTTTTCTTCTTTAGTTCTTGTGGTTACATGGAATTCATTATAGTGGCTTTGTTTAACAAATCAAATCGTCTGCTTCATATACATGTTCTGCTTTGGAGACAGTTAATCGGTCCTCAGAGATAACCTTTATTCATGATAGAGGAGAAACACGTTTATAGTTCTGTGCCCTCCTTCCCACCCCCATCTTTTTTCCCTTTTAATTTTTCCCCATTTCCCTTTTTTGTTTTACTTTTCCCTTTGTTCCTCTTTTCCTATTTGTTCCTCTTCCTCTTTCCTCATGAATACTAACACTGTCATATGAATAAAAAGATAAGGGACTAAACTGATTACATTAGCATAACTTAAATTATTTGCTTCTATTGGTATTTGTTGTTCAGAATTCAAGGAAGAATTAAATTCAGCAGTAACTGTTTTATTTCAAATTCAGTCATTTTAAAGGATTTCCATTTTACTTCTTTCTTAGTAATCCATGGGAATCAGATTCCTTGAGCATTTAGCAGTTTAATAGTTTATCAGTAAAACCAATCAGTTTTGAAGATTTATTAAATGATTTTTAGTGGCGGCTTTTACCTCAGATAAAAAGGTGAAGTATTTTTTTCACAAGGCCCATTTGGAATTTCCTAGCAGTAGTCTTCCTGAAGCTGTCTAGTAAGACAGAGGACATCTTGATGCCTCTTCTGTCAAGTCAGTTGGTTTATTTTGAACATCTAGTGTCATTTTGATTAATTTCCATTTTTTCCTCTTGCAGATTTATAAGAACAACAAAGACTTGTATACTGTAGAAGCAAACAACCCTCGTCAGCTAGTGGAAATTGCAGCCAGAGACATTGAAAAACTTTTAAGTAACAGGTCTAAAGCCTTGGTGGTGAGTACTAACGGGTTAAGTTTTCTATGTAGTATTTAAAAAAAATATTTATTTACTATAGAAACATGGTTTTATAGTTATTTTTACTGCCTATACTCTTCGAGGCAGTGTCAGTGTGATGTGTATAAGACATGACATGTAGAAAGATGGCTCCTGACTTCATGGTAAAAACGAACTCATTAGTTTGCTGGCATAGGGCAGATGCTTATAATATTGACCGACAGATAGGAACCATGTCCAAGTAAGAAATCAAGTTATAAATAGATTGGAAAATATTCCTCTAAGTGACGCACATGAATGTTTATGACTTGAAGATCACTGTACTCTACGGTCAGTAATGATCTTGGGGAAACAAGAAATAGAGTTTTATTTTCTGATTTGCTAATTTAACCTGTATTTCAATTATGTTTTGGATCAGCACATTTAATCCTGACCTGTTTGTATGAAGGCCATGCTGCATTGCGACCCTACAATTTTTTATGCTGTAAATAAGTAACTGTTTCTTTAAAATGCTTTTGCCAGCAGTCCCTTTCTCTTCTATCTGGTAAGACACCAGACAAGGGTAATTGCTTTTTATGATTCCTACTCACATCACTCACTCATATAAGACTTTAGAGTGCTTTTCAGAAGATACTGACCAAACACGAATGAAGGGATCTGGATAAAATAATAAACACATTTGGTACAGAGAACTGCTATTATAAAAAGGTTTAAATGATGAAACAGCAGACTCAATTTCCTTGAGCAATTACATATCCACATAGGCTTGCAGATGAGTTTGGATGCGTTATTTAATGTGAAAGAGGAGAGAAAGAGAGATTAATTCACCTAACTCTAGACATCCACTCAGCTGGTTGTCCTAAGCTCCTTTTTTGTTCAGTGAAATAAACCAGACATTTCTCAGTAAGGACTGACCTGACTTATTCTGAGTAAGACTTTAAAATGGGATGAACTATAGCCCAGAAGTACTTACTTCTCTCTTTCTCAGTCGGAGAACCCTCAAATGTAAATGTGTGTAAAGCTGGGGGAGATGAATCCCACCCAAACAGTCCTTTTATCAGTACTGTTCCATGAAGCTGAAGAATCAGTGTGAGTGTGAAGCTACTGCCAGAACGCACCTTCTTGTAGGGGATGAGATTTTGCACAGTCTGTCATCTATGTTCACAGGAGATACCACAGGAGGTACCCGTTGTCCTACCTTTCGTTCTTAGCAGGAGTTCACTGTTCCAGTTCCCATTTCATCCCTAACATGCAATGTACATCAGTGTTATCCAGGCCAAAGCTTCTCTAATTCATTCAAATGAGTGTAAAATAGATACGATTTTTTTGCTTGTTTTCCTATTTTACTTCAGTGGGCACATGTTTATGTGGCAGTATGTGAACGTTCTATTATTATCACAAAAATAATTATTATAAGTCATTTGCAGACCTTTATGAATACACTCTTTTTTTCTCCATTTTCCCATCAACCCATATAAGTTTGACGGTTTTAAGTTATCACAGAAAAATCTCATGTATTTTTCAAAACGCAGCATTAATGTAGGAGTTTGCTTGTGGTGGTTTGATCTTAAAATTTTAAGGAAATTAAACAAGTATCTCATACTATTCGAAAAACCTTCCTCAGGACAGTTTTCCTCTGAATGTGGAAGAAGGTTGCTACCTCATTTTAGGCAATCACATGGTCACTTCTTGGAAAGGGTAACATGATTCAGTTCTCTGATATATGAGAAGATTAAATTAGGGGAAGGATGTTCCTTTGATCCAGCTGCTCCTAACTGCTCAGATACTTATTCAGACTTTTCTATTTGTGGTTATCTCAGATGTTTATCAGAACTTTCAATAACTTTTGATTTTAAACCTTCCTGCATATTATTTTTTATACACAGGAGATACTCATTATCTCCTGCATCTGAACTATTGCTTTCTACTAAGAGAATTTCTTCACCTTCCATATGTATTTCACTTTCTGCTTTTTTCAAGGTCTATATTTATGCTGGCATTTTATGAACTTTATGTAGTGAAGCTGAATTTATCTGAAATTTCAGTCTTCATAAATCTGATGGGGCACATTTTCTCTGAAATCAGGAGTGGTGTTGAATGGAACTGCTACTAATGACTGCACAGCAGGTTTTACCATTGGGGCTGATATGATCCAAAGTTTTAATTAAAACCTGAATCCTGAAAAGAGTATGATGCAAGAGCACCAGACATCCTCTAGTGATGCCATGAGGAAGGTGCCAGTGAATGACATCAACAGCGTCATTGTTCAGAGACAATCATACCCCAGGGATGGCAGGCATGGTGCACAATCAATCTTTGGGCAAGGTTGTAATAAGCAAATATTAGTGATGACTTTTCTAATCATAAGTAATTTTCCCTTGAGCTGTAAGAGTACCTTTAAATGAGAAATATCTCCTGAATTTCAGATTGTGTTTTCATGCAACTTTGTGCTAGAAGACTCTCTAGCTGTAACAGTAAAATTACCAAGTAAAATTACCAGATTCTGTGCATTGCACACAAAAGACTTGAATAACACGACAAACCTTTGTGATTTCACCTCTGGTTTGTATGAGAAGAGATTATAACAAAAATCTGGACAAAGGCAACTTATTCCACAGTAAGGGAAAAAAGTCTATTTTTATTTTTCCATGTGTATGGCTTTACGTTTGTCATAAAAGCATAAAGCATAAAAGTGGTGTTTGAAATAAGTACCTAGCTGAGGAAAGAAAAAGGGGAAAGCCCTGATCTGAACTCAGAGGGCTTTTTTAGATCACTATTACTAGTAAATGTTAGCCATAGAGCAAAAAGTTAGGATGAAAAGAATATGGAAAATTTTCTCGCAAAATGCAGTGGAAGAAGAGAGTAGTATGAGTAGTAAGGAGGGAGACAGGCAACAGCCTTACAGTCAAGGATGTCAAAGGCTGTCTTGCAATAGAGCTTATTGTTCAAATAGTGAACATTTCTTTTGTATTTTACTGTTGCTTACTATTGCATATTTGCCTGGACTAACCCTACTGAACACCTACTATTTCAATATTATTAAATTCCCATATCCATATGGTCCTGCAAGGAGCAGGGAATTGGACTCAATGATCCTTATGGATCCCTTCAAGCTCAAGGTATTCTATGGTTCTACTAATTTATGGCATCATGGACCAGTTCATATTCTGTCTCTGTAATGGTAGCATAGCTTTGTCTGTTGGTTATTTTTGCTAGTTATCCTCTGTCTTGGAGTTCCTACCCCGTTTATGAGTGCTATAGCATTCTGGAGCTATGTATATCATCCTAACAGATTGTAATCTTTCTGTTCAAATGGAAACTTTGGAAGATACTGATATTTATTTAATGAGTATCATTAGAAATACTAAATAGAGTACCTGATGTTGTGCTATATTTATAAAATACGATTTGAGGAGTTACAAATATTTTCTCATTGACTGCATAAAAATAAACCCATTTAAACCATTAATATATGTGATGGGCTAATAATAAATTTTTTTTATTGCTCATGTGAAATATTTTAGTGGTCTTAACATTTGCAAAGATCCTAATTTTTGTTGTCATACTTTAAAATTAGAAAGATATATTTTAAAAACTTAGTGCTTTGCCAAAGCACTGTTCTGGGGTTTTGTTTTCTGTTTATGCATCGTGTCATGAGGGGAATGAAGTATGACTTCATTTATATAACATATAAATATAACATATTCAACCTATAGAAAGTAATATTTGATCCAGTGCTGCACCCCAAATTTAAGCTGCAACTTCACTCCTGTGCAGTGTGAAATCGTTGTCTGTGCAGCCCTTGGCCTCCCTCTGAGCAACCCATTACTCATTAGGTATTGGGGAGCATCCTGAATCTTCTGCAGCAGGAAAATCTGCAGTTCTACACCTTCTCATTTTTGCTCATATATTTGAATTGAAGATGGTGAGCAAGTTTGGATCTCTTAGGTTGCAAAAAAAATTGAGAAAAGAAAGAAGATGATTAATAAAGAACACCTACTAAGTCTTTGCAAACTCATTCTGAAGGAAAAGGATCAAAACATCCTATTTCTTGCTTAGCTGAGGTCCCTTTCTGCATTCTCCAATTATTTAATGTTTGGCTGCTTGTTTGTGCAATAGTTTCTGAGATTAATCCTAATTATCCTTCTATTCAAAATTAAGATATATGCATATTCCCCTGCAAATCTTTCCATCAGTGAAATATCTCTTTCTAGAAAGCCTCAGTGTCAGGATCTTATTGTCAGCACTATGGTAGACTCAAAATTCATTTATTAATACACTTTTCTTCCATTACTGCCAATATTCCAGGGCAAGAGCATAACCATTTATGTAGAGCAAACACTCAAGCTCCATTAAAATACATTTCACTGGAAAAGGAGTTATATTTTCATTGCCATATTACTGCTTTTTTTGTTTTGTTTTGCTTTGGGTCATTTGTGTATGCTTTAACTCTTACATCAAGGCTGCTTATGGGAAGGCACTAGTCAATACCCTTGGCTTCTTGGGAAATATGGTGACAAATCATGTGCAGGTTTGCACCTTTTTGTCTAGATTTCTTCAGACATCTCAACCAGAGACATATCTTTATTCTAGCCTTTATGCCTTAATTTCTTCAGAAAATGGAGGTAACAGAGTTTCCATGGAAACTGAGGCACAGATTGTGTTCTTGGAGACAGGTTCCCTCTACGTGCTGTTGGGAAATGTCCAAGGTGCACAACTGTGTCTCTGAATGAGGAGCTCAGAATGTTTATCTGCTAGTTAAGACGCAATTTCAACACAGCTGTGCAAGTGTGTCCAGATCTCCCGGTATTGCCCTGCCTGCCTGAAATAAGGCTGCAGAATCTCACAATACAACTGGGAAGTTTTAATAAACATGTGCTATATAGTGTTTTGAGATTCCTGGACAGAGTTGATATGCACTTTAAGTAGGATTGGTAATTTTTCTGTAGCCTGAAAGACCTATAAAACTAAAATAAATTTTGCATGTGTGCTTGCTGCTTTTGTTTTTTGAAAGGTATCCAAAACTCTAGCTTGAGTTTTGTTTTGATATCTTAAGCCAACCTAACATCCTCACAAACACCCTAGGACACCTGGCTTCTGGTCTGCTGGTCTTAAATTGCCTATACAAACAAAGTAGCTTTCCACTTTTTAAAAATACTCTATAAAAAAACTTGAGTTATCCACTCATTTAGCAGAACTTACACTGGACATCTCTTGCTTTTGGGCTCTGTTGCAACTCAGCCACCAGTCTCCTGAGCTCCACTAGGAATTCAAAGAAGCCTAAATAGCCACATCTCATAGCTAAATCCACCACTTCTGCATGCTAATCCAAAGTTTAGAGCTAATTGCTCTGTGAGGCCTTGGGCCAGGTCTCTGAACTGAAAATTTCTGTGAATGCATGTGGATACATATCTCGATATGGACACACTTGACCAGGTGTGTTGAAATTGCATCCAAACCATATTAAGATGTCCCTTCAATCCCGAATAGTAAATCCATTTACTCTTGCTCTCTGGCTGTGAGGACTAGAGTACTTGCCTGAAAATAAGGTCGTACTCCAGCGGTGTAGTTTGGATTCTCCTAGAGTTGAGGGTTATCTGTGCTTCTGACTTAACTCATTATGTTGCAATCAGTGGCACAGTAAACACTGTGATTTTGTCATTAGAAGACACTGATGGACTAGGTCTTGAGTGGGTGGAGGAATCTGATGTTTCCTATTAGTTATTGTGCATGGGTGTGATATCTCATAGAATTCACGGGGAAAGGGAGAGGTCTCAGTTTTACTGCTGAGTTGTGGTCATGTCAGAGGTTAATCAAGACGAAGTGTCTTTGCCATCTACTCTTTCCTAGTCTATTTTAAGAATGTAAACCTTGTTGAGAACTGATGTTAAAAGCTGATTTTGGTACAAAATCATCACTCATGTCTTAGTAGATTTGCTGCTATTTTCTCTTTCTTTTATTCTTTCTTTTCAGGTGTTTCTACTCTTTTGACTCTGCCAGTTACAGGCAACATTAGACAATTTTAATGGAAAGGGCTCACGTTGGAGAAATTCAGAGAAGGAAAAGAGCTTGAACTGTGGTTAGTCACCCAGCAAGCACCATTTCCCACATTTTATTAGTATTTAGTTGTTCTGTGAGAAGCTGGACATCATAAGGAAGCTGGCAGTGAACTGTGTTTGCTGGGATTTTTGCCAAAATAATTTCAGGTCTGACTTCTAAGAAGAGGAAGTCTATAAGGATGGGAAAGAGCAAATTAACTAGTAAAAATAACTGGTCAAACAAATGAACAAAGTTTTGTCTATGCATGTTTTTGTGTCATGTACACAGGTTTTATTTTATTTTTTACTCTAACATGTTAAATTCCCCCTTGAAATTGTTTGGCTGTACCTTTTTCTTCTCTTTAATATTCCAAAATATTTTATTCTTTTGTTTTAAGTTTTATTTCAAGCTGGAGGTGGCTCTTTGGCTATAGGATAACACAAAGTGTGTACAATCATCACAAACCAAATGGCTTTAATTGTGCAATTATCCTCACAGAAGAATGCTTACACTTTGGAAAAATACAACTAAAATAAACATATCTCTGTATGAAGACTATAAGATTATGTGTGCCATGTTTTTACATGACAGTATGTCTTGGATCTTTTAAGTCTTTTCCCTCACATATTTGGTGGAATTTTGCAGCATTAGGATTCTAGGTCTATTTATATGTTTACTTTTTATATCTCCATCAATTCTCTACATACTGAGTAACTCACCAAGGTGGAAAATTTTCCTGTGAGTATTAAGAATGGACATTGTCACCTCCTTTTTGCAGCATTAGACTTAGATTTCAGTCCATGGCTATAGGTGGTGTAAGTAGCAGAAATAGCTTCTTCAGATATGGCAGGAGCTTTGCAGGGGAGTTTAAGACTAATGCTTCACTACTTTTAAAACTACCCTCTTTGGAAATTTTCACACTAGCTGAAAAAATTTTACATATGCTTTTTTTAGGCTACAGTACTGAGTCTGTTAGCCTGTATGAACTTTGTTTAAATCTCCAGATGTAAATGTAGCCTATTTTGAAAGTCAGCTGTAGTTGCTGAAGCAAATGTGTTTTGGAATGACAGCTAGAGAGACGCAACACTTGTGAAGTCAAACATTTGTCAACTTGTCCACGTGTCAGATGTTTGAATTTGTTTTTACTTGTCTTGCCTTGAGTCTTATTTTATTAACTGAAATACAGGTTGTATAGTTGCAACATTGTGCCTCAGAGGATAGATTCACATAGCTCACATACCTTGCAAGGCATCATAAAAGTCTGGAAAAATAAATCAAGGGCTTGTACTGAAAGTTCTTTCAAATATTGCCCATTTCTATTCTTTTCTTTCCACGGTTAGATTGATTTACCTTCTCCAGATGTTTTGTTCTTGTTGACAGATAAAGAGTGGGTCATCCGTGTGCCTTCCCATATCCTCATAAGTCATTATCCCATAGCCATAAGTCATTATTTTGATTTTTGTGGCCCTGACCTGTATGTACATAGTGCTGCAATGGCATCGAGTCCACGAGCTTAGAGAGACACCTGCTGAATCTGCATCCTACCAACACAGTGCATTGCACTTGGAGCTCTAACTGTGACTGAGATGAAGAAAGCTAAAAAGAGCTTTTGGCAGATGATATTATCTGATGATCAGCTTCACAATTTGACTTTCCTTTCTCCTTACACAGTACATTTTCACTGATTGGATAACTTTGTTGTGTTCACATTTTGTATGGAGAAAAATAAGGAGCTCTTGTAGCTGTAGCAGTTCTTTCCCATTTAGACCCTTTTATATTTCCATTTGAGCAAATTTCCTTAAATAATAAATGGCCACGGATAATTTGCAGAAGTTTTTTTGCTGTAGGTTTTTTAACTCCCTGTGAGAGATTCTTCACAGTTCTTTTGCAAGCAGGTTTATTTGTCTAGGTTTACAGATGCTGAAATTTCATTTATGAAAGATCTCCTGAATGTGTGTGGCCTCGTTAACACCAGCATCACCCTAAGCTGGGGGGGGTTGATGTAGCATCTCTGGAAGGTGAAATATTGCTCCAAATAAGTCTTGCTTTCTTTTGGTTGTAGAGTTACTTTTTCGGCTTCAGAAGATCAGATTTATAAAACCCTAAAACAATGCAACCCAAACCTCTGCTGTTGCTTTCCTTGCATTTGTCCCAGTTTTTGTCTCCAGGGCTTTGCTACCCTTCTTAGCTGAGGCTTACCCTCAGGCAGCTTCTCCTGAAGTTATTTTTGTTTTCCTCGTATGCACTTTTGCCTGATAGGCGAAGAGAACTGTTTTCTTCCTTATTTCTCGGTCTGATGACTTCCATTCAGATCATCTGCCCAAGAAACAAATTGATGCATTTTTTTGTGTAAAACTGTTTTTCACCGTGGCTAGTCGAGAATTTTACAGAAGAATGATTTTCCGTGGTAAAACACACATTTTTTAAAATAATAATGTTTCATAATAGTTTAATTTGCAAGTGCTGAATTCCATACTTTAATACTGTCTAGCCAACTCTTGCAAGACTCTTAATTTTTCCTTCAGTCCCTATGTTTACTTTTTCAACCTCAACCAAGTTGAATTTATTTTAAAAACATCAGTGAAACAAAAATTCCACTTATTTGCTGAAAGCATAATTAAAGATTACAGAGAAGAACCAAGTGTGTTGTTTTCAGAGATGCAAACTTGGACACACAAGTTATACATAAACTGTAGTGCGGTAGTTGTGTATTGTACACAACTCCAAGCCTTCATTCTGCCTTTGTGAGGCTTTTTTTCCTCCATAGGATTGGGTTAGATTTGGGACTCTTTATCTTCTCTTTCAGAATCTTTGCTTTAAGAACATTAATACCTGACTGTATGAACAATTCTGGTATTTTTCACAGTGGAATTCTTTGTACACTTTGCTTCTCTTTTTCCACATTCTCCATATTAAAAGTTCAGATTAGACTGTGTTGCTACAGCATCACACTAATTCATGTTGACTTGTTCCCACTTCACCTTGTAAAAACTTTTCAGTGTACCTGTGTCCAAGACCCATTCACTGTTTTCTAAATATGCTATGAAATCTGCACATTCCTGGGTTAGAGAGGTTTAACAAGTTCTCAAAACATTTGAATTGTAATTCAGTTCAATTGGCATTTCAGAGGGCAGAAGTAAAGCACAAATGCAGGTGAAAGCTAGATTACTTAAAATTAAACACTTCCTAATTGTTATGTATAAAATTGTCAAGGACTTCTAGCTCTCCAGGCTTACCATTTCATTGCTCTGTCCTCCTGGCAATGTTCACTTTGATAATCAATGTGTAATGTTGGAAATAGATCTGTTGAGACAAGGCAGAGATTTTATCAGGGAACAGCAGAAATAAGTATCTGACATGCTTTCTGTTTTTCTCATTTCATCTTCCTTGTTGCTCCTTTTCCTTCCTTCCATGCTAGTACGTTTGTGGAAGGAAGAAATTACATATTTGCCAAGGCTCAGTTTTGCTTTGAATATAGTTCTCTGTTAATGACAGAACTAACAAAATTATTTGTTAAATAGAACCAGTGTGGTTTCCTGCTAGCTGAACCTGCAAGTTACATTTATTAACAGTTTCAAGGTCCATAAAGACTTTTTTCCCAGAAATAATTAGACCTCAATTTTTTTTTGGTGAAAGTGATAACTGAAGCCAAGAGGTAGTCTATGGGATAAGAACAAAGGAAGTGCCCTGCTGGGTTGATGTAGCCTGTGTAGCCAGTATTCTGTCCCAGTGTTGGCATGTGGCAGTGATGGGTAAGGAACATATATATTTGCCTCCCCAGTATCCATGATCCATTATGCATGTGATCCCTCCGTGTTCACAGTTTTTGGATTAGAAATGTCAGGGAGGTCATCTCTATCCGTTCCCTTCAGTATCTATTAGTGAACTTAACCATAAATTTGCTGAGCTTCTCATCTAGCTCTACTGTCTGCCTCTGTGACATCCTGTAGTAAATAGTTGAAGGATCTCACTATTTATGGATAAAAAAGGCATTTTCTCCTATCTGTTATAGTTTGACCTCTGACTAGTTGCAGTGAGTGGAAGCAGTATTGCCAGACTTGGCACATCACAGTTTTGGCATTTGGTATATAACCTCAGTCATATCTGCTGTCAACCTTCTTGTCTACCAGAAAGAATTCTGGCTTTTCTAGTCTCTTCTTGGCATGCTATCTTTCAGAGAATTCATAATTGTTTTATAGCATCTCCTTTCACTCGATTAATCTTATTATCCAAGTTTCTGGAAGTGGAGAGGCTTAGGTACAGTGCAGAAAGTTCTTCTATCATGTCTTTTGTGTCTGCATCATGCTCTAGGTCCTCTTCTAGAACATGACTGGTAAGAGAGAGGAGATAATTAATTTCTTTCAGCAAATGTTTTCCCTCATTTCTTTTCTGTCTTTAGGTATAATTCTTTGTCAGGTCTAGTATCAGAAGATCATGACAAAATCCTCAGATGCAACTGTATGTGTAGTGGCAGGTTTTCAGACAAGAACTTCTCAACAAGAAAAATCGACAGTAAATCACTACCAGCCAGATAAATTATTTTAAATAAATAAACAAATCAGTTCTAAATAAAATTTATCCACATCCAAAATTTTAAATTTTTATTTTATCTATATTTTTAATTTGGAAGATAAATGTAGTTAAATGGCTTTTTTTTCCATAGAAAGAAATATAGTACTTTCTGACAGTGAAACTATATGTTTTCTCCAGGTACTTTTTCACACTTCTTCTTGGTCAAATATCAGAAAGATTTAGCTGAGTGCAATAATTGTTAGTGTGGAGCCAGAGTAGGATTAAGTTTAGAAATGTCAGTTTTGACTGATGAAGAATGTAAAAGTATCAGACTAACTTTCAACTTCAGTAGAACTCTTGCTCAAGGAATTGAAGAGTGGACATCACAATCTGTCCTTTGCACAAGTAAGATAACCCCCCACATTTGGGGTTGGTTGCTGCTCATATAATTTGATAAATTAGCATTCAGCAATGAGTAGTTGAATAGTCTGCTCTTTAAAACGGGCTCCCTATTTTTTCTTTTTTCTTTTTTTTGAGTTTTTTTTTTTTCTGAGTGTTATGGTACCTATAACATGGCCATAATGTTTATTCTATAGCTGCAGTATCCTTTCACTGTTAGGACTGGATAACAGTATGTGGTCAGTAGTGTAACAAATTGTTTCTTGGAATATTTGAGTTTTTCCTCAAGCATTTTGGTAGCACACTTTGTGCCAGTATTTCAGGCACACAGTTAATTGGAACCCTCGGGAAAGAATGCAGGTAAATCTGGGGCTCTTCCAAGTAAGCTTTAAAGGGATCAGATCAGCAGGGCTTGAATCCTTGGAAACAGCTTGCTGAGAGCTAGTTAAGAAGAAATACTGAATTTCTGTCTTCATGAAAGTATGAAGCAGTTTCAGGGAGTGCATTCAGCTGGCATCTTTCTTTCATAAGTTTTTCTTCCGTAACAGTTTAAGGTGTCCACCTGCCACCTTTATCATACCTTTCAAGATTTGTAGTGGAATTTCCATGTTAAAACTTTCCTTAAGAGAGCTCTTGTCAGCTTTCTTTGCAACATTGACTTTTGATGTAATTGTTAGTACAAAAGGCAAAATTCCCAAGGAAACCAGCATTTTCCTGGTACCAGAAGGCTCAGTGGGAAAGCTCTGAAAGCAGAATATGCTGAAGGGGAAAGCATGAACTGTTTTTTGCCATTTTCTCAAAGTTTTAACTTTCTGCGATCCAAGTGTAAATTTAGAGATAAACAAATGTTCACCTGCAAAAAGCTATATTAATCAGTAGAGGATGAGGTACTCCACATGTTTTTATGTTAATCCTTTTGTTGGATTAAAAGATTCCCTTTGATGGGGAAGCTTCAAGAAACAAGGTGATGACACATTTTATGATGTGTCAATGTGATGAAGATATGATTTCTTCAGAGTCCAAGGGCTGTCTAGGAACATTTTTCACTCCCTTTTATGCAGCTGCTTAACAGATACAGATTGATGCTCTTCCACTAGATTCCTAAAGGGCTCAGATTTACTATATATTGGGATTTGATTTATGAATTCACATGGAGGTGGAAGTGGCCCTCAGTGGCCTCTCTAGAAACATATTTACATGTCTGCTCCTACTGCTCAGGGGGATATGAGACTTGGTGCATGAGCTCCAAGGAGTCCAAAGTCTCCAGTATATTCTTAATTTTAACACAACTGAGTGTCCTTGTGGAGTCACCTAGGTCCAAATTCCACCTTTGGTATTTGGACATAAGAGGAGCACAGCTGAAGGACGGATATTTACATGCTAAGCACTAGATGTCTTACACAGATGAAACTGAAATCCTCTGTCTGGAGCATTGCATTTGAGTCAGTGTTGCAAGATGACACCTTAATTTCCTCAGGATCAGAAACTGAAATCTTCTACTTAGGATTGAGCTACAGTGATGTTTGGGGTGGTTTGTTGTGTTTTGTTTTGTTTTTTTGTTTGTTTGGTTGTTTTTTTTGTTAGTTTTTCTTTTTTTTTTTTTTTTAATAAGAAGTCTATGTTTGTCTCCTACCTCCTGAAAGACTGTTTTAAGATTACATAATTACGAACCATACTGTATGGAAATCCTCTGTTCATCCTCAGTTGTTCCTCCTTCCTACCAGTGATCAGCCAGTGTGAGGATAATACAGGAGGGCTTAGATCTTAGTTTTTATAGCAGCTAGATGAGAGTACAATATTTTCACACTGGTCTTTGTATAAATTTAAACATTGTCACCATCTGCTTCACATTACAAAGCATCTCAAAGAAGTATGGCAATGGGTCAGAAGGTGTGCGAGACACAACATCTCTGCGTTAAGCTGACATGGGTATTTGGAGTGTAAGTAACTGCTCTTCCACTTCTGCTAATGCCCAAAAGTCAGGCATGCATTTACCTGGGGAAGGCTCTATTCAGATTCTCTGAACCTTTGATGTCAGCTAAGTGAGTAAATTATATTTTTCCTAAGAAATGTTTGGTTTTTTTTTTTTTCTGTATTCTCCTTAGTCTTGTTCTAGTCTCCTATTTTTAAAGTAATATTTTATTTTTTTCTCTTTAATAATTACATCTTTCTACCTTCCATGCTGTATTTACAAAATTCTGCTAATATTTTGTAAACATGGATCCAATCAGTTTGTTATTCCCAGTTAATGGATGTGATTTTTGTCAGACAAAACCATCATCAGTAGAAGGCATATTGCACTAGTTCTTAAGGGAGGGGAATGAGTCCCCAAGTATATTTCAACAGTTTGCATTGGATTATGACTGCCAAAGAAATTCACTTTTATTTAATATTAGTTTTTGAAATTGTTTAAAAATAAATATTGATTTGGAAGTGGTCTCACAAACAGAAATAATTTAGAAGCCACTGCTGTAGATGATTACAGAATATAACACAAAAAACAAAGTGTGGTGATGTGTAGTTTAGCTATAAGAAAATTTTTTTTTTTTTGGTATAACAGTTCTTTTGTGGCCTGTGTCTTCTGTAAAAAAGCAGTTTGAATTTCTGCTGGGGTTTGGGGTATTTTGGTTGGTTTGTTTGCTTCTCTTTTTTTTTTTTTTCCCCCTAGGCTAGTGTCAACTTCATTCCTTATGAGCTGAAACAAATACTTTGTGTGAGGTTTTATCACCTTGCCTATGTTTAGTTAACAGTGACATCATTAACCTATTTCAAACTTTTCTTTTTTTTTAGTAACTAGAGAAGTTCTGTCAATCTGTAGTCTTAGTACACTCTGAGACAAATACTGCTTTTTTTAGACAATTGTTTGGGGATTTAATTTATTTTCAATTCACCATTTCTTATTAAAACTTCAATCACCCTCCACTTGATTGTAATTAAAACTGCCTCTAGGCAATAAATTTTGTTCTATGCAAATATGGCAGGGATAATTATGGAAATCTAATTGTTCATATATTGCAACTTCTCATGTGGTGTTAAAACAAATGATGAACTAATTACATTTTTTTCCCTTTAAATAGTAGAACAAAAAAGAACAACAGATTTTTTACTTTTCCTTGAGCCTGTGTCCATAATGCACTGACTCCATGAATTCTTAAATTATCTCCAGATCAAAGATTGGAGGTTGTTGCTTTGTGTCCTGTTGAATTAGTACAGGGAAAATGTTTCTGTGCAGCGGTGGGCTTACTGGAGCAGGCTGTGTGAAGAAGAGTGAGGGTACCCCAGGTGCCTGTCCTCAAGTACCGTGTTCGGCGGGTCCTATGAGGATGGGAGAATGGTGTTCCCCTCTAGATTCTTCCATTAATTTTTTCATTACACCTAGCTCTGACAGTTCTAAGAAAAAACATGAATTTCCTTACATAGGAAGTTAGTTAGCAAACTGAGTTAACAAACCTGAAATTCATCAGTGGTGATCCTTCAAGAATATTTCTTTAAATAGTTCTGTGGTGCAGAACTGTTACAGATGTCAGCAGGTTGCACCTTCACTATGAAAGGAACTCTTTCCCCCACCAAGAAGCTAGCAGGGAACACTTGCCAAAACCAAAAAGGTCATGAAGAGCCTTTAGGTCTTGCCCTCTTACACAGAAAAACCTTACATAATCCTTCAGGTTCAATTGCTGCTTGCGTGCTGGCTACGGCCGCGTTCCTTCTCCTTTGCTCTTTATGCTGTCTCCAAGTTGGTTTGTGTTACAGCAGCAGTGACTCACTAATGCTCAGTCCAGTGTGAAGTACTAAACAGACAGGCTCTGCTGCTAAATTCAGAGGCTATTCCCCAAGTACCTTGCCTGAGTCAGAGCACCATGGAGCAGTGATTTTGTTTTTGCTGGATGTGTTTGGGCGGATGGTGCAGGAGTGGGCGGCTGTAACGCTCTCATTGCTGAGCAGGCAGTGAGCAATCCCCCTTGACGTTTGTTCTGCCACTTTTTTTTCACCCCCCCCCTTTTTTTTTTTAAAGGTTCACATGTATTCTGGAGTTGTCAGGATGTATTTATGTTTAACCAGGTCTTTAAAGAAGTTAATGTGAATGAACAGAAAATGCTAGAGGAGCGTGTTTACCTGTTCCCAAGGTGATAAAAGCAGATTGAGTTGAAATCCTAAGGGTGAGTATTTTCAGGTCGATTTCAAACAGAATCAGCCTTTAGCAACATAGAATTTACTGACATGTGTAAACCACAAGGTCCCACCAGGCACTTCCTCAGCATTTCCAATCCCTCTTATTTTTCACAGCATTAATGACATGCCAGACTTCCCACAGGGTCAGCAGAGCTGTCCTTCCTTTCTGACCCCTCAACTATCTTTTTTTTTTTTTCTTCCCCCCCCCCAA
>VXAW01008761.1:1998-115915 GCA_013399735.1 Tyrannus savana | reverse complement strand
CAACTATTTTTTTTTTTTTTTTCTTCCCCCCCCCCAAGTGTGAATGCAACTTAAGGATATTCCTTTCATAACCAATGAAAGGAAAGAGAAGTCAAAGGAGTAATTCATGGCATTTTGCAATTTTAGGAACAGAATTTCATCTCATGTCACATTTCATGGTGTTCAATTCTGCGTGAAAAGATAGTATATCTAAATGTAACATAATATTGGGTATAAATATGTGCATGTAATGAAAGTTCAATAACCTCAAATTTATGGTAATAATCTGTAAAAGTTTTCATTATGAATATATTGCTGTTTTTTCTCCCCAGGTGGAAATCCAGATGGTGTAATTTTACCCTCAGTTATCATTTGCTATACCTTCTGATTTTTCTGTATATTTTCCCTTAGTCTGTATCTTACAACCTCAACTCTTTATTTTCAATAGACATCTTTTTTAGGCTTTCATTTTCTAAAGCCAGTGGTTGCTACAGCCAGCCTATCAGTTTATTAGGAATATACTAAAAAGGTGACTACAGAGGATGAAAATGAGGGAAAGTTAGTGTAACAAACTGCGGTGTAGCGTAACTATAACCTGTACCATTGTAGCTGTGAGAATGGAGCACAGGTACTACTGTAAGGTGCTTTAACTTTTTGATTTCATGCTTTTTAATGAAGCACATTGTGCTTTTAACTGTTCTTATACTGTTCTAGTATTTCATAAAAGGGCTTTCTGTATTCACAATAGATGCATATAAGATACATATTTGCATAGATAATCATTGCTGTATTGCAGGCAAAGCTTATGACTGCAGGCTGTGTTCCTGATTTTGTTCAGAATAAAGTGTGGATATAGTATTAAGCATGTAACAGTATAACTGACTTTTTTTTTTTCCTTGAATCAAAGTGTATGTATGACTTGGAATTTTAAAAAATGTGAAAGAAATGGAATAGTGGATATAATAACAAGCATAATGGAAGCATGAAATAGAATTATGTTCATATGGAACAAAGAAACAGTGCATCATCTGGTTTATCCTAGACTTAGAACTTGAACTGGTTTTTCACTGAAATACTATGTTAAATGGTAACAATATTTCTAACCTTGTATGTCTGCCCACAATCTGAGTATTTCCTGCTTAGGAGTGCATTTATGCATGTTCACCTTATTTGCTACATTTATGAAATTTAGGTTAAGCCACTGCAAAAACTCAACATGTAGGGGCCCCTAATGTTCAGGATTTGGTATTTTTCAACTTGGTGATCTTGAAAACAGATGGGATGTTTTGTAAATAAATATTGGTGCTGTTCAAAATTACATTCCCTGTTAGTATAAAACTCCACTCTCTGGATAAGGGAGGAGTGTGGTTAGGACACATGCTTGCTGCAGTCAGGCTTTCTACAGTGATATTCAAGGAGTTTACATGGGATGGAACTATAGTCTTGTCAGGTTGCCTGGATCTAAATTGAACAAGTGGTTCAGAATTTTTATATGCATTTATATATATATACACACATTCTTTAGAACAAGTTTGAGCTTTGGAGGCTTGCATAAGTTGCTATAAAAGCTCATCAACTTTGTGTTACTCTTATCCTCATCACAACACAATACTGTGCTTGCTGGTTTCTGTTTGTTTGTTTGTTTTTGGTTGGGGGGTTGTTTTTGTTTGGTTTTTGCTGTTTGGGGTTTTGTTTGTTTTTTTGTCTCAATATTTAGTAATACTCTGCATAGTCTAATGAATTATTATTGAAATTCTTGATTATGCTGTTTAAATGAAATACTTCTATTAAGACATCTTCATCGTGGTCTCAGCTGCAACAACATCTGCGTCAAATATTGGCCATGGATTAGAATTTGCAGGAAGGACATGAAGTGGCAGAGAAGTGGGAACGAGATGTGCTTTTGCAGGATGCTTGACTACATGCTCTGATTTATTATTTAGCTGTGAGCTATGTTAAGTTCAGCAGGGGAGCTTTTCTTCCTGCAGTTCCATTGAGATCTCTTTGTGTCAAGTTACTCTTCTGCAGTGACTTGGACATTGTTCCTACTCACATGCTACCACTGCTTTCAACAGAATGTATTTTCAGTGGCCTCAATGCCTAGAAAAGACTGTTTTACATTTGTTTCTACACTCCCTGATACTCAGCATGTTCACACAAACACTATAATGCTATAATTTTTTTTACTGGCAACTATTGGTCAGCTTGAAAACTACAGCATTCCATTCTGTTAGATAGAATCAAATTAGTGATAGTAAATAACTGCATAATTAGAAGCTCTTTTATGATGTCAGAGTAAACTTCCATCTTTTCAAATTGAACCTAATCTCAGGAAAGTTTTCTGGTTTTTTTTTTTTTATGGATCAATCAGGCAAGTGGGGAAGGTGATAAATTTTGATAGAAGCAAGTTTTCATTTGGTTCCTGTAAGCAGGGTGTTTGCATGGAGGGATATTTATATCAGCATGTACAAGAGGGATTTCCGCATCTGTGAAAGTCTTCTATGTTAGGAATTAAAAAATAAATAGTAATATAGCTAATTTTGCAAATCACTTAATGCAAGGGAAAATGCTGGTAAAAAGGATATACACAGAAGCACAAAGTTTAAAAAATATTCAAGTTAAACATTTGATCTGCAATGAGAATCATTACACCATCTACATAAAACTCTAGGGTCTGATATTTTCCCAAGGAATTTTTTTTATCTGGAGTTTTAATGGCTGTGATAAAAATGGAGCACTACAGTAAAAACCGTTGGAAAACTTTTCTGGTCAGTAAATAAATTCCACTGGTAAGGGCTTGGCAAATTCTTAGAAACTGACTGTAGCTGCTTTCTCAGCCCCTCGAGCATTTCACAACAGCCCACGGCATGTTGAAGGTAGTGGGCATCATTTATATCTGTGTAACCTCCTTAGGCTTAACAGGTTTTCCAGAATTATATTTTCCCCTATCACTTGAGGATCAAAGCTGTGAAGTCCTACCCTTCAGAGATAATTCTGTTGCTGGCAGAACCAAAGGAAGCATTTCCTAATGTCCTTCCTTGTTGACCAATAAAGATGGTGCCAATTGCAACAGGTCAGGTTTTCATCCGTTGTTGGATCAACTTGAATGTGCTTCTTATGTGTAAGTCTGACTCAAGGCCAGACTTTAGTGGCAAGATCTTGGGAATTCCTGGGAGGGGTTTTTTTGCATGTATTTGTATGAAATCAACTATATGAGGTGAATTTAGAAAAATAAAAAAGATAGCTCAGATATGGTCATCTTCTTCTTGTAAGTTTCCAAAAATCATGGAATATGTCACAGAATGATTTGAGTTGGAAGGGACCTTAAAGATAACCTAGTTCCAACCCTTCCACCATGGGCAGGGACACCTTCCACTAGATCTGGTAATATCAGCTTTATTTGGAAATATCCTACACATTGTTTTCAGGGATCTTCATGGAAGGGAGTTCACCTGCAGAGGCTGAAAAGAAGGGAAAAAAGCTATTTTCCAAGATGGAATAGTTACATATGCAAGAAGTTACAGAGTGGGATTTTGAAAGCACAGAAGACAGTTAGGCCCCTAATGTCCTCCTCTTCAGTTGGAGGGTGGCATCCAAGCTCTTCTTAAACTTGTGTATATATCACCACATGTTGATATTCGGAATCACAAATCCTGGAAATCCAAACAAAGCTGCTTCCTCAGAAGTTGTGGCCACAAAGCATGGAAAACTTATTTACACATCAAAAATAATAATGATTTGCAGAAATTTGCAATGGCATATTAGTTAAGTGCATGGAGCCGTTAGATGTATCATAAACANTTTGCAATGGCATATTAGTTAAGTTCATGGAGCCATCATGATAAACGACTGGTTAACTACGTGCAGCATGTAGCACGGTTAGCTCCTGATGAGGATTTTGGTTTTCAATCCCTGTCTGAAGCCCACAATTCACCCTGTGAATGATGCAGGAAAATATATTGAACAGATGTTTTCATCTGAAAAGGCAACAAATGCACACAGAAACACAAGCAAGGAGTGTTCAGCAGGGATTCAGCTATTTGAACTGGAATGGATAAAAACATCCATGGAGGCAACCACAGAAAAAACTGCTTTGTATTTAAAGAAAAAAAAAAAAACAACCAAAAATTTTGTCTTGATCTGCCTTCATTATAGGAATTTAGCTAATAGCATATTAGGCTTTTTAAATATACTGTAGACGATGTAGCTATGGCAGTGGTGAAGGAAATCTGAGAAGGCTGCTCAGCCATACACTAATTGATTTTCACATCAGACCCCGGGGACTTGCTCTTAAGGCTACATTCTGGAAGCTGAAACATGTATCCATGCTGATGGTGGGTGTCCTCAGACAAAGGTAGTATTTTAGTGAAAAAGAAAAAAAAGAAACCACCAGTGTGTAAAGGACAGGCGTAGTAAGTACCAAATGAGTTGTAAATTAGTTGATATTTGCTGGTTTTTGCCCTGCTTCCTGTTAGCCAGACTGTGACTGCTATCTCCCTGTGTGCCCCTGTGAGCTGGATGTGTGTGCTGTGCTGTGACACCTGTAGGTTGGTCAGACTGCCCCAAATTAGCCTAAGGGACATCATGTCATCCTTTTTGTTTGGAGGTAGGGAAGGTAGGAGTGATCTCCCTGTTCAAAACCAGAGCAAAACAAGTATTTCTAGACATTTTTTCCCCTGTTGTTTTTCCCCCGTGTTGTTTGTTTGTTTGTTTCTTTCCCCCTCTCTTTTAGTGTTTTTTTTTTGGGTATTTTTTCCTTCTCTGGTGGCTCTGACAACACACAGATGGATAGTATCCAGCCTGAGGACTGTACTTCTGTCCTACACCATTTGTATTTTTCAGATTGCTCAAAATAACTTTACAGAGTGGATATGGGGAAAAAATTAAGTTAATATTGTCATGTGGATGTTTCTCTTTATTTTAGGGAATAGAGAGGAGAAATGACGCGTTCTCCTACATGTGGAGAGAGGTTATTTTTTTTTCTTTGTGTCTGGTAGGAGCTTATAAAATGATATATTGTTGAAGAGGAAAATACTTTTCATTCCAGTAAATGATTTCTGTGGCTTCTGACATATCATAAGCTGCTAATTGATTAAAAAAAAAAATCAAAGTTGTTATCACTGCAGCAATTTATGTTTGCTTTTCACAATCTTATATAAAAGTGAAAACCTTGAATGTTTTTAATTGAAGCAAAGATCTGGGTACTGGGGGAAAAAAGAGACCATGACATCAACACCAGAGACCTTCAGGTAATTTGTTTACCTTCTGTTCATGGAAGACAAGGAGCAGCATTATCATTAAAAGAATTAAGTGCATTCAGACAATTGAAACAACAGTAAGATGCTAATTCAAGAAATTACAGAAAAGTATCATGTGGGGTCTTTTTGTTCTGTAGAGGAATTTAACCTGTAGTCTTGTTTTACAAAAGTGAGAGTCACATGAGAAATCTATTTTGTTAGCATTGCATCTTAGTAAATAGAGAGTCCCGTGGCAGAATGGCACAACACCTGACCCATATAAAATAGTCATTTTATATATCAATGTCAGTTTAAATATAATTAAACTTTGTCTCAAGGGTCTGCAAACTGCCATAAAGGGAGAGTAAATACGCAGAAGAGAAGCCAGAAACAGGGACCGAAAACTAAGAAGAAACTACAAAAGGAGATAGACAGCAGAGGTGTATTTGGGTAGAAACAACAATTAATTGGTGTGCAAGGAGAGCAAGATGAGACTTGAAATAGGAGAGATCAATGCAAAAAAGATGAAAGAAAAAGAAGAAAACATAGTATAAATTGATTAGGTTGTCCTTTTTCTTAGTTCTCCTGATCCTCATGTTCTGTTTTTTATAGCTGATCAGTAAATGATTCTTTATTAACTTTTCATTACAATTTTAAAGATTTTATGATTGTCTTTGAGAGCTTGAATTTAAAAGGAAAGCAGACTCGGGACTGTGTACCTAAAGTCTGGTGAAATGGGCTCAAGATGAGTGAGAACAGACTATGAAGTAATTTCTGTGTGGTGTGAGGAAGAGGACTTGGTGGTGTTTTACCTGCAGATTAGCAGCCAAGGATTTCTGAACACTGCAGATCAGGAAATGCAGGTCAACCACCAGTTTAAAATCTGGTATTGACAAACTAGTGCAGAATAAACTATGTTTTGCACACCAGAAAGACAGAGAGGCACATGACATGCTGATCGACTTGACTGATGCAGTCTCCATATTGGAGATGGATGACGGATCAGGGAATTACATATTTGCTGTTGGCGTGGAGTAGATATTCTCTGTATTGGTGTTTCTCAGTTAGAAATTGAGGAAGAAACTCAACCTGTAGGTTATGGATTTTTTATTTAGTTCAACACAATTTGATAAGACTAACCATTAGATCTAACTGAGGATATTCTGAATACAGACCAAAACCTTAATCTGTCATGCAAAATAAGTGGCATGGCAGTACTTAGTTGAAAGAACAGTAAATCTCATTAACAGTGAGTGAGCCTTTAGCACCTTAATTAGTTTTTGATCCCTTTAACAACAGACATCAAACACTCAGCAAGCTCTTTCTTTCAGTAAACATATTTTGAAGAGGAAGGATATTTTGAAGAGGTAAGAATTGGTAAGAATTGGAAGTCTTATTTGTCATCTGCTAGGCAGGACCTTGATAAACTCTTCTCTACTGCAGCTTATATGAAGGCTGTGGTACCAGAGACTAAAATATTGCTGTAAAGCCTGTCTTGGCTTATCTGGATTTTGTGACTTACTAAAAGCTAGTAACTCATTCAAAGCTGAGGAAGTCACTTCTAGAAAAAGCAATAAAATATTAAACATCATAGTCTCTTATTGATTTCTGAAGCAAGGACTGATGCTGTAAGACTTCAGTTCCTACAAATAAATGTTACTTTGAATTGATATTTCATAACAGTGGGCATATTGGTCCCTCAAGGGAGAATGTATTGTAAGGAAACATAATTACTCCAACTCATTTCTTGCAATCACTTCCCTCTCCCCACTCCCCCTGCTCCCCCACCCCACATTCAGGGAAACAAAAGGTCTTGCTTGGCTCAGAGCTGAAGTCAAAAATCTGTCAGAAAATTTAAAATGTAGAAGCACACAAAAATACATTAACAATATTATAGAGACAGAAAACATCAAAGTTTGACACTGAAAACTCCGGCAAGGAGTTTATATGTATCCTGTTTTAGTATTCATTTAATACCCACATTGTTGGATTTGTGCTTCAGTCGTTTCCTTATGGTTAACTGAATAACCCTTCTTGCTGAGGTCCAGGATTTAAAGCACATATGCCAACTCAGAGCCTCATTCCCTAGGGAGATTATGACTGATTCATCACACTTTCTTGTGAAGAAATTCTGGTTTCTGTGATAAAATTGTCTTCATGTGAGCTAGTTATATACACAAAGTTTGCAAAAAAGTAGAGAGAAATACCCTTTCCTTGAATATGGTTTATTTGGTTCAGTTTAGATACATTCCTGAAGATGCAGTAGAGAAAGTCAGGACTGCCTCAGGTGTAGGTTGCTGGTCTGATGCATCTCACCTTCCCTTTTTGTCTCCTCCCTTTATCTACTCTCTCCTTTACTAACAAACTGTAAATCAGGAAGATAGGAAGGTACTGATGGGGAACTACTACAGTCCAAAAATTTAGGAACTAATTCTAGTTTCTACTCCTTTTCTCTGTCCACACACAGGAGAGCTTATAGGAACAGTACAGATGAGCCAGCAAGTAAGTCTAAGTGACTTTTCATATTAGAACTCCTTGTGAGTGTCTATGGGGACACAGATGATTATCAGGCACTGAAAGTCATATTTTGTTTAGGACTACAGGAAATTGGCTTGTCTATTGTGCACTGGATTTTCATGCAGTCAGTACTGGCTATTATTATGCCTACTTTTTCAAAGGTGAAATATGAGGTCTGGTGCCACAGATATTGGAGATGGGGTCTTGGCAAAGGAACAGTTACAAAAATTTGACTGATTTAAGTTGTGCTATGCTGAACAAGTGCTCATGTTGTATCTTCTCAATCCATTGTATTGCTTAGTTCCTTGTTTTCAGCCTGATTAGATGCCATCCGAGGAAATTTCAGTGTGTAAAAATTTAATTCCCTGATGTAGCAATAGTTTCAGGGCAAGTCCCATTTTATCACAAAAGCATGGAATCATAGAATAGTTTGGTTTGGAAGGAACCTTTAAAGGTCATGAAGTGCAATCCCACTGCAATGAGTAGGGTCATCTTCAAGTAGATCAGATTGCTCAAAGCCCAGTCCAGACTGACCTTGAATGTTCTAGGGTTGGGGCCTGCACTACCTCTCTGAGCAACCTGTGCTAGTGTTTTACTGACTTCATTGTAAAAACTTTTTATCTTAAATCTAGTCTAAATCTACCCTCTTTTAGTTTTAAGCCATTATCTCTTTGTCTTACTGCAACAGGCCCTGCTAAAAACTTTACCTCCATCTTTAATACTGTTTTTCCACCTTTAAGTACTGAAAGGTCACAATATGGTGTCCTCAGAGTCTTCTCTTCTACAGGCTGAACAACCACAACTCTCTCAACCTTTTCTCATAGGAGAGATTCTCCAGCCCTCTGATCATTTTTGTGGTCCTTCTTTGGACCCACTTCAGTGGTCCACGTCCTTCTTATGTTATGGGCCAACAACATAAGAAGGACTGGACCCACCATTCCAGGTGAGGTCTCACCAGAGTGAAGTGGAGAGGGAAAATCACCTCCCTTGACCTGCTGGCCACGCTTCTTTTACCTTCTCTTATCTGTCCTAAATAACGGCATCATGGTGTACCATGGTGTGCTGTAGGGTTCAAAACATTTTCTGCATCAGGAACTAGCTCTTTTTCAGTAGTCTGTAAACCCTTATTTTTGCTCTCAAGCCTATAAACCCGATGAGATTGATTTCCCATCATAAGACAGAGAAGGTAGTGTTGTGTGCTCCTGGAATTTGTCTTGCAATTTTCTATTAAGGAGGATGACCTTGATAAATACATTAATGTCCCTCTAGAGACTTCACCTCTCATCTGTATTTCCCACTGCAGATTGTAAGAGCAGTTCAGTGGGTCTGGAGCAGTAGAGATTCCTACGGCGTTATAAGAAAATAATCAGACTTGTCTTGGACATTTAGCTGTATATTAAAAGAGTGAATAGAGTAGAACTGATTAAATAAGTGAAATACTTATACAGAGCCTGAGTCTCAGAAGAAAATTAAACTGCAGTCCTGTGCAAACGTCATTAAATGTGTGTCTTTATGTGAATCAGCACTGACGAGACATTCCCCTTGCTGTCTGTGACTTGTCACTTTGTGCCATTGAGAGTCTTTGTCCTTTCATCAGCTAAACAGACTGAAGTGTTGCCTTTGGAAGATAATTACAGGTTCTCATTGAAAATGGCAGTTAAACCCTGCTAGATGGTACTTGTCTCATTGGAGAGAGCACAAAAAACACACAGGCCATGGGATTCTCTACACAAGGGCCCCTTCCTGGGATAATGATACTGCTCTGTGTAGGAATGATGGATCTGGTTAGGAACCTGATGGGGGATCTGCAGTTTTACCTTATGTGACTGGCTGTGTGAGCCCTTCCAGAGAGCAGCAGGGTTGAAAAGGCAGTGCTAAACAACAGCCAGCCTGCACCAGCTCCTCCTTTTTGGGGGGGATCTTTGCATTCCAAATACCTCTAATGAAAAGGGGATTTGTTGACTTGGAGACATTCTGGGAAGTATCCAAAGTATTACATTATCCACTATTCTTTCAGAAAGCTCTCTGAGAGATACAAGACTCTTGCTGGAGGTCCTTTGTAAATTCTCATGTTTAATTAACCTAGTAAGGTTTACATTGCTGCTTAATTGGCACTGCCATTGAGAGATGTCTGCTTGGTGGCTAGAACGGTGTGTAGTGCTTGTGTCTGAGTATGTGGCTTTGTTAAAGCCTGATTTGTTATTGTTGGCATGATCGCACTGCAGGGATATGGTTACTGAGCCAAATCTTCAGCTGATGAATGTCAGGATAAATTCAAATTAAATGAATATAACTTTCTGTACTTGACCCATAAATTGCAGGGGATATTAGAGTCCATGTACAGAGGACCTACTACTTTCAAAGCTGCATGAAGGCCTTTCTGTATTTATTATTATCTCTTCAGGAATTGGACCCTCAAATCAAAAAAGCCTGAAAATATTCAATTTTTGAATTTAAGATGAAAATTTATTTTATATTTTCAGTATTTCTTACAATTTGTGAGTAGAGGATATAGAATAGTGTTGAAAACCTGTTGTTGCCACAATGCAGAAAGTTAGACACATTGTCAAGCTGCGAGTGCATAGCTTTCATTCTGCAAAATTCTCTTTAGAATTGAGCATTTGTCTACAGATTATTATATATCAATCATTTACCAGCTCTGTTTGCTTTCCAAAAGCATACATGAAAATAATATGAAAGAGGAATGAATCAGTACAGAAATTGCAAGTACACAGAGTTTGAGAGCCAACAATTAGTGGCTTTTTTTTCAAAGAATCTGTGACAATGCGGGAGGGACAAGAAAAAAATAAATCAAAAGAATCACTGCCAAGATGACTTGGTTGCACATTTCTGGTATGAATGCTGATGAAAGACTTTTCACTTCTGGAGAGACAGACAAGAAGTTCCCTTTATGAGAATACATCAGATGGCAGCAAAACCAGAAGCAATCTTATTAGTTCGACAAGTTGTCAATTTTCACAGACTCTCTCTTCGGGCAGGGAGCACTGATGGGTTTTGTGTGCAGAAGACAGATGTTCTATTTACAGTCTGTACACGAGAAAATAAAAGTCTCCTCTCTTGCCAACCTGCATTTGAGCAAACCCAAAAGGAGATAATAATGTGTTGCTGCTGCCACTGCTTTTGATTCTTTTGTACCAGACATGGGAAGGCACGAGAAAGAGGAATCTAAAAATAATAACAGATGCAAAGGCCTTTGTGCTGTATATCTGTGTTTGTGCTACAGAAGCCTTTGCTTCTCTCCTTTATTCTGAAATATTACCTATCTCGCTTATGCTTATTTTGAAGGAAGTGTGATAAAAATATTCATTATGTACAACTATACAGGAGTGCATATCAAGAGAAGAGGGCTGGACAGTAAGAGCAATCTCTACCCTAATCTTTTCTTAAATTGTTTAGCCAGGTTTTTCAACTGACAAGATGTTAGGTCAAGCTGAAATAGCAAAAATGCATGTGAATGAAAGGAGAGGAGAGGGAAGAACAGACAGCATTTAGAGCCAGACAGTGCTAATTGGTTTGAATTGGCAATGAAACATTTGTATTCAGGAAAGAATCAATGACATTTCAGATCCATTCCTAATGTTTGCGCATCTCAAGCCTTGAATCTAATTACCTATTTTTGGTTGAATTCATATCTGATCCTCCAGCATTAGGATCTGTTTCTGTACATTTACTTTTTGTTTAGAGCTAAAACAACATGGTCCTAGGTCTCATTTTGATGCACACTGCAGCTCCCAAGAGCAGCTGTTTTGCAAGATGCACGCCTAAGGTTTTCAAAACATTTATGTAAAGATGTGATTGTATGCAGTTATTGTTGTTTAGAGCTGAAATGCTGATATTAAATGAGTTCTTAAATTAACAAGAAGTTTAAAATTCCCTTATTTGGAGTTAATGAATAAATCTCAAATTGGAAATCTGGTACTAACTTAAACTTCTTGTCGAAAAAGATGAATAGGCACCAAAGTGCTGCTCCAAGCAGTGTGAAAAAAATCTCTCAGAAATGAAGAATTAAAATAAATTGAAAATCACTGGATATGTGAGAGGTCATCTGATGTTAATTCAGGCCTTTGCGCCTCTTGCCTCTTGTCTAGCTTCTATAGACTTTAGACCATCACATCAGCTCAAGGACACAGGAGGCAGATAGAAAAGATGATTGAAAAATTGCAGACACAATGCTCTGTTACTGGAATTCCTATGAGGCTGAAGGAATCCAACAAAAGGAAAAATAAAAGCCAAAGTTTTAGGTTGTATTTCATCACGGCAGAAGAATGAAAAAAAGGAATTAAAGGAGAAGGAGTTCTCCAGCACCATATTGTCAAAGACCTTTACAATACATTAGCACATGACACTGTGCCCCTGAAAATAGCAGAGGCACTTTTGGAGACATTTTGTGGTAAATTTCTCAACAGTACTTAAATCTTGTCTGTCAAAACCAATTTGAGAACCTTAAGTTTGTGAACTGGCTATGTGACTTCAGACTCCTCAGTGAGAAAAGCAGTGCAGAGTTTCTGCAAACCTTACTCTGTCTTGAAGTATACACTCTAAAAATTGTATTTAATAAGATCACACTAAAAAGCCAGTCATGACATATTGATTGTCAGTCTTATTTTAGAAATAATAATTTAAAAAGTCAATCCCATACATAGATTTAGATAGAATATGCACCCTAACATCTCTATTGCTGAGTTAAATTGGGCTGTCTCATATGCAAAGCATTCAATGGGAAAGATTAGATCCTGTGGCCTTTCCTACGGTCATGATTTTAATAGTCAAAATAACTTCTCTCTCTTTGATTAACTTACTTAGAAATTCTGACTGATCAATTAGGAGTTTAGGAAGAAGTAATTTAGCCATCAGCAGTAGCTCTTAATTAATTCTGCATCAGTGTCTGTCAGTTTATATTACTAACAAAATGTAAAAATGGTTTCTCAATATCTACTTTGACATATCAACTATGCGTTGCCTTCTTCTGTTTTGTTTGTTTTGAACTTTTTTGAAAGCTATTGATTAATTGATTGTGGCTGCAGTAGCATTTAAGGTGAACAAACAAATGTTGTCTTCAAGCATCAGCCTCCGTGTCTTGCCATATATTTTTTTTCTTTATGTCAGGCACTCTCTTAAACCAGTTGGTTCTCTGAAAATCCATCACAGATTTTACTCTCCAAGTTATCTACTTTACTTCATACAAATCCTTGCTTACAGCAGATTAGTGAAACTTGTGAATCTTCAACTCTTCTTAGTGCTCTGGAGGGCATGTGTTATGTTAGGTAGAGTGTCTTTTGCCTAATAACCACCAGACATAATTGCCACTTACCTTGCTCTGCTTGTCCTAATTTATTTTTTTCTCTCCCCCTTAACCTGCCTCCTCATTATGTTTCTGTTTCCCAACATAGAAAGTTCTGCCTTTCTCTTTTATGCTGCTTATCTGAGCCTGAGTCCTCATGATCAGAAGGAACCTCCAGAGGTTTCCCTCCATCTGCCTCCATCAGCAGTTCCAAATCTTCCGTCTGGCTTATCTTCTTATCTTTTCCTTTTTTTTTTTTTTTTTTCCCTAGGCTTCTGTTTCCCTATTTCTTGTCCTAGAGACGTCCATCCTTTGTACTCACAGTCTGAATTGTTACTCCCATGGCACTGTTGCCCCTTCAGTCCTACTTTTTTCTCTGTGCCACTCCCAGGTGGCCTCTCAAGAGTGAGAACGCTACATGATCCTCTAAATGCTGCTTTGAAATACGTACCTCATTGGCTCCTTTTCCTGAGGCTGAATAATTCATAGATTAAATATTTCTGCCATATGCCAGCACATCTATGTTGCAGAGACTATCAAATCACAGAAATTCTGGTAGGAAGGGACCTCTGGAAGTCATCTAATCCAGGCTCCTTCTCAAAGTGGGATTGTTGCCAGCACTACAGACAGGTCAGCGTGTCTCAAAAACCTCCAAGGATGGAGATCCAGTAGCTTCCTTGAGTGACTTGATTCAGAGCAGCACTACTCTCTTAATGAGCTTCTTCTCCCGCAGAGTATAGCATGAACTTCTCAAGCTGCAACTTGTGTTCACTGTCCTCTCTTTTATTGTCTGCCAATTTGGCACATTGTTGTAGGATTTCTCTGGATCACTCCTTAGCCTCTACTTTGCTGGACTGAAAAACCTCACTGTCTCCTTCTAGATCACATGCTCTGGGCCTGTGCCCATCCTGGTAGCCCTCTTCTGAACTCTTCCTAATTAGAAACAACATCCCTGTTGAAATGGGAAGTGTGCAGGTGGACACAGTATTTCAGATGCAGCCTCACTATTGATGAGGAGAGGAGAATAAAAACTTCCTTTTCACATTGCTCCTGGTGCAGCCAACAGCCAGTCTGCCTTCTTTGCAGTGAGAACCAAGTGCTGGCACATTTTGGTGTGTCCTCTGCCCCAGGTCCTTTCCTGAAGGGTGCTCATAGCTGGTAAATTCCCATGTGGTACTGCTGCAAGGGACTATCCCATTTTAGGTGCAGACCTTTGACCCTCTCCTTATTGATCCAAGGGATGTTTCTTTTTATTCGATTCTCAAGTTTCTTAGGGTTGAAGCTCTGTCATTCAGCATGTCAACCACTCTGCCTAATTTAATGTCACCTTTGGATTTGCTGAGGATGTACTCTGTCTCATCATCCAGGCTGTCAATGAAGATATTGAACAACATTGGCCTCACTATTGACCATTCATGTGTTCTGCTTGTTACCAGCCAACAATTAGATGGCAAGCATTGATTCCTGCCTTTCAGCATGGCAACTCCTCTCTTTCCTGCCCAGCAATACAATACAACCCAGCTTCTATTCTTCACTCTCATTTTCTGTTTTAAAGAAGGAGAAACTTAAAAATTCCCATGGAGAAGTGAAGTCCAAAGAAGCTTTGAAGAGAAGTTGGGAGAGACAGAAAGCAGAGTCCTAAATATTTTATTTCAGCTTCTAATAAAAAGAGCAAGGAATGGACATTACGGAGCTTGTAACCATAAGGTTTTTTCCAGGTTTTTTTGTTGATCTATAGCCATTTTTCAAGGAAGCATAGGCTTCATTTCCACAGCTGATCAAGCTGTTATTAGCACAAAGCACTGTAAAAATCCTGCTCAGTAGCAATTGTTTTCTGACAGAATATTAAAGTAAATAAAAACCTCAAAGGGGCATGCCTGAGGTTACTTTTCAATAGATATGTGGCAATTCAGAGAATTAAATGTGGATTGTTTGGCCTTCTTCATTCATGATCATTCCTTTATAGTTTTTGGTTATATCATTCAGTCAAATAAAAACCTTTTCAAGAAAAGGACCCTGTCTTTGTCCCTGTCCCTGCAAAAACACACTAGATTAGTACTAACTTTCTTATTCCTGCATCCAAATGATTCTCCACTTTTGGTTTCATTTATTGTGCTTTAGATTCCAAAACCTCTCTTCTGTGCATTCCTCCAGAACGTATGTCTCTTGTTCACAGTTCCCCTTTTTTTCTTGTGGTTAACAAAGTTTTCAGTCCTTGACTCTGTTTCTGGGATATGTGTGTTGTGAATTGTGTAATGTCTTTGAACTCCTTTCACAAAGTTGAGTCATTCATTATGCCACTTTGCTCAGGCATAAAGGGAGTGTGCTGCTGTGCAAGGCTGCTCCTGCTGGAGAGCACATTAAGACAAATTCTGTGATTTTTTTGTGTTGCTCTCATGAAGGGTTGGACAGGAGCAGAATAATCCTTGTTTCAGTAGTGGTCTGTGATTGCACAGAGTTGTGATCTGTCAGCCTTCCACAAGAGATGGTGAACTGTGTTCCTCGGAACCACTACATTTCTAGGACCTCATTGCAGATGAAAATGATAGCTCACAGTTAAAATAAAGCCAAAGTAATACAGTAGAATGGGATCCTCTTGCTAATGTAGTGTCAATCAATTTTGCTAAGCTTCAGTGCTTGTTTACTCTTCCAGTTGTAAGTTAATACCCAACAGACTTTGTTATTTGAATTATTGATAAAGCATTTTGTTCCATAAAAGAATGCAAACCCAGTTTTGAATTGCAAAGGTAAGAGAATACCTTGTGCTCATTCCCAAGGTGTTCCTGTGAATATGTAGCTTGGAACTTAATAACAAAATACAATTGCTATTAATTCAGCTTTACAAAAAATTATTAATGAATGAGATCATTAAATATTAAGTTAACGGAAGCTTTTATTTTGCACCTTACTCAAAAGCCTTTCTGTCCATGGTATATGAGAGCTAGACAGGCTGCAGCAGGAGCAGATACAGCATTCAAGATGGCAACTACAGCATCTCACAAACTAATTTGTAAATTCAGACCAAGAGTCCTTTTTGCTTGATTACAGAATTGGTCATCTCTTCAAAATAGAAAAGAAGAATAAATTTTGCATTTGATACCACCCTGGAAAGATGAAAATCACCAACTTTGAGTCTAAACTGGAACTATACGGTGGCATGGTCCCAGCCAAGCTCATAACAGAAGCTTTAGGGTCTCCCTTAACATTTTTCAAATGAAGTTCACAGCCAGAGGCCAAGGGTATCCTGTGGAATATGTCCCAGCTGCAGGCTATGATGCAAAATTATGCAGAAAGAATAAACATGAGTCTCAAGCTAGAGCTTCTGGAACTGAATGAAAGAGAAATAAAAACAAATTGAATTTGTTGTTACATTTCATTAAAATGTAATTACCACAGTAATTTTACATTAAAAAGTTCTAGTGAAATAATTCTCAAATTTGGCACTTTTTTGTATGTCTTCTATATTTTAAGAATGTCTAGATTTATTATTCCCAGTCTTAATGGGGATTATGTGAGTTTATGAGAATAAGGTCTTGTGAAGTGTTGTGAAGCAATAGACTGAGGAGAGGAGAAGGACAGTAACGCTTAGAGAAATCTGTAAAAATTACATTATTTTTCTAAAATACACTGAGACCTTTAACCTTGCAGGTGAACTCAGGGATCTGATCATGCCAGATCTTTCAAGTACATTCTCTTCCAGTGAATAAAATAGCAAGGGCAATGCTTTGTATGTCAGGACTGTGCCCTGTGTAGTGCTGCAGCCAGCAGTCAAGGCATTTCTGATGCCAGAGACAGCAGGAGAAGGGTTCATTTGCTGGGGGTTTAACGTTCCCGGGTTGTTGTTGTGAGGAAAGTGACTGTGCTGCTCTGGGAAGATGGGTGAGAGCAGAAAGCAGGAGACAGTTTTATGAGGCTTCTGGTCACTGTATGAGATCTGAAATGTCAGAAAACGTGAAGCCCATCCTAGCAGGCAAAGGCAGGCAGCTGTGCACTTGTCTTACTCCAGCCTTCTTGTTTGTAGTCTGAGCTGTTTAGACACCAATTAGATAACAGAAGAAAAAGAAACTTATTTTTCTTCTAAGCACTAATGCCTGGTGAACTTGTCACAAAGAGCCCTGACTGATGGCACAGGATTCACCAGATGGTTGTGGATTTCGGACTAAGTAATTAATTTATTTGTTTGTTTTAGAAGATGTGTTTACAATTCTATTTTTTTTTTTGGCTTAGGCACATGAGCAGTTGTAAAAAATTGTTTCCTTCCCACTAAAATACAATAGCTTCTCAGTGAGTATACATAATTTTGTGCCTTTTCCTTCATTTTGCATGCTCACCTAAAAGCAGAGTTAGTGCACCTAATACTTCTCAGATATTCCTGTGTCAATGGAGACCACTCTGACCACTCTGACCATGCTGGAACCTTCCAGAACTCACAGGCAGGAATCTGTGAACAGTGTTTGCACAGGTGAAATACCCCTGAAGTTCTGCAAGAGCATCAGCTGTGGGTATGAACCCCTGCTCTGAGATTCATAGCTCAGAAAAAACGCTGCTTCTGCTACAGAACTCCCTTCTTTTGAATTGATCTAATTAATTTGTACACATTTTATTATGTGCTGCCTTCATAATCATCTTGGTACTTCACATATAATATTTAGTATTGGTTGGGGACTGAAATTTCTGATTTTTTTGTTGTGGCTCTGTTGTTTCCTGCTTCTGTGGCTGTTATAATTCAGGAAGGTCAAGAAACTCAAATAACCATTCAAAGAGGGTTTTCTAAAAATGTTTTTGTTTTATATATTTTTATATTTTTTTATATCTTACATCAAACATTTAAAACAATTTTAAATTCGGCTGCTTAGTTCTGCTTTTTCTCTCGCATTTTCATGTATTTTATCTTTCTTCCATTTTTCAATATGTTTCTTAGCAAAATGCTCAATTATTTTTGTGAGGCAAACGTTGTAGGTAAATATTGAAATCTTTTTAAATGTTTGCATTGCCATGAGATAAGATCTGAGTTACATTTTTACCCTTTAGCTGTCATGAAACCAGGAAGCCTTGATGAGGGGCTTTCACAGTAGCCAAGTGGGTGTGTGACATGTGATTTCCAGGCTTGCTGTGGTTCTCAGTATCATTCTGTGGTAGGTAAACACTGATACTGAGGAGGTTATCACCAGGAAGCCACGTGTCACTAGCAGGAGGAATATACTCTTTCCTGGGCTTATGTTTTATAGGGCTTATTGTCTTAAAAGGCTCAAAAAAGAAATACAATAACAAAAAATTAAAAGCCATCCTAACCGTGCCTACTTTTATTCTCTTTGGATGGATGTTCAGCATAACGTAACTTATCCATTTTAAAAGTACCCCGGAGTCAAGTTTCCTTACCATGTCTGTGTAAACAAGCTCTAGATCTGTCTTTATGATTTTGGTTTCACCTTAGCTCCAAGAGTAAATGAGATTTTTTGAGGGAGAGAGAGGACTTGATATGCCTATGGGGTACTGCACTCTCCCTCATCATCTGAAAAGTTACAAAATCAAGGCTTTTGCCATTTAAAGCTGGTATTTTCTGAACAGATGGTGAGATTTCAGCCCTGGGTAACCCAGACCCATGTGGAAAATCAAAAATTCAAATGCTGGATCTGAAGCTTGCTGTGAAAGTTCACATACACAAAGGAGGATGCACATGGAGTTCACAATATTCTTTTTATATGACTTATACAGTGGTCTTGGGCATTCTCATATTTAAAGTAATGAGAGGAGAGGAACTTGTTCAGGAAGCATAATTTTCCGGCCACTTGGTATTTATATTCAGGTTTAGCCATTAAGCTTTATAGCAAGTCTTCCAGAGTGCAAAGTTTATATTTACTTGTACAGCAATAAAGGATTGATGTTTGTAATGAACTTTGAAGACTGACTCACTGAGCCTGCTTACAAAAACAGAGAGTTTATCTGATTGACATTTCTTGAAAAAAACATTTTTGTGTCAGATCAAATCTGCACATTTACATTAAAAAGCATCTATTCTCCTCTAAGAGTGGATTTTTTGATGAGTTAATTCTATTTTTTCTCTTTTTTTTTCTTTTTTTTTTTTTTTTTTTTTTAATCAAGAAAAATTGGGGGATTGCAGACTTGAAGCTTATACAGAACATATTAGTTCCCTCACTGTTCAGATTAGATCTCTCTGTTACTGATAAAATCAGTCTCGGATAGAAGATACCATGCAATGAAAGAACAATATTAGAAAAACAAACTACCTCTAGTGGCATTCAGTTCTGTTTGAAATTTAGAATTGAGAAGGTGTGTTTTTTGTAATGGGAGCATTTTTGCCAAGTCATAAGATAACATGAGATTTGTGCAAACTCTGGATCACATATATTTGTTGATTTGGGGCATTACCAGTGCACAAAACATTCAAAACACTAATTGAGCTTGTGGGAATGTTCTCATTTTAGCTAATTCTCAAAGAATGCAGCCGCTGAACGGTTGGGAGTATTTAGTATGTGTCTCTGTGAAAAACCTAGCCCAGGAGAAACCATCTGATGCACATGGTATTTATAAGCATGGCTTTAGCGTAGTCTAAGGAATTTAAAAAAAATAAATATTTATAATTTTTCAACTCTTTTTTCTTTCTGTTGGCTTTCAATTGAAAAGAACCGAGTGTGCTTTATGCTAATTTTATGCTTATGAACAGTCCTAATGAATTCTATGTGAAAGTGGAATAACGTACGAAAAAATGAAGCACACATTTACTTACACATGAGGTTTTGTTGGATGGAGACCTGTGTGTACAAGTGGAACAGTGGCCCAATATTTAGAGCTTTAGGGGAATGCCAGCTGAGGATTTTAATTTGCTACAGATCTCTTGTGTAGTTTCAGTCTAATTTACTTGCAGGATTGTCTTAGTAACTGTTTCTCTAAATTAGTCACATCTCCTCCCCTCTGCAGAAGTTGAAGAGTGGTGTGTATTTCCAGCTATTCCTGTAGAGGGAATCTGGTTAACTAGTTCAGACAAGGCATCTAATATTCTAGCAGGTTAGATACCTCACACATAGAATCTGCTGCCTGACTGATGATAAATATCCTGGATGTGTAGAGAAAGGAAATCTCAGAACATGTTCCCTATTTTCAGAAGTGTATTTTCAGAAGTGCTCACAGGTGAGGTGCTGAGACAACCTGTATGGTTTACTTGTTAACTCCAATACACTGAGCTTTCTCTGGCTTCTCACTCATCTTCTCACTAGTGTCATGAGGTGCATCAGTAATGCTGCTTGCATAGAAATCCCAGGGAGTGATCCCAGGTGAATTGAAGGTGACTTGATCTTGGGCTGATTTTCTAGTCTTAAGGATGTTCCTGGGACAAGCCATGTCAAGTGTATCTAGAGATTTTTCGTTCTGCATTAGGTAATCTCTGAAGAGGAAATACTATTATGGGTTACTTTGCAAGGATTTAGTGAAGATCAGGGCATTCAGCATTCAGTCACACTGGCCACACCTTGCCTGGGCACAGGTGTTGGATGTGACTGTCTTAACCTGTGTCTTCTTTTCCCTTCCCATGGGCACCTAAAAGACTTCAGGTGATGAAATGGCAACATGGGTTGGCATGACCCCAGGACAGGTTGGGACATGCACCAAAGCATTTGTAAATGCAGCTTAGTTACAGCTTCAGTTACTTTTGATGATGATGAGCCATTTATATCAGAAGATTCATGAAGATTAAAGATGACCAACCTGTATATTTTTTCTGGCTTTATTAACTCCTGCAGTGTTTAGATTTAAAACAAAAGGAGAAGTCAAAATATGTGGTCTCAGATGAAATGTATGTCCTAAATCAAATGCGCTGCCTTCTGTAACACAGGCCATTCCCATGACCTTCTGATTACTAAATATTAATAAAATTGTAGCAATTTATCATAATCTTACATAAAATAGCATTACAACAGCATTGGCACAATGAGCTGTGGCCTTTGTGATAGTGTGGGCTGAATTCTGTAGGCTGAATTCTAAAATTAGAATTGTGGAAGTCCACAAGCTCTTTATATGGTAGCAATCTATAACACTATTTCAGGAAGGAATCAAGACAAACCAAATAGCTGCCATTCAAAATAAATCTTGGGGATTTTCGACAAAAGCCACAGTGAGTTTGTATTGCTTGTTATTTTTTAAGGAAGTTTTAGAAAGAAATGCATTAATATGCACAATATAAATCCAACCCCGGAGGTCACTGAGAGTTTGCAATTTGCAAGTGCTTTAGGAATAGTTGCTAAAGATGGGAGAGGAGGAGGGGTAGGAAGTGTCAGTAGGAGAAATAGTGCTATAGTGCTAATGAGCAGATGCTCTGCTGTGTATTGAGAGACCTCCCTGCAATTAAAAAATAGTTGTAGGTAGGAGGAGATCATTCATCTGTCTGTGTGCTGTCAGTGTACCTTAACCAGCTTTTTGTATTTCAGATGCATTTTGATTAAAGCAAAAAAGAGTTTTAGCAGTAATGTTTTCTGCAGTGAAAAAGTGAGACCAGAATGCAAAGGGAACTGCAGAACCACTGTGCAGGCAGAAGCCAGGTGTCATTAGTGTGCTGTCAGCTAATGGTTTCCTCCCAAAGTCCTGGGTCATCTGTGTGGAGCAGAACATGAATGTTCCCTGGAGCAGGGCAAAGGAGCAGTTCCCATCTCACCTCTTCAGATGACAGAGTAGCCAATATTGGATTTCCCAGCCATTGTCAAAGAGTTCAAAGAGGAGAAATAAGGAGCAGGAATCAAAAGCAGAGGTTTCTGTAGCTGATTTACTCCCTTCCACTGTGTTCAGGATAATGTGCAAGGACAGGGGGTTGGTTCCACCAGCAGAGGAGGGGTCAGCATGCTCAATTCACCCTTAGCAGGAGCATGTCTCAAGCACACGTGTACCTTGTGGAACAGCAAAATTGGCTGAAAAAGAAACAGATTCCAGAATTAATTTTTTTAAACTCCAGCTTTGTATGTAATCCTGTCACATTTATTAGAGAAACACTTCAAGGTTTAGGAAGGAGGTGCACCATGCATGGGCCGAATAGCACACAATAGCTCAGTAAGAGTAGCTCAGTTGCTGCAGGCATTGTTTGATTCAACATACACATTTTCCCCCTACCTTTCTACCTTTTTTTTCCTTTTCCAGGTTAGGGGGATTATAGCATAATTAGAAATTGAATTATTTATGAGGAATCATTAAAGTGGGTAGCTTGCAGATTAATCAAAGACAGGCGACATATGATATGAAACTGCCTTATCCTCTGCTGCTTTCGCTCATAGTGGCGGCAGGGAAGCTTAGATAAAGCATCTCGAGCTCTGAAACAAAAAATTGAATGTTCTGCAATATTACCTCTGTGTGTGTGTAAATATCCATGAGTGTTGGGGCAAAATAAAAAATATGGGTGAGATTAGCCAAAAGAAGGGTATTCTCAGCACACAAAAGGCAGGGATAGGTCATGACTCATTATGCAGCTTTGGAAACCAGAAAATGTAATTTCTCTGCCAACTGGAGGAGTTTATGAGCCTAATGAAATTTAAAATCAGTGGGAGCTGATCTAATAGCAATAAGACATATAGTATTCTACTAATATTATGAGGAGTATGTCTAAAAATAACGTAGAGGCCTTTATTTATATCCTGCTGTGATACTAAGGACATATCTCTGAGTAGATAAGATCTATCCCTCTAATAAATGAGATTCAAGGCAAACCAAGTTGAGCCTTTTAGCTGTCTTGCTATTTTTGTCTTTATGAAACTTACGTATCCAAAGGTATTCTGAGAAATACATGTTCATTCCATTGAAATAATCTCTTTAAAGGTGTTTTTTCATTTATTTTTAGGTGCTGTTTGGGAGCCGATGTTAGTCCTTTCAAAACTTGGTCTTTAGAGTGTGAGAAATCATGGGTTTTTTTCCTAAGATCACTGGTGAATTGAGGTCATCTGAATTTGTGAAGCTAGTGATCCCTACATGTTATTAAAGATGCTTGAGGCATTATAGATTTACTGAAATAGGGTATATGGTGAAAGGATGAAAAAGGTGAAGAATGAACTTTTTCTCCTAATTTCTGGAGTAAATAGCTTTCCATATATCTTAATTTTTTTTGGTGCACTTTCATGCTTTGAGCCTGTTGAAGGAGGGTTCATTATAATAATAATAATAATAATAATTGTTATCACAGATGTGCTTATAAAAGAGCACAACAAGGAGTTGGAGTTCTTTCCGTAACTTTCTCCCTCTTGTTGGGATGCTACATAGTAAGTTTGGTCATCTGGAAAGTAACAGTACTCCACCCCCTATGGAAACAGGTGAGCTATACATCTGCTAGCTTGTTCAGTTCAATTAATGTATTGCTTCATTGCTTGATGTTCAGGCTTCCTTCATTCCTCTTTTAATGGGTATGGATGCATATGTATGTGTAGGCTGACCAAATGGTACAGATCCCCACCTGTTTTTTTAAGTCAGTTTTTAAATTCCTCAGTGAGCCATGATTGATACAAGCTATAAACCTCTATCACCCATTTCAAATATACTTTTTGTTGCTATACCATCACAAGTGTATGAATGTACATGAGGGAACTCTAACATGATTTTAGCCCATGCTATCTGAGAGGTAGCGTTATTTTGTGCAATAAGAATAGAGATACATCATCACATTAATATAAGTTGTTTAAATTCAAGATTAGGATGCACAAGTGAAATAATTTCTGATTGTCTTTCCTTGAGTGCTCATAGTTTACAGTGAACGCTCCCACATTAATTATTGTTGTAGTCTGTATTAATGAATAATTGCCACAGTGAACTCTTAAAAGGTCACTTCCTGCTCAGGTGGTGTAGTTGTCAATTTTCATCAGCGAGGTGTTCCCATAGTATTCACAAGCTGTTACTATTTCCAGATAATCAACATTTTCAACAAAGTCTTGTGCTTTGGAGTGTTTGTGATTTTTGGGTTTCCCACACGCAACAGCATTAAAGCAACTTGATTTTCAAAAGGAGTTGAAGAATCCTATTGATAACCATATGCCTGCACAAGGTCTATCACTCTGGTTATCCCTAAACCAGAGTTCTGTAAATAACCACTTTAAAATACAATACAAAATATGCTAACTAGAGCCTCTTCTAATTACATGTCATTTAGCCAGAACCAGCTCAGTACAAGTCACCTTCTGGGGTCACTACTATCCACTCAATGTATTTAATATCTCCTTGTTTAATACCTTCATGTCTCTACAGTTTTTAATATCTCCAAAGATCCCATGCATATTTCAATATTTCATTTTTCATATTTCAATTTTCCTATAAGAATGCTAAATTTGCCTCCTTGGGGTCAATTCTGCCTTATAACTTGATTTTTTTTTTTTTTTTTTACTGTGTGACTTTGATATAGCTTAATACAGTTTTGTTGTATATGGTTACCTTTCCTAATTATAATTTCTGCAGGCAATTTGCATACTAATATTCCAAGTGTTAACTTAGCATACCATTTTGTTACTGTTGTATGAAGATAATAGTGTTATTTATATCTATAAAGATATTGGGCCACATTACAACTAGGCAGGGTGTTTGTTTTATAGCTTGATTGTTTTTTCCCCAAGATTTTACATTTATATTCTTGAAATGGCATACTGTATGGTAGTTTTTTTCAAGAAAAAGCTGGAAAACAAATTGTGGTTACTCTTTCTAGTTTAATAATGATAAAAGATAAAAATAAGTTGTTATGGAGGGAAAAGGTACCATAAAAAAGAAGGAAAATCAGTGGATAGTCTAAGAAATGATTGGTAATTTGGGGATGGTTATTAAAGGTATTTTGAGGGTTTTTCTGAGCACAAATTCATATCTATTTAGAATATCTGAAGTGTCTTTTATTCTAGTACCCTTTTTGTTACTGAGCTGTGTAAATAAAGTAGCTTGTCCAAACTAGCAGGCCTTTAAATTTATCACACTTGCTAGTAAGCAAAGTAATATATTTATAGATGTTAAAAAAGTCTTTCTAGTTTTTGTTCATGAGCTAGTTCATTTTTTCTAGCCTTTACAGAACTGTGCCTGTAACAAGTGGGTAACTAGTAGTGGGTATTAGGAAGGATACTTAGTGCTGCTTAATAGGATGCAGTTCCTGGAGTCCTCAGGGACAACCCCAGCATGAATTGCATTGTTCTTTCAGTTTGGAATACGGCCTACAACGTCTTTTACCATCTCTCCTCCCAGTTACGTGCTGGTTTCCACGTGAGACGAAACCAGCTACTTCTTTGCCCTGTGTTTCATGCTCAGAATAATTTTTTTTTAATAGCGAGCTTAGGCTTTACAAATGAAAAGGCACAAACTGAATACAAAGCACAGGGATATTGTTATTTCACTGCTGTGTAAATGGAAGGACTTGAACATTTATGGTACTTAGTCCTGTTTTTCTGCTCTAGCAATAGTCTATAATTCATGAATTCTTGTCCTCATTACGGATAATGCCAGCATTGCTGTTTTATACTCTTATATTTTTAAATTATTCCTACAATCTGTCAAATCCATTTAGGTACATCCCACATTTGCTTTTATTTATCTGCAGAGTGCAGCCTCCTTATTCATTACAGTTTGGCTGCCAGCATGGATGGAAACCATCCCAAGACGTATGTGAATTTAAATGGCAGCAGAATGACTGGCACTAGATATGTGGTTTTAGTGTCAAGGCTATGGTAATGTATATCATTAGTTGTTAAACATAGTCTGCTGTCGGCTCGGTGCCAGAGTGCTGTCTTATGTGCAGTGCCAAACCTTGCTGGAGAACATAGCATGTTCTCTAGTTCAATTGCATATTTTCTCAGTTGTAGCTGTAGAAAAGAGACACCAAATGTAGTGACACAAAATAACTTCTGAACGATGCAAATGTGACATGAACCATCCAGTGTGACATGGAAACCAGTCTCACTTTGGGACAGGTAAGTTGACACTTCTTTTTCTTTTTCCTTCCTTTTGGTCTCATTTGTCCTTACTCATCCATCCTTGGTGAGAAAATACGAGTAAAATCATCCCTGAGTATCTTTCTCTGGTCCTTGCTGATTGGGAATGTCTGTGGTGGCTTCTTGACGGTTACTTTCCACAATCACAGCAGGAATGGGAATATGGGGCAGTTGGGAAAGTTGTTCCTTGGATAGGTATCTCTTAACGTAGGGCATTTCCTATGGGATAGGGGGATAGCAAAGTCTATATCACCTTTCTCTGTGTTGCTTGTCCCCCTCGCTGCTCCATCCAGCTCTGAAAAGTGAACAGAAGGGAGATCGCTGAGTGCTCTTCCCACCTGTGCTGCAAAGGATGGGCTACCAGATGCAAAGAAAAGCTATTTCATGAAAAGCGTTGATATAATTTTTTCCCTTAATGGTAGGACTTAGGACATAAAACTAAATAGTGGTTCACTGACAGTTTTTCTTCCCATTTTGAGGGACATCTCCATGCTGCCTCTTACGCTGGGGTGAGGTTACAACCTGGCTCTTTCTAGACTAACATTGTTGCCTCCACTGAAATAGAAGACTTTGAAAGGAAAACTTGAATGTCGTTTCCGCACATGAACATGTAGTGACTCACGTGGTGACAACTTGCAGTTCTATAATGCCATTTGGTTTTTAATGTTGTAGTATTCTGTTATTCCTGACTAAAATATATGTGTGCATGTGTTTGTGTGTATATATATGTGTGCATATGTTTGTATATATATATATATATATATATATATATATATATATATATATATATATATATATATATATATATATATATATATATATATATATATATATGTATGTATGTATTCACACATGCCCACACATTTATTTATGACCGCTACAAAACCCAAATAAACAAAATGAAATGAAAATGAATCTAAAATTAATCTGAAGCACATTACATACAGGCAGAGCTGAGACAGCTTGGTCTGTTCATTCTCAGTAAGAGAAAGCTAATAGCTGATGTTATACTAAATATATTATTTTCTCTCTCTGATTTTCCTTACTCTTGTTGCATGAAACATTTTTGATATAGACTCTCACCTTTTTTGTGCATTCTGTAATTAAATTTAAGTAACAATGCTATGAAAGTGAGCTAACATTTTTATTTAAATGCATTTTATGATTTTGTTGCATTGTCAGATAGCACAGTTAGGATGTAAGATAGACTGGTATGAAGCAAAAAGGAATGATAATTTTGTTCGTAAAGGCAGGGATTTAACTAGACAAAAGACATCAGTAAGTGAAAGAAAAAATATTTTTTATGGTGAGTAATTTGAAACTCTGAACTAAAATATTAGAGAAATCAAGAAAATTTAGGTGATCTGGTATAATCCATGGATAGGGAAAAGGCAGTTTAGTAGCAAGTTAATGTCTCAGCAGTGTTGCAGGTGAGTGCTGACGGGAAATAGGACTGGAGAGAGGGGGTGAGCTTGTTGGAATAATGTGTTATAATCCAAGAACATAAGTCAAATATTATTTGTCAGATTGGAGTATTTAGGTTTAGTTCACTGTACAAACAAATAATCCTCCTTATCTCCTTCTGTTTCTGTAGACTTATTTTTGTCTGAGCTCAGAGCAGACAGAATAGGAAAAGAATAATTGCTGGTTGGCTTAAGTAAAATTTACTTGCTTTGTTGATCATTTCTTAATAATTCTTTTTAATTATAGGTTGCCTTTATTTTATAGTTTGCTCAAAGAACCCCTAAAACATCCTGTATTTTTCATGCTGTTACCAGTTTTAATAATGATTGATTTTCAGTTGTAAATCAGACTGTGTTGCTTGTGGGGGTTGTTTTGTTGGTTTTTGTTGGTTGTTTTTTTTCCTGTCTCTATAAAAAGAACAGTATTGTTTCTGAGGATATGTTGGACATTTATTCTGGAAAATTGGAAATAGATGTAGATTCTGTAAATTCCATAGCCCTCACAATTGAAGTGTGCAAGGCTGAGTGTCAGCTACTGTCTAATGGCATTAGAACTTCCCTTACTAATCTCTGGGAAATGGTATAGATCATTTGGTGACTAGGGAGAACTTTACATATAAATAATCTGTGAAACAGCTAGAAATAGAGCTTAAAAGAATGCATAGACTGATTTTGATTTCCAAATTGCTTGAAATTGAATTTTTTCCATTTAAAAACATACATTTTCTGATCTTATTAATAGAAAAAAAGTATTTTAGTACAAAGTTGCATATACCTCAGCAAGTTCCAGACTGAAGCTCCAAGATGATAGCACAAGTGTCTTTCTGGGGACATGCCCGTTGTTTGTTAATGCAGACTTTACTGGGCTGCCCCACAGCAGCTCTCCTCTCCACACTCAGCAAAACAGTGCTGCTTTGGTTCATCCTTAATTTAATTTATATTGACCAAAAACGCATTTTCTTTTAAGAGGAAAGGTTGAGCTCATCACAAGGTATTCAACTGTGCCATTGCAGCACTTGTGCCGAGTCCCAGTGTGATGCTGTCCTTTGGGGAAAGCCACCCTTTCCATATGGTCCCTGAGTCTGTGTGTGGGAAGGAGATGGGTGCAGTGCAGAGCTGAAGGCAAGGTTGGAATCAGAGGTTGCCCATCTAATGGAAAGTTATCCAAGGGCAAAGTAGGGTTTCATGAAAGTGCCCTCCTTCAGGGCAAGGGAAACTGCAGGGTGGTTCTGAGAATAGACAAACCTCTCCTCAGCGCTTCCCACACAGCAGTCAGTGTTTTGTACGTTCATGTAATGATTGTCCCTGCACTCTCAGTGGCAGTACTGTCAAAGGATGTGGTTAAAAGAAGGTTGTTCATGCGTGGTGACAGAAAGATGTGTTTATTTGTTGCCCCTTAGAAATTTTGAGAACTCCTCACTCTTCCAGAGGTTTCCTGTTTGACTTTGTGTAAGTCCTTTTAGCTTGCACTACGTTAGGATTTTCATAAGCTGGAAGAATAATAATATTTTCCAGGATGGGTTAGTGGAATGTTGCTACTGAATAGACCATGTCAATACTTACACAGGAATGCCCGATATATTTTGGAATTATGCCGAGGTTTTAATTCAATGTTAATTTGGTGCAATGAGTTCCAACAGCTAATTATGTGTTGGGTGAAAATGTATTATGCATCAGAGGTATTCACTGAGGGTACTTGTAAAGTGACATGCTTATCCTTAGGTTTACATTTTAATGCTTTTGGATATTTGCCTGTGGAGCCTTAATTTTGCAGTGACATCTGTTTTGCTGTGTTTTGTTTTCAGATTTTTTTCTATTTTTTGAAGACTTTGTGATCCTTCAGAACAAAAAGAGTAAAGTAACATGCTATTGCCTCTCATTTTTATAGTTTTTTTTCCTAGGAAATAAATTTTTAATTTCCCAAGGTTTTTCCTCACTAACTGAAGGCATCTAGACCTTGTTTATAGGGAACTCATCAAGACTGTGCTAAGGAGTTTGGTATTCATGAACTAAATTCTGTCCCTTTCAATGTAATCCATTAGTACCATGGACATGTACATCCAGGGGGATATCACAGAAACACAGGATGGTTGACATTGGAAGTGACCTCTGGAAATTATCTGGTCCAACCTTCCTGATCAAGCAGAGTCACCTAGAGCCAATTGACCAGGACCATGGCCAGATGGCTTCTGAATATCTCCAACAATAGAGACTCCACGACTCTTCCTGATATGGATGATTATTTTCAACAATCATGGATGATTGTTGCCAACAAAAACAAGTTATGATAGGCTTTTGAGGAGAATCAAAGTCTCTTGTTAGGCTGGATAAAGAAACAAAAGAAGTGTGGGATTCTTTCTGGTCTAGAGCCTTGTCTTTCCACCTGGATGCTTAGCACAATTTCCAGGTTAAAAATGGGTTCTAATTTGACTGTGCTTTGCCCCATGCCTCCTGGATGTGTGCCTGTGACTGTTCCCATCCACAAGAACAGGACTAGAAAGTGCCTTTACTTGAGGTAAACCACAAACAGTAGGATAGGGTGGACATGGATTATCTGGGTTTGTCCTTCTAAGGATCATTGATCAGGCTGCATCCCAAATGATCAGGGAGGCACATTCTCAGTGCAGGCAAGCAGAGCTCATATAAGTAAGATGTTCAGCTTTCGAGAGATGACAATGCAGCCAGTGTATCAAGGAATTTACAATCCATAGGGTGAATTTCCTTCAAGAGGTCTTTGGTTGCCTATCTCTTTTTGTCTGTGTGTGAAATGACCTCTGGCAGAAACGTTAGGAAGCCCAGATCTCTTGTCCAATCCTAATAAATCGAGATTTACAAAGCTACAGTGAAGCAGAACCTGAAATGTGGGTGGACTGGGTTTCATCCAGGAGTTTTATACAACGGTATAGATGATATAGGTATGGAATTAAAGTCTTCTAAGTTTAAAAGAAAGAAACAAACAAAAATCCCCACTTTCTGCTTTCTTACACCGTTTTTTGCCATGGTGATTTAGCTACTATGCACATTATAACATATAAATAATGAATAGTATATCAGGTAAGACTTTTTTTTCTCTAAGAAAAGAAAGGAAACAGAGAAAGAAAATTTGGGCAATTTCATTCCTCTTTTCAGGTAAAGGAGGAATGACATGACATAAGAAGCTTTAAATTAATTTAAGCAAAACATTGATTACATTTTCATCACTCAACAATTGTTTTGCTGCACTTCGTATCTTCTGTGATGCATGCACATCGGTTTACCTCTGTAAATTCTGTAGGGCACTGTTATAGTTTATCTGTGACTCCATCATCTCTGTTGAAAGATGTTCTTAAACTAATCAAATTACATTGTCAGCTTGGTATAGTCACTGAAAGAACAGCAAAATACAGATCCAGTTTTCCTGGAGGAGAAGCAGGAAAAAACTGTAGAGTTGACTGTCATCTAACTCTATGCCTATGGCCTATATCCTTGTTGAAGTTGCTAAAACATCAAGATCTTTACATGTGTATTTCATTCACGGATTTTCTGAGCCTTTACAACTTCTTGTGGATGAAAATAAAGTTTCAGAACCTCACGTGTAATATATAGATTTGATATCAAAGGCAAAAATAAAGGACAATGAAACTTTTATACAGTAGTAAAAGAAAGCAGGACAAGTGAAATGAATCACTTTCAGATTTTTTTATTTTCACTAGAACAAAATCACCACTTACAGAAGAAACAAACAAACAAACCAACGAGATTTTATCAACTATTTTTTTTCTACTGGGAGATTCAAGTTCTGGCCCATCCTTATCGTGATGGTGTCCTTTGGACCTTTGAAGTGGCAAAGTGGACTTCACTGCAGAAGAAATCAAGGACTGCACATTTCCTTATCCTCTACCAAATATAAAAGCAGAATTGATATAGAGTCGCACAGTTCAAAATATTAAAAAAATTCTCAAGTTTTATATTGAACTGCTGCTTCACAGACTTGTTCTTTGACTTACTAGCATGAGATTTTATTCTTTCATTCTAGGGAGTACTTAAGTATGATGTTAGTTGTCAGACATCCAGGCTATTTACTTCCAGAAGGAATTCACTTTACTTAGTGAAATGGCTAAAGGGAAAAAGGTACGACATCCAATAAATTATCATATAGATAATAACATTTTTATTGCATTCTATTGTGGTTATGGTGTTAACTTCTGTGGCAGCTAGCACAGTCACTTCTACTTTTTGAAAATAAATTCATAATTGGAGTCTGTAAAGTTTTTTTGAGCATACAATATATTAGGACAAAACTCCGTAATCAACTAAAATAATTTAATGAAATTAATATGTTTTTATTTTTAATTAATTTTATTAAAAATAATAAATGAAATTTACTTTTTGCTAGGATTCTTTCATTACCTTTATTGGTAGCCTAATTAGAAAGGTGAAAATTACCTTAAATTTGATTGCTGAAAAGGTTTGAAAGACTGGTTCAAATCCATTGTCCTAAGAAAGACTTTATTGTTTCACTGAAAGAAAAAAAAAACATACAACAAGAGCCTGGAAAGGCTTCCTGATTTAGAATTTAACTAGAGAGGAACAACTTCCTATTGGAGAAGCACATCTAAAATATAGTAACATGAAGAACTCCCCAGAACTAGGGCTGTCTCCTCTTAAAACTGCTCCTAAAATTTCTCAGTGAAAGATGAACTGACTGCATTTTAGACTTTTCAAAAAGTATAATGGGGTCTCTGAGGTCTGGCACGTTCTTTCTTTCACTTGTGTTAAGCAAAAGCACTATAAGTGTTAAAGGTGTTTAAATTTTAGGGGGTTGATTAGCCTTTGAAAGCCCAGTAGAAATATTTGTATAGATTCTATCAAACTAACAATTAAAGATTTTTCAGTTCTCACTATGTAGTTTGACTTAAGCCTTGAAGTCTTTGCAGCTCAAATGCTGCAGCAGCCTTCAGAGGAACTGAGAAATGAAAGGCCCTGCAAACAGACTCAGGTAGTTTCATCCATAAGCACTGATTTGCTGAGTAGATGTCCAAAAAAAAAGAAAAGATACCACCCAACAATGGACCACCCACATGTACAAAGTCACTATTTGTTCAGAGTCAACTAAAGGAGTTTTAACTGTACTGTCCAGTTTTATATTTGAGAATAAATAGCTTCCGACCAATTTAATTTGAGGTAAGAATAATGTGGACACATCTAGAGTTCAAAGAAAAACTGGCAGGCAGAAATGACCTATCTAAATTTAATTAGTACTCTCATTCCGTCTCACAGTACATATGTGTCCATCAACAAAAATGTTGCCAGATCCAATTATCACTAATTGGTAGTTAATTTGACTGGGAAATACAAGGCTAAGTATTTAGGGGCTAACCCTGAACTCATTAACATAGAGGACAAAAATATTAAAAATATTAGAAATGAGACAGAAAAGTAATATAAATGTATCTCTGTATTGACTCCAAGCAATTGGTTGTGGATCTGATGGGGTGCTGTGCTACTAACAGACCAGTCCAATAATTGATGTGCAGGAAATCTAAGCCTTTGAGCATTGAAGCTAAGTGTGAAACTCCTTGGGAAATGGGTTAACAAAAGGAATTTACTTTACTTGGCACTTAAAGCTTCCTTTAGTGATACATGTTGTAAACTATTAAAAAAGAGATACAGCTCCCATGGTGTGTACAGGAAGCCTATGGACTTTTGGATTTTTCTTTTCCCAAGAAAAATCTATTCTTTTTTGTATTTACAAAAGAAGCCGCAAAATAATTGCAAATGGGCTGGACAGTGGCTTTGCACTGAGATAGATCTCTTTTCATTGTACAAGAAATGAGTGTCTCTGTGTAACAAAGGGCATGGGTGATGTTTTATATTTCATTCCTCATTTTCCTGTTCCCTCTGGCAGAACTATTTAATTGGTGGTTAGTGGAACTCTCTGCACTTTAGAACTTCACCGCTTTTAATTCAAACAGATACCATGACTGCTCAAAACTACAGCTGGTTCTTCTATCTGCAAATCTATTCGGTATTTCTCTTCATACTGAATAACCATTTTTTCCTTATGATCATCAACATGAAAAAATTATCCATTGTTTCTGTGAAAGCTCCATTTACTGCCCCTGGCATGGTTTGTGCATTACCATGTTGACGATGGACAAAATGCTTTTCTTGAAGGAAAAGAGAAAAGAGACCTATTTCATTGTCTTTTGTTCTCTGGACACTACTGGTCTTTAGTATTTGGCTTGGAGTACATAATTTATAGTCATCAAAGAAATAAAGTGAAAAGCAGTACATGGGCAGCAGTGCGGAGAAAGATTGTGAATCACAGAATCAGAGAATGGTTTGGTTTTGAAGGGACCTTAAAGAACTTAGAATATGTTACCGTCTTCCCCCACTATATTTTGCTCCTCACTCGATCTTTGCAATACGTGCTAGTTCCAAAGCACTGGATCCTTTCTAACTGCTTGCTTGAGGGGCCTCATCCATCTAGCATCTGTGCAAACCACAAATGGGATAAGACCAGACTGTTTGTTCCACTGGGAGAAGCAGGAGGTATCACATGAAACTTTCAGACAACAGGCTGAACTCGAGGAAGGAGATGGGACCCACGATACAGTTATGCTATCTCTCGTGGCTGCAGGTCTTCAGAAAAGCCTTGGGGTTACGGTTAAAGGTGCTGAGCCACCTTATAAAGCAAAAACCTTCAAGGCTCTTAAACAGGAAAGCATCATGTGGCACTCAGGTTATGCTTGAATGGCAAATGTTGTAAATTGAGTACTTGCCTTCAAATACAGGCTAAAACACAGGGTAATGGGCCAAAGTCATTGCTCACATACATTGGTGCAAGTTTTTAAATTCATTGAAATTATCTTTTTTAGTAATAAGAATAAATTTTGACCAAGTACATTAAATTGTGAAGAAGTGTCTAATGAAGTATCACTGGGCAGATTTGAAGTTTGGCCTGGATTAACGTCATCTTTAATGATCTGGAAGGAAACAGTCAGAATGTTCATTAAATTTGCATGGGATACAAAGTCTGGTTTCAAATACCATTGAAGGTACAAAACCACAGAGGGGAAGAGAGAGGCTTCACTGAACAAAACCAGTAAATAAATAAAAAAGAAAAAAACTAAAAAGAAAAGAAGAGATTCATCTCATTAAAATGCAGGTTGATAAAGGTAATGATTAATATTCTGAATTACAGTGTAGGAAGGAAAATTCAAGTAATGTTGAGAGAAAGAATAATTTCAATAATAATAACAGCAATAGAAACAACAATATTAAAACAATAACAATATTAAAAAATCATGTTTACATTCTATTAGTGGGATCACACCACTGATAAATTTCTTTAAACAGAGATGCACAGTATGTAGATATGTAGGATTCTGGAAATGTTAAAATATTGAGAGATTGGAAAGAAATCAAAGGAATACCTACAAGTCTGTCAATAACATTAAGGGAGTTGATTTCAGAGCAGAGGTTTAAAAAACATATACAAAGTACCAGAGGCAAAATATATTTTCAGGGAGGAGTTACGATGCTGGAGAATGCTGTGGTGCACTGATGAGGATGAAAATGACTGATGTGTGTTCAGGGTAACACCATGAGCTGACCAAAAAAGGGGAGTGGACTCATAGCAGTGAAGATCCAAACTAAACATAAGGATCACCTGGGAAGTAATTGCCTCAAGGCTGGTTGGAATTTACCATTTCTGTGTGTTTTAGCATGTTTTTAGATAGGCAAGTGCTGTTTTCCCCATTTACCTGCTGAGGTATTAAGGATGCTGCTGGACACCACTGCTGAGTTCTTGTGGGCTTTTGCTGCTGGGAGGGGATGGATCTGGACACACTTCCCTGCAAGAGAGAACAGCAAAACTGCCTTCAGCTGTAAAGACATGAACAAAGGATCCAGATAATTAATGAGGATGTTATTTTTATTTATTTTTCTTTTTTTGGCAATATGAAGCCTCCAAGTAATGCTATTTGAATTTATTTTTATTAATCTATTAATTTATTACCTTTTTTTCCATCTTCTTTTCTAACATTGAGGATCTGGTACTTTACTACATTTTACCCTGAATGAGGCAGGTATCTCAAAGACTACTTTGCCTCAAGTGTGCCTTTGTAGTGTCCAATTTTGCTCTTCCTTTTGAATTATCACTTTTATTGGAAATAATTAAGAAAATACTTTTTTTTTTCAAGCATGTTGAAATTAGAAATAAATGGTTCAGAAGAAAACCACCAGTGTTTCTTTTATTCCAGAGCAGTTTCAGGATGATGGATATCTTTGCAAGAAATATTTCTTCATTAGTATCTTCTGTTGGTGATGGCCTCATCAACTGCTGTAGTGAATTTAGTGAGCCTTTTTAATTTGTCTGCGAGTTTCAGTTCAATTAATTTTCTTGTTAAGTTTCCAGGGTGAATGTGTCTAGGAAGGATTGATGTAAGTAAATGATAAAATTCCTGCTTTAGATAGGTGGAATAAATTAGCAGATGAAAACAGCAGCTATTACTCACTACCTTCTAGGTTTTTAAAATAAAATTACTTTTTCTTTGCCATCATATGCTTCTTAAAACCTATAAATTGTTTTCTAACCTCTCTAAGCTGTAATTACTATATCAAGAATGAGAACTCTGGAGACCTTTATTTGTAGAGGCACTCAACAACTGAGCCTCAGCAACATGTGGTACTAGTAGTATAATTTCTGAGATACTTAATTGATTCAACATTCTCATTGACTTAATCACTTTCACATAGTCACAGTCACAAAATGGTTGGGGTTGGGAGGGGCATATGGAGATCATCTAGTCCACCCCCCTGCTAAAGCAGGTTCACCTAAAGCAAGTTGCACAGGATTGTGTCTGGGTGGGTTTTTAATATCTCCAAAATATCTCTACCTCTCTGGGCAGCCTGTCACTCTGAAAGTAAAGAATTTTTTCCCTATGTTTAGGTTGAACTTCCTGTGTTTCAGTTTATGGCCAGTCCCCTTGTCCTGTTGCAACCTGTGGCACCTCTGAAGAGTTTGGCCCCATCCTCTTGACACCAAGTCTTAAGATACTTAAATGCACTGATCAGATCCCCTCTGCCTCTTTGCCAGACTAAACGTAAGAGAGATTCTTCTCTGATCAGCTTCATAGTCATCTGCTTTATTCTTCATGATTCTTAAAGTTAACAAATTTACTTGGTGAACCTAATACCAGTTCTCCAGTCATCCAGAAATGGAGATCATGATCCTGTATTCAGTTGCTGAAGGTGCACTAGAAGCAGATCAGCAGACTGAAGTTAACTGATACCCTATGTACAATATCTGCAATTTAAAGTTTTTACTTCAGACTGGATCTAGTGTGGTTCTTTGGAGTCAATATGGCCCAATATAAATGTGTTCCTCCAGGAGAAAAAGATGAAGTGGAGAGTCCAGAAAAGGAGGGTCTCCACAAAGGTTATAGAAGCCAAGGCAGTTCAACATTTTGCTAGTTTGATAAAATATACAACATTAATATATATAACACAAGAAATATTTGTGTATTTCAGGCAATATATAAATATGGGACTAAAGTGGGGGAAACTTTTACATTATATGTAAAAATGGTGGTTTATGAACTGTATATGCGTGATTTTTTTTATTAGAACAAAAATGTGATGGAAGATAATTGAAAGAATGAGAAAGTGGTGAATAAATAAGCAATAAGCTTCTACAGCTATGATGTTAAGGAGGACTTCATATAGTTCTGTTTCTCTACTTTTGATAATGCTTTCTCCTCCTTACTGAGCTTTGTGTACAGGGAAGTTCTCCTCTGTCTCTCACTTTCTGGATGCTGGCAAGCTGCCTCTCGTGGGCAGTGAAAATGTGCATTTATGTGTCAGTCCAGGAAGAGGGAATTCCAAAGGTGTGTGTACTGTGCCGTAGCTGTCTCCCTGCCTTTCCCCAGCCTCTTGCATTAGGTTTCTGGGCATGTCAGCTCTGAGACAGTGTTGATGATGCTTCTTTCCATCCAGGTGTGTGCTTCTCTCTTAATTTGCTCCCCTTTACCTCTTTTCAATCCTTTACTCCACTTAGGTGTTCCCTTCTGGCTTCAAACTCTGTAACACAATAATGGAAAGGATTAGGATCAGTACAAAGTCTGTACAAAGTGCTTTGCCTTTTGTTTACACAAGGTGCCTGTTTATCAGCATTTGTAAATACTCCTGCCTAGCTGGACTGTGGACACACAAAGCATCTCAGCACAGAAACTGCTTGAGGTCAACTCTGAAATGAAATCTAACATGACAATGAACTCTTTACAGTAGTCACTCTATCAGTTACTCCATACGCCTGCTGTGAAGTGATAGTGATGTTGAGTGCAGGCACAGGGAAAAAAATTTCTCTAGGAAAAATTTATCAAGTCTATTAGGAAAAGAAAGCCTCTATGCCAATAATAAAAGAGGCAGGAAAAAGAAAAATCACATTGTGGTATGTCCATAATATAGTTAGCCTGTGATAATGCTAACAGGTTGATTTTATATTGGAATAGCAGTCAGTGTTTTCATTCTAAATTCAAAGCATTTGGAAATAACTACTTTGCCTTTTCAATTTGTATTTATTAATTTTTTTTTCTCTTTAAAAACAAATACTTTGAGCTCACAGAAGTTAATAATCCAGAAAGTAGATGTTATACTTGTGGTAACACTTCACAATTATCCTAGCAAACATACTTAATGCTCAAATAAGATGGCTTCCACAGATTGTAGTGGGTACTATCAGAAACAGTACTGAGTGGGCATTAAAAGACATGACTTCTGCACAATAGAAATTTCCATTTACTCCACTTCTGAATGTATAACTCTGGTATTAATTACTTTGGACTGAACACTTAAAAGATTTTTCATTTTGCCAAGGAAATACTGTATTTAAACAGAACTGTTACTTAGGACAGGAAATATCTGTTATCTTCTAACTCCTTAAAGGTTGCTTATATAGTTTTCATGGTGAATAGTGCTATTATGTATTTAAAAACCACATCTGTCACAAGCTGTCTAAGCTAGATCAGAGAAAAAATGGATTACACATTACAAGCATAGTTCTTTCATGAGAAGAAGAGGTTTTAATCTGCAAATACAGCATAATACCTGTTCCCAGGCCAATTTCTCCTTTGCTCACTAAGGCAAATGGTGTAAATTGGTTTAAATAGGCAGTGGAATTGAAGTGACAAGAGTAATTTATACTACCTGAGGTTCTGTTCCCTCCTTTAAAAGATGAGACACTCTGTTACAGTCCTTGCAGAGTGGTCTAATTGAGCAGGCTTGAGGGATACTTGGGAAGTTTTCTCGGTCCTGCTGCTCATTTTGCAGAGTGTGAGGGCAGAGTTCTGCAGGACTGCTCAGGTACCAGCTGACTTCCACCATGGTTTCCATAGCTAATTCCATTCTAGACTTCACACAGGGTTTAGACTGCTTTTGTTTCCACCCTTATATTATTAAATGTTGAATGTGCTCTTTGCCCTCACAAGTATCTGTAGTGCTCAGAAGTGTGTGAACAGTTTGAGATATAGCAGTATCTACCTCACATCCCTTTTACAGATAATGTTCACTGGTCCTGAAACATGTACAGTTTGCACAAACTGATGCTAACAACGTTTGATCCATGAGCTATGCTTGTAGCAGACTATACCTCAATCTCAAATATGAGATACCAGAATGCAAAAGGAATATGAGTTTCTGTTGTTTTATATTACTCTCACTATTCAAGCACATATTTCAGAGCAATGCCAATTTTTCTACTGCAGAATTTTTAGCTGGGGAATGAAGTGTGCACAATGAAATTAAAAATCCCCAATTTGTTCTTTTTTTTTTTTTTTTTCTTGAAAAAGGAGCAGTGATGTGTCACTTGATCACTCTCCTTCAGTGTTTTTCTCAGTAAATTACATAGTTTCCCTTGCATGCCACATGCATCATTGAACATTCTGTATATCTCCCAATTCTTCTTCATCCTAACATGAAAGAAGCCAGTAATAAGATTGATCTTTGTCACTAACAATTACTTGCTTGGCTATAAGGAAGGAACATTATAGGTATACATGCCCAACAGAAGTCAAAGGATCAGTGCTACTGAATTGAACGCATCTTATCAACGTACTCAGTTTTCTTATATCTCTTCATGTATTCCTGCAGTGATGTTATATTCAGGATTTTAAATGCTAATCCAGGGATCCAAACAATTGGTAGTTAACCATCTGCACTTGATACAAACAGTAATAGCAAAGAGAACGCCAGACCTGGAATGATGGCTGTATAATCGCAACAAGGCTCTTCTTAGATTACTTTTTTTCATATCCTTAGCTACACCCGTGGGGAATCAATGCTTTCTCTTCTGAGCTACCCCTAACTCTTAACTAGAACTGTGAGTTAGAGGAAGTCACTGGCTGGGCTTGTCTGAGAACATTAGGATGCAACTGATCCTGTAAACAAGTATGCCCTCATTGTATGGTTGTACTCAAGGGGAGGAGTTAGAGTTCCTGGGTTGTGGAAACACATACTGAAGGAATACTTTTCAACTTCTGCCATGGAGACATTCTCCTTGTAATTCTATTCTTCTCTGCTGCTGAATCCTTCCAGTTTTATGACCTCTATGCATTCTGTGTTGGTGACAGCCCATACTGCTTGCAAAACACAAGATGGTTTAAAGAGGCAAGTGCTGTTCAGGCTGAGCAGGGGGATGTATTCTGGATTCCTTTTTCTTGCATTGCATGTACTTCTTTGTAAGTAGCACCCAAGAACGATGTAGGTACACATGAATAACACATGGTGCCACTCATATGTTAGCAGTCAATTAACTGGTTTACTTCATTATGTGTTCCTAGGCATTAAAAAAGAATTAGAGCTTTGGCAAACAAGTAAGTAGTGAATACTTTATAGTGACCTAGATAGGCAAGGGAAATGCTAATAAGCATTTTACCTCTCTGCTCTCTTTCTGCATGGCTGATTTATCATTTAATACATCACATTGCTATGCAGCTATCCTTTCTTTTCATGTTCCTGGATTCCACCTAATAAGCCCTGCCTTTGAGCCGGGCTTGTTAACACAAGCAGTGTGTAGCATTAATAGCTGTCACTGTGTTCAGTTCATCTCTTAACTTGGGCATGGCTGTTATGGACAGCATCTATTCTGCATTTGAGCCATGTTCTCTGAATGAAAGCCCCACGGCCCAGAAAAAACAGATTTGAAAATAAAACCAGCTTCCTGATCTTGACTAGCCAGTGTCAAGGCTCCAGGTGCCAGAGAGACAATTTTCAGTCCTCCTGATAAACCAAGGTGCTAAACAGTGAGAGGTGTTGTCCTCAGCTATTAGGGCTGAGCAGAGAGGGGTTCTCCAGTTCTTAAGTTTATGTTACATTTTAGGAATTCTTTAGGGTAAAAAATGTGGTAAAATTTAATGTGTAGAAATGAGTATGTGGGGTTTATTTTCAAACCTCCAAGGTAGCCAGCTGATTAAGGAAATCTGAGCAAAACCAGTGAGATTTAGAGTCTCTCAAGCATATTAAGTTTGTTTATGTGGTTAAATATTTTGAGAATATAGATATGTATAAACCCTTTTTTTATTATTTAAGTATCTCATTTGGCATTTACAGCCAAGAACTAATGCTAAAGGGAGTTTACTAGATTTCAGAAAGAAACCCTAATTTTGTCTATTTTCTAATAAGAAAAATAGCTTGAAATGGAAAGATATAAAATGAAATGATAGGACACTGTCCACAAAAATGCACGGTGTGAGTTTTCTCTCATGCTGAGGAAAGATGGAGCTGGGCCTCATGTTCTCTGTAAGTGCTTAACTCCTAGTGCTAAGCAATGCTGACTGTTTAGAAGGAGTGGGAAGTACCACTATGCCTTTCCCCAGGCCTGGACTTACTTGCTAGGCATCCTCTGGGAATGCAAATGGGTGCAAATACTTGCAAGGACAATGAGGAATTATTTAGTGTCTGGATTTTACTAGGGCTTATAAGTAAAGTCAGTGTCTAGCTACTTACCATTACCAAAAGCAAGGTATTTCCTAGTATGTCCAGAAGCTAAACTTGAAGACCGTCTCGATTTCATATGTCTCCAAAAGTGGCAGCAAAAAATAGATTTCAGGAGACTGAGGCTTTATTTCAGTACTTTGCTGGGTACTCCCCTTTTCCTTGACTCTGTTTACTTCTCTATTAAATTTGACTATCAGTATCTACAGCATGAAGGATTTCCAAGCCCAAAGTAATTAAATTTGAAAAGTGTGTTGAGACATTCAGATGGAAAGTGCTGTCTAACTGCAGTGGTATAATTATACACTGCATAACTGATCCAAGTACCAAAGGAAAGTAGAACACGAAAGAACAGCTAAATTTATCCTAGAAAATGGGTTCAGCAGTTCAGCATTCAGATTTAGATCAGTAGAGCAGCCTCACTGCTGTTTAAAGCCACGTAATCAACTAATTTTGGCTGATGTACTATCAGTTGTTGTGAAGTGCCTTTTAATATGTGTTGGTTTAGTTCTTAATTAAGAGGAGTTTTAGCATACAATTAACATATAGTTTTGTTTTAAAAATGTTTTCTGGATAAAATATTTTTTGTTTGATTTTAATTCATAAGTATTTTTCTTCCGTTAAATTTATTTTAATGTTTACAGTGCATACATAGAGTATAGCATTGATAAAGTATTTGTAGGATATCGAGAGGAACAATTTTGCACAAATTTTTCACACTGCAAATGAAAACTCAGGAAAAATAAGTCCACATGATGATGTATGAAGTGGCTGACTGGGCTGCAGATACAATATTTACTCCCTAATGTGTTACTCCCCAAATAGTGATAGTTGTGCTTGTGCAAATTAAGATTTTGTAGGTCACACTCCTGCATTCAAAATGAACTGTGTTAGCAGATGGAGATGCTGCTTGTGTTTTTCATGATGCCTTAACTTAAAGGTCCGGTAGCTTTTACAACTGTGTTTTTTTGTTGTTGTTGTTTTTTGTTTGTTTGTTTGTTTTTGTTTTGGTTTGTTTTTTTTTCCTTTTTAAGTACAGCAATCCCTTTATTAAAAGAAATAGTATGTATCTGGAATTTATCCTAATGTTGCAGGTGTACTGCAGCACGTTGTGCACATTGCAGTTCTGCAAAGAACCTTTGACTTAAAAACAGAATTATAGAAGCAACAACAGAAACACAACCAGTTCTAAATTTTCAGTTAGGGTCAATTGAGCTAACTGTGTTGCCAGCAGGTGGTAATTTATACTGGTTTGCAATTGGCTCAGTTAGTTATAAGGATGAGTATCATGTTTTTCCAACTCTTTTTCACAGCAGAGGCAAGCAGAGGGGTCTGTCCTCAGCTGGTGGCTGTGGGTGTTGTTGGGTGCTGGGTGGCAGTGCAAAGAGCTTTACCAGACTACAGTGAGGGGCAATACTTCAGCCATGGCAAAGTGTCCAGCCTGGGAAAGAAATGAAGTAATGTACACAAACAGCGCTGCCCAGGATGCTGCCTTGTTGTGGGCTTAGAGGAGTAAAAATCATCCCAATGTGCAACATTAAATTCACTGTGTTCTCGGTGCTACTGCTTAAAATGCGTATACTCTTCATTGCTTGAAGGATTATTAAAAGTACTATAATAATAGTAAGAGTATAATTTATACATTGATGATGTTCAGAATTCTTATTATGGTCTTAAATCCCAATGGGATTAGTGTATTTGGGTGATGTGGTTGTTGAGTTTTAAGTGCTAAAGTAGATGCTGCAGTTACTGATGGGTAATGAAAGGGATGACTGGATAAGTTTTATTCTATCACTGGTCTATGCTTGTTGTATGAGGGCTAAACACAGAAAAGTGCTACTGCTGCTTATTCATAATGCAGAAATCAGAACTTTCTTTTCCTACCAGATGCAGAGAAAGGAGGCATAAATCTTGGAGTGTTTAACTAAAAATTGATGTGAAGTAAAATCTGCACCGAGACTCTGATAGCAATAAAACCTCCTAGAGAAGAGAAAAAAAAATTACAAAAGAGTAAGAAAATTGAAAATAAAATTATCATAGGATTTTTTAAACTTGTGTTCATTAATGGAATTGGAACTTAAGGACTTTCGTTTCTATATAAAAAAAATAACTCTAAATTTTATTTTAACTCATAGTATCATTCATGTAATAAATTGTGTTATCATTCTATATTTAATGTATAAAATTGAAAATTACATTTTACTTTTCAAGATAAAGGCATTACAGCTGAATTGTTTTGTTTGAGTGAAAAGCTCCAACTGACACTTTTTATTTGAGCAAATTGCAAACCATATTTCAATTAGAGCACATTGGTAAGCTTAAATAATATGTATTTTAAAAAATCAAATACATAGCAATGATTTGGCTTGATTTCACTGCTTATGGAGTGACTGTGTGCATATATGATACTTTGCTAATGTTACTGTCCACATTTTCTTGTTTATTTCTTTATTAGTGATTTACTTAGCAATTTGAATAGCTCCATTTCTGATCTTCGTTCCTCCCTCTCCAGTAGCAGTTTCCAGGCTGTTTCTCCATTCCCCTTCAGTGTCAGAGCTAGCTTTGACAGTGTGAGTATGGGTGGCTTTGGCCACAGATTTTCACAGAATAGTTTGAGTTGGATGGAACTTTAAAGATTACACATCTTCTGCTAGACCAGGTTGCACAGAGCCCCATCCAACCTGGCTTTGAACACTTCCAGGGATGATGGGTCACCCGCAACATCTCTGAGCAACCTGTTTCAGTGCCTCACCAGCCTCACAGTGATGTTTTGCTGAAACACACTGCTCCATAAGTGTTATTTGAGCTTTAAACTCTCCTTAACGCAGAAGGTTTGGGTTGAGGGAACAGTAAGAGACTTTATGGTTCATTCCGGTTCCATCAGTGAGAGAAAAGATGGCAATGCCACTCCTCAGGCACAGAGACATGCAGGGGCCGGGAGAGGGCATGGACGTTACCTTCTTGCTCTGGTCTGGCTCTGGGTTGGTGATCGCTATTTTTATTATTACCCTCATCTCTATTTCGTTATAATTAGGGTTATATCTGCTCCTTGTTGTTTTCTTATTCTATTTTTTGTGGGATTTTAGGCGTTCTCGCGGCCCGCGGGCGGTGCCGGCAGGTGGCGCTGGCGGAGCGCGGGCGGTGCCGACCCCACGCTGCCTATCCCGGAGCCCCCCGGGCGCTCTCGCAGCCCCCCATCCCTCGGCCTTGCTTCCCGGAGCCGCCTTCCCGGAGCGAACGAGTCCCCTACACCAAGGGTAGTTCAGAAATTAAATGTAGGGGCTTTCCCTGGAGGAGCGGCCGGTGCGAGGCGCCGGTCCCCGCTGCGTGCGGTACCCGCCGGCCTCTGCCAAGAGCGCTGGATCCCTGGCTGCTGATGCTGCGCGCGTTATCGCGAAATGAAGGCGTTTGCCCAGCTGCATAAAATATCAGATCATGATGTACAAGGGGTGAATAAACCAGTGGTATTGGGGACAATGGGCAGTTTCCTCGGGATACTGCTCGACTCCGGCTTTCGCCGGGGCTTTTTTTATGTTTTGTTTTGTTTTGTTTTGTTTTGTTTTGTTTTGTTTTGTTTTGTTTTGTTTTGTTTTGTTTTGTTGCGAAGGAGGAAGTTTGATATCAGGCACTGAAACTGAGACGATTGTCAGTCACCCACAGAAAGTTTGCACAAGTTACAGATTTGTAATAAACACATGAGACTATGAATCATCAATAGTAGCTGATGAATGGTAGTGGAATGTGCAGCTATGAATAATGTAACCTGGAGACAAAATGAGCAGAATAATAATAAAAATACTATAGTCAAAGCTCTACAAAGCTCCTGTAAGAATCCTGCAGAACAAAATGACAATTTGATGTAGTAAAGATCAAAGCAGTGGGAGGAGAACTAGGAAAGGATCAGAGGAACTGAGAAAAAAAAATATTCTCAAGAGACCCTTTGTGCTGAAAGTGATGCATTTGAAAGATGAAGTCTGAAGATGGTTCTTGAGATTGGCTAATAGGAGATTATTAGAAGTATTAATGATTTTATTGTGAGCATATTGCAAGGAGCAAATCTGATTACAGCTGGCTGGTCACCTCATTAATGAACTGTACTTAGCTCATATGATATATTTCCTTTCTATATTCAAAACTGAGCATCCAGAAGCTTTAATGCACCCACCTGCAGCCCATATCCTGGCAAGGTTAGACAAGGAGATATTTATTCAAGAGTGTCAGAGACAGTTAGGAAACTAGAGAATTCTTAGGGTGTTATTGCCAGTCACTGACCCTGAAAAGATTGACATATGATAACTTCATGAGACAGCCAGGTTGGGAGTTGCTCTGGTTTGAGGTCATGCCTCTCTGCTGGTGAGAGACGACTCTTACTCTAGCTTTGTCCTCCAGAGTGAGAGTCATTTCTTCCTCTGGGCTTTGATTTTTTTCTTTAGGTGAAGATATGTATTTCTAGGTGTGAGCCTGTCTAGCTAAGAAATTTCTGAAACCAGTAGTTTGATCCAAAAGTATATTATGGAGAAAAAGCTATGAAGAAGGAACTCGTCAGAAAGTATATTTTTATTGTTTTATTTGATTACAACTTGAAAATCAGGACAGAATATTACTAAGCATATTATGTCCTTGTATCTGAAGACTAGTTCTATTAAACCTACTGGTCATGCATCCCAAAGCAATTGTTACCATTTCATAAATTACCATGAAATTCCAAATTTTGGATTTCATCTACATATTTATGATCCACACTGTGTGTGCTACAGCCATGGAATGATTGTTCAGCTCTTGAAATCATTTGTTTTATGGTTCATGTAATAAAAGGTGTTTGGCCTTCACTGTGAGTGAACTTGCAGTCTAACTTCTCACATAAATTGAAAAAAGGACTGTGTCTCAAAAATAAGCCTTTTCTTGGGAAATTGGTAAAGAGTTTGGAGTGGAAGGTTTTATAGTTTAGTCAGAATGAGTCAGAAACATTTCGCTAATAATCACTTGTAAATCACATTTTGGATAGGAAATTGTCCAAATAATATAAACAGATTTTACTTTACATTTGAGATATTTCTATCCTTGATATCATGCAAATGTAGTGTTAAAAACTGGACTCAATATTCTGCTGCTGAATCAATGATTGGTCTTGTAAAGAAGTAATACACAGTATAACAAATGGCAGGAAGGATAAAATTGGCAAAATCAGCATCTGTTATCTGATCTCATTATTTATAAAAACAAACAGCTAGTTAAGCCTTCAATAGAAATTTATGAAAAACCTACTAATTAACAGAGACACACTGTGGTTTGAGGCAAATTTCTATCAATGATAGCACACTGTGTGTGAACCTGATAGACCAGAGCAGCCCCTCTGTTGGTGGGAAATAGTGTATATAAATCAAGATCAGCAGAGAACCTAAAACAAGAAAATAAGTGTCCTAAAAGAGGAGCTGACAGACAGAATGTTATCCAGAGGCCCCTGGGGGTCTTATACAGAATATTGAGCATGCTGAGAATTAATGGAAAATGCATATAGGCTGGCTGAAATACTAATTATTATCTTGTATGTATATTTACATTTCCTTCCCGCTCAGCAGTGCTGTGGCTCTAAGGTGACTGAGGACTTCAGTGCAGTTCTGAAGTAACTATTTTCTCGTTTCACCACAGAGATCTGACTAGTAAAGAGAGGCAATTTAAACCATGGACATTGAAAAGGCCAGTGGATTTTCCTGTTTAAGGAGAGACCCACTGCTGCAAAGTAGGCACAGGTCATTGACTCTTCCCCCTTCTATACCATATCCTTTTTGATCTTCTTGAGTCCACAACTGCTGGAAAAATGCTTCTCTGCACACTTGCTGTCCTACACCTTTTAGGTTTCTGAAAACATTCGTGAGAAGGTCTCATACCACAAAGCAACATTTTATTTCAAAGTTGTTTGCACTTGAGAAGAGGATAAAGGGTTGGTGGTGAGAATAATCAACTTATTGTGCAAAAAACTAAGGGATCCATTTCTCAGAAAAATAGTGATGTGCAAATTACAGGATTTCATTGATCCCAAACTTAACATCACTGTGCAGCTTAGTGCTGCAGTCCGAAGGGTGGAATAGGACCGACAGCATAACAGGGGGTTCGAACTCTGTAGAAGTTTATTAGGGAAGATGGGGGAAGGAGTGGGATACAAAAGAAGGGTAAGGAAGACCTCCTAAACAGAGCACGAAGGTGCTGTCACAAGATGGAGGGAACATACAACTTATATAGGGTTCAGGGTGGAATTCTCTGGAAATTAGGAGGGGTTTAGGATTGACATTTAAGGGCAGCAAATGGGGTACAGATAAACTGAATACATTAACTCACAACCAATTACAGTAATTGGGGGAGTGGTGAGACTGCCCACATTACGGCAAATTCTCACCAATCAGCTTCAGGGATCTGACAACCAGTCAGAACTTGGGGATTTATGAAGAATAAAATATATAGAAATAAAATCTAAGTATAACTAAGGTACAACAAATTTTAACATACAATAACAACAAACACTTCATCGGAACCGCGATAAAGAGTTCTTTAAAACTGTGTCCGTTTCGTGTCCATTTCAGCAACGTAAAAGAGTCCTTTTATTCATATTAGTCCATAGACTTAAACTTCATCATCTTGGTAATCCTTATAGACCGCTCTCCACTTTCTGTAGAGCTTCTTCCATGTCTTTTTGTCCTCCACAGCTTAGCATCATGTTTCTACTGTAGCTTTGCTGCACAAAACCAAGGAGAAGACAAAACAAAGACCAAAGAGTCTTTGTTTGGAAATGTGAAGTTAGCAGTGCTTAATGGGAAGGGTCTGATAGCTTTTTGTTGTCTTGAATTTATCCCATTGGTCTTGACTTTGAATTCATCTTTTTTGATCTATGTCAAAAATCTTTAGTCAATAAAACAGGAGGCATTTATTGTTTTGCTGTAACTCATATTTTTCTCAATTTTTCTTGTATTAGTCTTCAGGCTTGTGGCAATGATTTATGAATGTTGAGGTCTGAATTTATTTATTTATTTTTTGTGATGTCAGGCTTATATATTGCTAGTTATTATGTCCCTAGAAATGAGGCAAGGAGACATGGTGTATATATATATAGGTCTTGTTTTGCTGTCAGTGTATTTATTTTGCCCACTCCCACCTGGGTGCACAGATGAGCTGTGCTGAGAAAGAGCTGGCCAGACCTTTAGTTCTTCATCGTAAGACAGAATTTTCCCATGTCTCGCTAGCTAAGGACTTCAAAGATTTTTTTCATCTGTTTTTTTTTGTGGGGGTGGAATTTTGTGCATGGGAAGGGTTTTGAGGCCATGAAACTACTTTTTGACATACATAATTTTTTATCAGAATCAGTATATTATGAAGGGTGAGTATGCAGAGTATGTGTGTTTGATTCTCTCCATATCAAATGGTGTCCTAGAGCAGTCCCACATCCCATCTCTGGACAGCCTCTCTCCAAGGGTCAAAAGCAGATATGCCAGAGAGAGTATAAAACCAGAAGAGACAAAGTGATACTTCCTCAAAATGCTCTCCTTGCCTCCAGCAGTTTGCAATCCAGGAATTTCTCTGGTCACAGATGGTTTTAATTGTATTAATAACCCTTGGTAGATTTTCTTCCCATATCTGGTCTGTTCTAAACAGATGCAAACTTTACACAGTAGTCTGTGCAAGTTCTACAGCCAGTCTGGTGTGTGGAGAAGCATCTCCTCTTTCTTTGGAAGCATCCCCCTTTAAGCTTGTAGTGAAAGAACCAGAGGTCAAACAGTGTCTAGTCATCCTCCCTGTCCCACTCATGTTTTTATAGGCTTCAATCGTATGTTTAATCAGTGCTCTTTTCCAAGTTGATAACAATACTCATTAAATTAATTTATAACAGCACCCCTAATATTATCTTCTTTAGTGTGACAGCTTACAGTTGTTGACTTGGGCTTTCCTTGGTCCCTGTTCATAAACACAGTTTACACAGCACTGATGCTAAAGCTCACTGAAGTGTCATGTGATGTCCAGTTTTAGTTTGAAACCAGGCTTATGTGTCTTTATGAAATCTGTTACATTTTGTTTGTAAGGCATATTGTAAATAACTTTAAAATTAAATTATAGCATGATCTATGCAATCCATATTAAAATAAACAAGATGTTTCAGTAATAAATATCTATTAGAGTTAGATCTGGGAGATTATTTGGGAGATGCTTAATGATAGAGTGGGTTTCTGGGGAAATGGGCAGATATGAAAATGAGACTTATTAAACAAGACAAGTCCCTAAATACTTCTCAATCAACATGACTACTAATTCATGGGCTGAGTTGTAATTAACAGTCCAGGATTCTTCATCTGTTGTAAAGTGATGCTCCTCTGAATATGTCTTTGGATAACTTTACTAGTAATGAAAGTGCACTCTGAAAGTACACAAGTGAGGAAAGAATAATGGTATACAATTTGGATGGAAGGCAGCTAAAACTAAAAGCAGTGGTGAAGGGTTTTGAAAATCCCTAATCCCTAGATTAATTACAGTGTTTGGTTTAGTGGGGATGAGGGATACAGTTAAAGCATGCACTCCTCAATCTCATCACAACCATGTGAAGAAAGAGGGTTTAGTATTATGCTTCCGGATACAGCCTGATATAAAGACCAAAAGCTTACTAATTCTGTGGATTTCTCTACAGTTTATAACCACACTTATCATTAGGTGCAATATGGTCTCTTCCTTATTTAAAACTTTATTGCAGCACAACCTTCCCAAAGGATGTACTGAACCCAAATAGTAGAACCAGTGCTAAAAATGCACTGGGTATTAGTGCTAAACATGTCCCTGATTAAGACAAAATATTCGTGTTGATCACCACAGTACATGCCACAAGATAAATTTCCTATGTTTTGGGGTTATTTTCCATTTTTTTAGATATGATAGCCCGAAGATTGAAAATGAGTTCTAGAATGGTGATATCCCCAAGCATGCTTCTGGAAGTGGCAATAAGCCTGCCTATTTAGTATTCTCTCCCTGCTATGGTGCTGTTGATGATGTTGTAATCTAAGGTTGACCATAATACTCTCAGGGAGTTGGATTTGTTGCATACAGTATGCCTGTCTGCACCTTGGAAGCAGAAGGAAGTTTGCAGTAAAAATAAGCTGTTACTGTCAGCAAAAGATCACCGTGTGAGCATTACAGAGCATCTAAGGAACGTTTAATGACTTGGCAATTCTAAGCTTTATGTCATTGTCAAAGAGAACAGGAAAATAAATTTGATTGGGGTAATATTTAATTTAGAATTAAGTTTAATAGACAATTTCTTGTCATTATGAGCATATGTTATTTACTGGGTTTTGTGTTTCCAATGTTTTATCAACCTTGCATCACCTGACATTACTGAGAAGAAACAACAACATGGAAAATCTTGTGTTCTATAAAAAAGTGATTGGGTAACCATTACAACAGGTTGTGAAAAGCATCAAATACCAGAGGAAGCTTAGTAACAAATTAAAGAGAAACTGGAATTTTTTTAATAGGATAATAAAGGAATAGGGAAGAATAGCTTGGGGACAAAGTGTGGACAAGAAATTAGATTTTTCAGAAAATTAAGAATCCTTCTTTTAATTTTTAATTATCGTGGATAAATAGTGTGTCTCGGTTTATCACATCTGAATAAAAATCCTGTCATGAGGGGGGAATTTTATTTATAATGGGTGCTTTAGTTCATAAGCCACAATATCAATTTATGCTTGGTTCTGTTTGCATAACATTTTATGAGTGTGTGATTAAGCCTTTATTAAGCCTATTTCATGAGGCTTAATACATCTGCAGTGTGGGTTCTGCCCTGAATTGAGCCTGTTGTGGCAGCAGCTATCCTCATTTTCATGAGATTAATTTCATTTGGTAAGTGGTATTGGCAAACAATCTCTATAGCCCCCTATTACCAAAAATTCAGCCACGTGAAACCATGACATACAGGTATGTTTAAACAGTATAAATAAATGGTTCTAAAGCACTAGAAAACCCCTTAAGACAGAAATTATTATTTTGTCATCATAAATATAGCTTGTCATCATAGAAGTAGCATAAGTTGTTAAAAATCATTCTAGTTCATGTAATGAAAAACTGTCAGATATTACTTAGTCCATGCCCTTATGATAAATGAGATTTAACTCTGGTCGACCAACATGAAGTTAAAAAGACAGAAAGAGTAAAAAGAAAATAAACCAACCCTTTCTTCCCTTCATACAATGAAGGATTTTTCCTTGCATGTTTCCATCTCTGTTTTCCTGTGGAAGCCTGTCTTTGGACTTTTTCCCACAGTATCATTGTCCTTGATACCTTTGAGTCACTGCATAAACATGACTGAACCCCAAACTTTCCTTTTAGTGTGCAAAATGAAGCACCAGGAGCTTACATGGTGTGATAAAGGTCACAGGCAGAATTTGGTGTTAATTTTAATTCCTGTGATGGTGTATGTTTGTTGTTAAAGAGATCCTTAGGAAAATGAAGTATGGCAATTATGTGTTTTTATTAAAGCATTATTAGGAGTGCATTAAGATTATCTATGAACACAAGAGCAGTTTTTGATATCTTTATAGAGGAATACTGAAAATTAATATTCTGAGCCCCAAGTAGAAATTTTTTTTTTAATTTAAAAAATATTAACAATTCATAAAATATGTTGCTAACCACATAATCAAAATCTCCAAATTCTGACTACTTTATTTTTTTTTTTGTACAAGGTGACTTTTAATCTTACTCTAGTTCTTTGGGTGGGAGAAAGTCAGTGTTAAAGTCTCCCTTTTTCCTCAAAGTCTATAAAAGTTGAATTAAAAAAAAATACACAGAAAATTCCAAACTTAATTCTTCAACAGAGTTGCTTCACAGCAGCTGCTCTACAGTTAAGACAAACTAAAATTGCCAGTTTAGACTTTTGGGAAAATTGGTTGTTCGGAGAGAAGCTTTTAATTCTGTTCTTCTCTTGTATTGATGGAAAAATAAAAGTAAACTAGACAATAAAATTACAGAAACAGTGGAACTCTACGTTACAATGACTTTGCAGGTACAGATGCTCACCCTAGTCTTCTTTATTTGATCATGTAGCCTAAAGGCTGAACAATATCATCCATAGTAGTACCTTATCAAAGGCAGGGTTTGAAACAAGAAAGCCTGATCTTTTGCTGTCAGCTGATCCCATAGATGGATCATTCATGTTAATTTGTTTTAAGGCATAAATATAAAATACAGGAAGAAAAACTTGATTGACTTTCCACTTAATAATTTCCTTCACTGTAAGGTTTGCTACAATTACTGGAATAATGGAGCTCACATGTAGAATAAAGCACCTTCCATAATAACACAATATTGTAAATTTCTCTACTGTTCAATGTTTCTGGGAAACAATTATTCAAAAGAATAATTTTATTGTAACACTTGCTGTTAAAGCAACAATTCTATTTACTTTTCCCAAAGTTGACATGCTGCTAATGGAGCTATGTAGAGATAAAAAAGGAAAATAAGCATTGGAAAGCTGTATGGTGGATAAAACAGGTTTTCCTGAAAGCCGCTTCATCTCCATGCTTCTTGAGTTCTGGAACAGCATCATTAATTATCTTGACTAATTTTCTCCCCTAGTATTTCAGTTTGGTATTTCGTGCATCATAAACCATGCCTCATGTTCCTGTAGTACTTACACCCTGTCTAGCTTAATTTCACATTCAGAGTTATTCCCCTGTGTATTGCCAAGGTCTGGCTTTGAGTAGCTGTCTAATTGAAATATTTGCGTGTCAAACCATCTGCATGCATAACATTTATTTTTGGATCCTGCCCTTCTTCTGGTCTATGAAAAATACAGATATGTAAAAGTCAACAGAGTATTGAACACAATATTTTAGTGTCAGTTGTGTCACTTGAAAATGGAAGAGGAGATTCTCACAGGTAGATGCACCACACTGTAGAATTTGCCAAGTGACAGTGCTGAAAAGGAAGGGTTCATAAGACTGAGGAAAAAAATACAATCCTATATAGATTTAACCTGGACTACTGTTGAATAAGGTTATTACCCTTATCTGAAATAAAGCATGCTGAATAACATTGCCATTGTGACAAAATTGAGAGTTAAATTTTTTTTCTAAAGCTGTATCATGTTCCTGTAGCCATCAGTTAAATAGCTGTTGTAAAAACTGAAATGATTTTGGCTACAGCAAGTATATGCTTAAAAACTCATTGATTTTATATAAATGAGTTATGGATTTACAAATGATTTGTACAGTTTACTCTGGCTTTCTTTACACATGTATTCTTCCTCTGTTTTTAAAACTGTTTTCCTTAATTTCAGTCTCTGCAGAAAAGAGGAATGTTCAGTACAAAAAATATGAAAACCTGAAAATGGTTTGCCCTGTATTTTCCATTATTTTTTTATTACCTAAAGTGTGAAGCACCATTTATTAGGAGTGGTGATGTACCTGGAAGTTAGACTGAGAAAGGATTTCTTGGCTGTGACACTATACAGGATTCAGTGTTTATGTAAATTTGATATATCCCAGAGAGAATACTTCATTGGTTTGATATGACACATAGTTAAGAGAGAAATTCAGTATATGACATACGGACATCTATCTATATATATTTGATAGGCAATACCTTTGCCTATTAAATATTTTTCCACTTTGATCATACCCCAAAGACATTAAACATTTAAAGTTATATTAGTCAAATACATCTTTGCCTTTCTTAGAAACATGGAATAACTTAGGGTGAAAGGGAATTCATGAGGATATCTGATCCTAACCTATCTTCCCCCAACCCAGAGGTTATGAGCATGAAATAGAGATATGGCTAGATAAAGAATTCATTTTTTTTTTCCAGTTGATTGATCTGTTTGAGCCCTGTCCTGTCTATCAGATTCCTAGTCCATCACCAAGTGATAAGGGGGGAAGAATGAAATATTAATCTCTTATGAGTTAGATAAATTTATTTAATTGATAGGAGATGGAAATGAGGCAGTGGCTTGTTAAAATGGGAGGAGTTCTAAATCTTCCTGTGTGTTTCTCCCTGTTTACTTGCTATCCCTGTGACCCTTGTTATTATTGTATCAAATTAGAAAATTTTGCATGGCAACTCTCATCTAAGAATAATTGCAATAGTCAGCTAAACTATTTTAGGTTTCTTTCAACTTTATGCAGACTTGTTAGTTTAAAATAATATTAGTTACTACTCTCTATTGTTCCCAGAACTGAACAAAGATCTGCAATTACTAGTAATTAAGAAAATCAACCAAGCTTTGAACTGGTTTTCTTTTTTATTATTATCAGTTGATCTTCTGATTGTGATATAATGAGACATATTATGGATGATTGTATTTTGAGACACAAAATGATTAAATAATAACTTTTAGAGCAACTGAAAGAACCACATTGCCTAAATAATGCATCAGAACATCAAGTCCAAGGGCAGTGTGAAGTTAAATGTTTTGAAGTTAATATAGTAAGAGGTTATTTTATTATCTTTTATAATGCATTTGTAATTCCATTCCAAAATAGATCTAGACATATATATTTAAAAATAGCTTTTATTGCTAATGTTTATCTATTAGTGCTTTAGTGAGACAGAAAGAAGCTTCCAGAAGTGAATAATCAGATTATATCTATTTCTTGCTTTTCTTTATTAGTTCATCTACAATAGCATATGATAAAAGTGTGCCCCCTCCCCTCAAAAAAGGCCTTGACATGCAAACCTAACACAGCAGAAATTAGGTGAATGTAAGTTAAAGAATGGAAGATACATAAATTTGTATGTGAGCATGTGACTGGTTAGTATTTTGTATTAGTTATTTCTTTGAGGCTCAGTACAATTTTTGAATGTTTAGTGCTAGTCCAGGAAAATGAGGTTGTTTAAGCCTATGATTAGTGCTAGTCAAGTCAACAGAACTATTCAAATTAGACAAATATGACTCTGGATCTTGGTGAGATTTTTCCATCAAGAGCCAGAGAGCTTTGGGTGAGTGATGATCGTGGACGCTGGTGTGGTAACAGTGTCTCTCTCCCAGGTTACCCTCATGTGGTACCTACATTTCATAAAAACCTTTAATTGAATGCAATATCAATGCAACCACAAAGCTTTTAATTTCTGCTGTGTCCCCTAGGGATTCTGAATTTCCATGGTGGATCTCTGGTTTGGAAGTGGCTCTCATCTGTCATTGTAAATCTTGGTTAGTTTTGTCACACTGAGGATGCAGAGCAGTGAGTAGAGCAGATGGCCTTGTGTTAACAAAGTAGTAACAACATGATGGATAACAAGTTGCTCTGAGATGGAGACAGTTTCAGATCTATGTGAAATAGTGCATGCAAAAGTGTATTTAAAACCAGTTAGTGGCTACGAACATTTTCCTGATGCCATATCCTTTGTCTTTTCAGGATTTAGATCATAGATGGGTATTTTCAGACTAAACTGTGATAAAATGAATGGGCTTTCCAAGATTCTGCTCCTGCAGGCTTCCTTTTCTAATATTTTTCTAGTATTTTTCTGAAAGAAAAAGGTGTGAAAATATTGAAGCAGTATCAGTTTATTGGGGATTTCTCTACTTACCCCATTTATAGTTAAAATTGTCTGCAACTGCCCGATGCAATAATCCCTTGTTAGTCTTTAATCCCTTGTTAATCTTTAATTCCTACCATACACTCTCCCCCCAAAGTCCCAAAGGCTTCTACATTTGAAAAAGTCAAACTTCATATGTGTAAATAGTGAAAAAAATAACTCTTTTTTACAGTAGGACTAAAAAGGTTGTTAAACAGCTCTTGTTGTTGTGCTGTTGTGCTCCTACAGACAAGTCCTTGCTTCCATGCTTGTTTGCAAGAGATGGGGCAGTGTGCTTCCTTCCTTCCTCTTCAGAGGTTGCATCTCGCCACATCTTTTCAGAAGAGGTTAAGACACAAAGCCAAGAATTCACTGACAGAAGAAGGGGTTACATTGGAGTGCTTCTGGAGTTTGTTATGTTGAGGCAGCTGGAAAGCAGTGAGGTGTTTGATTTGGGGATGGCAAGGCTTGCTCTAGGGACTGCAGAAGATTCAGAGATTCAACCTTTCTCTATTTTTTTCACTTTTTCTTTCCTGCACCATCTCAAAAATACTTGCTTTTTGCACAACTATATTTTTTGCAAAGCATGCAAATCTGATTGTGATTTTAAGTTAACCAGTGTACTTCAAGGGTGTCCAAAGAAAGCTGATAGTTTCAGCAGTGCAGAACCCAAGTAGGTAAAGTTTAGCTTATTTTTACAGGGCGAGACCTGCAGATGATACCAAATGGTTCAGCTCCTATTGACTTCACTGAATGTCAGAGACCATAAACTCCTAAGTGAAATCAATGGAGCCATAGTAGGTTATACACAGGGGAATTCACTCAGCAAGTTTAAATGTACTCAATAGCCTTTTACTGCTGAATGTTTAAACTTCCTGTCTGAATTTGTTACCAGATTCCTGCCTCATGCATTTTTCTAAAATGCTTACTGGTACAAATGTATGTACATTTGGATGTAGTGGATGCGGTGAGGTTATTGCAGAAATGGGGTTTGTTTTCTAGTGCATGCTAATTGCTATGTGAATATTAGATCTGCAGTATTTATGTAGATAAAAGCAGTCATTTTGTTGACTGAAACCTGCTCTAGAATAACTAAATTCTATTTATTTACTTTCTTTATTTCCAGTAGTACTAATTTTGCCCCAGATACAAAATCAGTAAATACTGACTATTTCCAATGAACTATTTGCAAACCTTCTTCCTCCTCTCCTTCAGTCTGGTCAAAAAAGTGACTGCTTTTTAGTCTGCAATGTTGAATTATATCTCTCTATTCATTCAACCTTCCTGGAATTCTTGCTACCTCAATATTTCAATGTTTACTGCTGAAATTTTGTTCTTAATCTCTTTTAGCCTAACGAACTTTATCATTCACTTTGCTTTTCTTCTCTCTAACAGAAGTGGTTTGGTCAGTTTGAGGTACAAGGAAGTATAAAATCCTTTTCTGGGCTACTCATAGTTATGATGACATTTTATTATTATATCAGGAATGGAAGAGGGGAAAAAAGATTGTCATGAACTCATAGTCTCTTCCAAATATGTCCATCTGCAGAGCTTAGCTAGAACAACAGCGAAGGAGCACTGTGCTGCAAAAGAATTTCAAAAAATTAGTTTCTTGATGGAGCAAAAAAGGACCTGAGCCTAAGAGTAAGACTATTCACAGTATAATAAGCAATTTAAGCAATTTAGGTAAATATAGTAGAATATATTCTTATCTGATCATTGACCATTATATGTCTTTCCACAATTTCGAAAATGTCATTAGCTTAGAGAAAAAAAGAAGGTACAGTTTAAAAAGTATCTCCAATCAGAATATTTCTTTATAGACATTTGTTTGACATTCTTAAACTTTGACAGCTCCTTTAAGACTATTTTGTACCTACACTGGAAGAGTGACTTGGAAAAATTTTTATGACAGTTTGAAATGGGACATTTGGGGCTAAATGAAATCAGAATGGTTCAGTAAATCTGTCTGACACTTCTGACATTGAAGTTGGTAGTAAGTGGTAATTATAGTATCCTTTTCTGCTTATGAAATACTAAAAGAATTCTTTAGTGTTTCTATAAAAGTAGGAGGTAATGCACTTAAGAATTTAAACTCACTTTACACAAGATTTTCCTTTTGCATTTCTCTCTATTCTGTCTGTATTCAAACAGGGAACTGTGTGACTTCACTAGAAGATAAAAATGTTTTTATAACCAGTCTAGCAATGTCCCCAAAATACTTTACTAACTACAGAGAGGAGCATGGTGCCTGATTGAACCATAGATTTTACAATTTAATATAAGAAACAAACATGAGAATATTTCAAGCCCATAATACCATCAATTCCAAAATTTAGGAAACAATGAAGATTAAATACAGACTGTGGAACATATTGTTACAAAGAAGCCTTTTTTTTGAATCTACTAAACTGCTTTCACTGACAAGTGAGATAAAGTAAGATAAAGCATATCAGCATTCTGTGTTTTAATTGCAACTAAAAGCTGCATTTAATTTTTTTTCTTCATATGTAGAAAAAAGGTGTCAAGAGGAGGGGGATATGCTCAAAAATAAAGCTGCTTTCATGGTACAAACATAGACACATATGCAACTTCATAAACATCTGTCATCTTCTGCTGCTTTGCCAGAGCTCTCTGTGACAATGAATTCCACAAAGAAACATCTTATTAGGGAGAAAGGCTGAATATGTTGGAGGAGAAAATGGGAATGATACTAGAAAAATCTGAGAAAAGCCAGGTTTTGATTGCTCAGTATGTTGCAAGATGTAACTGATAATGTAAATAATAAAATCAGTGAAACTCCTTTTCATCATGATTAACATTTTTTGAATCTGATACGTAGCAGTCAGGTTACAAGCAAAGGTTACAGGTTTTGTCTAAAAGTCCGAGCATGACAGGTTCAAAGAAATTAGTGAACTAAAGACTAGCTAAATTAATAGCAAGAATAATAAGAATAATTTATAAATACTAGCCCCTATATAAAGGGATATTATCAGAAAAATAGTGTAGCCATGTTACCTTCACATCTTTGTGGTATGTTGAGTGGAAGAAGTACATGAATGACCAAAATACTGAGCCTTTAAAGTCACCTATGCATTAGGATGTTGTCAGTTACAAAAAGAAGTGAAAGCATGAATATTTCATATCTCTTTGGCATTCAACCTGTTTTGCATAGATGGCAGCTGGAGGTTCAAAACAGAGCGTTATTGCTTCACCACTGTCACCATGGTTTAGCAGGTAAATAATGCATGAACTAAGAAGAGTTGACAAGGCAGATGGTAATGATATATTGGTTCAAGAGTCTGTCACCTCAGAAAGCACCTAGAAAAGATTTACATCAGACTTATTGTTTATTTCATATGACTGTTAGCAGAAGATTCATAGATACATTCTATAATTAACCTAAAGAATTAACAGCTGAAGGATATGGAAGGCACGAAGTCTAACAAAGTTTCAAAATAACCTTAGTGCATATGCAGTCACACTTGTAAGCCTTGCAGCTTAAAATTGCAGCAAGTAATTTGCACCCTTTGGGATGCTAGATCCTGGATTTGTCTTTAAGAATACAAATGTTCCTTCATATCAGTTCGGCAGTACCTAACCAAACAGGGAGCGTGACGTGTGTTATGCAAAGGCAGGGCTGTTTTTCTGGGTTATCGGCATTTTTTCCGTAATCTGACATCTGATGAAAATGCTGACAGACACAAACTAATAACACTACATTGTACAGGACCAAGCATAACAACCATCTTTTCAGTAAGAACGTCCAGTCCTCAAATACAGAAGTGAGAGTAATAGCTGTTATGCAGCGCCCATGGAGCAACTGGGGGTCAGAAGCTCTAATAACAAGCTTACGTTCATCCTGTTTGTCAAAAATATTTAGATCTTTTTGAGACTTAATTAAGAAACCTCAAACAAACAACACATGCACATCCTACCCCTGTTCATTGCTCACAGACTGCTTAACCCATAAAGGTTAATTTGTCATGCTGGTGCTTTGTTTCCCATTTTGTTTATGAGATCACTCTCTGTAGTGACATCTGCATACATTAAGTAGCCCAACACGTTTTGTGTTATCTGGCAGCTTCTTTAATTACTGGTCAGGCATCACTTTTTAATATTGCAGCCAAGCAGAAATGTATTTGTTCCAGTAGCATTTTTAACAGGAGCCTGTAATATCCCAGCCTCCCTGGAGAACCCTTCCAGCCAGGGTTCGCCAATAAACCGCAGCCGCTTCACTGCAGCCTGAGGTATCGACAGATGCTTCGAACTGGATGTGTAATACATGGTACCTGCTGTGAATAGAAAATGACTAAGGACTGATGGGACATTCTTTAGGCACAAATAAGCTGTGCTGATTTTCTTCACATCTTTTAATTGGAGATTTCTGATATGATTTTCCCTATCTATCATGAGGGTTGTTTTTAAACTTATATTTCTTCTTCATACAACAATGACTTACCAAGATTACAGTTTTAAACATGTTCAGTGCAATTAATTCATTACACTGATAGCAGTTTCCAGCTAAATCATGACCTTAATCCAAAGAAACAGAAAGTGGCAATAGTGCCAGCCAGAGTGTGGCAGAACCAAACAAGGTGTTAGAAACACAACTGAGTGGGTTGAACCAGTCATGCTTATAGTAAATACTGTGTGCAGTATTTGGAATGATATAGGACAGTAGACTGTATCCCGTAGCTACTGGACATGTGGAATTGTTCTTTATGATTATAAAGCTCCACTGCTGAATATCCAGAGGATTGGAGGTCCAGCATGTGCTGTAAGCTCTGTAAATACAGAACAAACATACTGCTTCTTCTCAAAGAATCACAGAATTAAATAGGTTGAAAAAGACCTCTGAGGTCATTGAATCCAAGCTATGACCTAACACCACCTTGTTAACTAGACCATGGCACTGAGTACCACATCCAGTCATTTCCTAAACACCTCCAGGCATGGTGAATCCACAGCCTCTCTGGGCAGCCCATTGCAATGCTCAGTCACCCTTTCTGTGAAGAACTGCTTCGTAATGTCCATCCTAAACCTTTCCCGGGACAGCTTAAGACTGTGTCCTCTCATCCTATCTCTGGTTGCCTGGGAGAAAAGACCAACCCCCACCTTGCTCCAACCTCTTTTAGGTAGCTGTAGAGAGTGATAAGGTCTCCCCTGAGCCTCCTCTTCTCCAGGCTAAACAACCCCAGCTTCCTCAGCTCACAGGACTTGTGCTCCAGACCCCTCACCAGCCTTGTTGTCCTTCTCTGGACCCACTCCAGCACCTCAACATCCTTCCTAAACTGAGGGGCCCAGAACTGGACACAGTACCTGAGGTGCAGCCTAACCAGTGCTCAGTACAGGAGTAGAATCACTCCCCTGGTCCTGGTGACCACAGTAGTCCTGATAGATGCCATTGGCCTTCTTGGACACCTGAGCACACTGCTGGCTCATGTTCAGCCTGTTGTCGTTCAGTACCCCCAGGTCCCTTTCTGCCTGGTCGCTCTCCAGCCACTCTGTCCCCAACCCGTAGTGCTCCATGGGGTTGTTGTAGCCAAAATACAGAAATTACATTATAGGACTAAGTGTGGTATCTCATCCTGATTTCAAGATCTGGTTCCTAGGAAGCAATGGGATTGTGCTTAAGTGTGTGCTTAAACTCTATTGATTAAATCTGGAGAGTCAGAAACATATACTTCACTAAGTAGTGGTGGGTTAAAAAGAAAAGGGACAACCCAAAACATTTCAGTCATGGAGAACTTTGCGGAACTTCAGAACCAAAGGCAGAGGTTATTGGGCTGTGTTGGTGTCTTACACCTACACTACATGCAAGCCCTGGGGAGCTGGTACTGCTCAGAATGTTCTTTACTGGCATTCAAAATGTTGCTAAGGTCGAGGGAAATGACTTTTCCTCTCCTGTTTTCTCCTCCGACATATTTTACTGTCTCTTTTTATTTAATACCTGAGTTAGAATGAGACTTATTTCTGTTACTTTCCTTATTCTTGAAAAACACATTCTACCTGTCAAAGTTGAGATCTTCGGGCTGGTCTGGCAGAGGCTGGTTCACCTCAGTTGTATGAGTTAGTATCACTGCCCATTCTAAATAACTTGTTGCCATGCTGGCAGACTCTGAAAGTCATTTGCAGCTACTTTTTGCTTTGAGAGGTATACGATGCCATTGTCAAGACACTGATTTATTATATACCCTAATGGCTATTTCTAGTGGGATTCGCAGTTTGCTGCCAAAAGTTATGGAATCAATATATTCTCAAAAGAATAAAAGGTTAGATTTAGGCTGAGATATATATTTGAGTTAAACACTGAGCATGATTCTTGAGAATAGAGATAGATCAGTTTCTGTAATATGGATTGATTCTAGTTTGTATGTAGAAGATTGTAGAAACTACTATGTTTGAGGCACTGCAACGATGATTACTTTCCTGAAGTGTTTGTTGTATTGTATTCGTTGTTCACTGTAAAGAAGATTGAAAATAGGTTAAATTCAGGATCCACATAGTACTTGCTGATTTAGTAGACCATAGTCATGTAGTGGTTTATTTGCTGTTTCTAATAAATTAGCCATCAACTTGTGCTTTACTCTAGAAACAATCTTTTCTGACTTTCAAATCAGATGCTTTGAAAGCAGAACTATTAGGTGAGTAAACAATGACTGGTTAAGAATAAATCGTGCTAAAGTGCCCAACTATGTTAAAGCAAAGATTGGTACATAGGAGACACATGAAGATGTCATTGTTGTTACATGTAAGTCTCATTTTATGTGCACAACACTCTGCTGTACCAGATGGACTTAAAAATTAAATTCTTCAGTGAAAAAAACTGAGGAAGTGAAACAGTAAAAAAATGCTGTGTGTAATATTATAATTATAATATTGATAAATAACAGCATGTATAGCTATGACAGTTATTCTTCTTTGCTTCTAAATGAAGATGAATTCAGCTTCTCTCAAATGAAATTTGTTGCATGCACTCACAAGTGACAAGTAAGTCAGTTCCCTTTTTTTTTCCCCTGCTCTTTCTCAGGGAGATTATTCTGTGTTGGTTGGTCTTTTTTTTTTCCTTATAAATAATTACAGCAAACTCAGAGATCTGTGAAACTGGATCTTTTTTTACTAAATTACCATTTAGAATGGAATTTTTTTTTTCAGTGGCCAAATCTATTTTTTTTTGCAATCTCTTCTGCTTTGATTCTTAATAGGAAGATTTTTTTATGCAATGAGTATTTGGCAGGAGTTAGATTGACTTGGTACCTTTTCTGGGATTCAAAGAAGGAAAAGCTTCTATTACCTGAAGAACTAATGTGCAATGAATTAGTAACAACAGAATTATTAGTAAAATTGTAATCTTAGTTGCAGGGCTGGGATATTTCTCCTATAGGATGTTCGTGAAGATTTAGAAAGGGGAAATTTATTTTCTAGATGCATTTCAGGGTCAGCTAATTTGCATCATTTGACAGCACCATGAGTGAAGAGGTTTGTGAATACAACACTTTCACAGGTGCCAAGAGTCTTCTCCTGGTTTGCTTTGACTCAAGACCTTTCTATCTTTAAAGGTTGTATTTGGATGGATGGCAGCTGACTCTGCCACTGAGGTTTCTCTAAGGGGATTTAGAAATAGAAAAATTGAACAGGAGGAGCACACGTCTACATCTGACAGGCTGGTGATTGGGTTACAAGAGCTCTGGCCAATGCTTTGGTATTTCCATTTTGAGTGTTATTACTGTGAATCAAGTGAGGAATAGAGAAACACAATTAATTAGGGCTCTGACTAGCAGCTTCAGCAGCTGTGCTGCCTGTTAGAGCTACATGAAAATAAAACAAAGCAACAAAAGACAATACCAAGCTTTTTGCTGTCAGCAAATAGTCTGGTAGAAGTAAGATTTCACTGACAACGTAGGCAGCTCTTAAGGGAAAGGCAACATTTAGCTGTTCATCAAGGAAAGGAATATTTCTTTACTATGATGAATTGGGGCATTTGTCCTAATATGGGAGTTGTAGTGGAAATCTTTGATTGCCAGGCTAAGACATGTCTGAACCATAATGCAGAAGCTGCCAATCTTGAATGAGGCCAGTGGTTACTCTCTGTAGGGTCCTGTCTCTGACAGTGACTGATAAACAATTTTTTTTCAGAGGAAATCTCATAGACAGTTATGGAATACTAAGATGGTAAGGTAATTTTTGTGGCTTGTACCATGAGTGGGAGAATGTTTAAACAGCTGAATTCTTAGAAGACGTTGAACATACCTGTGAAATCCACTGTAAAATGGACAATAAAAAAGCAGACATTTGCCCAGAGTAAAATCTTTCTTTTGAAGTTACTTCTTATCATGGCTGATGGTTCAGAAGAATCATAGAATACCAGTTTGGAAGGGGACATCAGGGATCCTCTGGTAAAGAAGAACTTAAAATCCACAGAGAGAGCAGATTAATAGAAATGTCTCTCTTCATGCATTCGAGTAACATGGCCTGGCATTAAGAGGCCACTGTGTCAGTCCAACCTGCAAGCAGCATCCAGAAGTGAGGATTCAGCCCCTCAGAGCGATGCCTTTGGCTTACTGCATTCAGATGATGGCTGCTCACTAGCTGAACAATCACAGAGTGAAGGTGCCCTGTGTAGCTGTTAGAGGTGCCACATTAAAAGCAACAATTTTTTTCAATCACTTTCCTTTTAAAGTGTCAAATACTTTAACATATTAATAGTTAAACACTGATTAGAGGTAATGACTGAATGTCCTGGACAGCTAGAAGTCCCAAGGCAAAGTCAAAAAAATTGTTTAACTGTACCACTGAGGTCAATTATTAGGTAAAACTTACTTCTGAGCATTTTATGGCCACTAAATGTTTCAAATAACTCCACAGAGTCTGTTGAAAGGCTAAAGCTGCCAGTCAATAGTGGCACGTAAAAAGCTGAGAACAGACTGGAAGGGTGAAATAGCCTAATACAGTCAGATGAAGAGGAAAAAGCTGGATTCCCCAGATAAGACAAACTAGATGATCAAACTGTCATGTAAATAAAAGCCTTTACTTTTGTCCCTTTATAGAAGTTGCACAATGTGATACAGATAATTTACATTTTCCTGAAGATGAATGCGATGAATATTTTCAGCAACACTTTCCATGAATATGGAAAACTGGCTGTTCTTTTATTGCTGTATTCATAAAATATGCATCGGGTGAGTTCCTGTTTTCACAGTATGAAATATGGATGGGAATTTGTAATTTCTTCATTTATTTTCTAGATGTTTTCTCTTTTAATAAGGTGTTTTAATGTAATGATTTAGAATGTGAATCCTGTCATGGTTAGTTAGTAATAAGTTGCCTTTAGAAGAAGCTTTTGCTTCTTTTACTGCATCACTACCACTTCTCTTACAAATTGAGAGTAAAATGCTTGAACTCTCATACAGGCTGGGGAACAGAGCTATTGAATCTCTCCTTCTTCATAGCATGTTAATACCCAGAAAACATTTTGCAGACTACTAAATTTTCAAATCCTAGGTAAATGTGAACCTTGGGACATGGAAAAGAGGATCCTTTGATGAACCAGGAGGGGAAAGTGGCTGTCTTTTGAAATACCACAAAGTTTGGATGCATCAAGACAATGGTTTTCCCTCAGCTCTACTTCTCACCTGCATGTCTTAATGCATTGCAGTAAATCTACATGTAAGACAGGAACAATAATTGCATTCATTTTCTCACGTGAAAAAAAAAAATGGAGGAGGTAAAAAGATTAGTTATGTATCATTGCCGGTAAGATTTGACTAATCTCATAAAAAGCCACCAGCCATGTACCTGAAATTTAACATAAACATTTTATTACTTATTATTTTATTAATATATTGATAAATATGTAATATTACATGTTATATGTTATTATGTGTATATTTCTTATTGTTTTACTAATATAGTGATTTCTATACCATTAACTCTATTACATAACAGAACAGTTATATTAAATCAGAAGAGGTCCATACCCAAAATAACATTTGCCAGGAACATTTCTTAGTTCCCTTTTAAAAAACCTTGTTTTGAAATAAAAAAGCTTGTTAAAAGATGTGTATTTTTTTAAACACTACAATGCCTGTTTCTCTTTGGTGTGTAGTTAGAACCAAAGTACTAATGCAAGTACTCCAGTATACAAACTACATGGGTATATTCATTATGATTTTGAAAGTATTTGATAAAACTACCTCAAATATATTACAAATGAAAATTCTACAGAACTCTCAAGGAATTTATCCATAAAATTTTAATTGGGATTAAAGCAGATGCAAGTCTGTTCCTACAATGGAGACATGGTCACACACATAGTCTGAAAACCTCCATCTGAAAACTTAACAATTTTTTTTTTGGTTATTCAAATTTTCACATTTAAAACTTATTTTTGTTGAAATTTCTAAGATGATCATATATGCATTTGCTCCTTCTACACTGTTAGTTTTTTTGATAGCGTATGTAATTAAATTGTCTCCTTAAAGGGTCCATAATCAAATAGTCTTAATTCAGTAAAATGGAATATTTTGAGAATGAGAGTAAGAAGGAAGTGATTTTCTAAAATACTTTTGTGGAAGGCACCACAGGAGTACATACACACAAAGTGGTAAGCTTGCTTTCCTTGAAGTATTTTGCTTACTGTGAATTTTGAACAAATTGTAGTGTTTATTAAAAAGCAGATTCTTTTGCTTTCAAAAATTTTCACAGAAAAAGGACAAAGAGCAATTAATGAAATTTCCACTATGAGAAACTGTAATTAGATATTGAGCAAAATAGTGTTTGGATGAAGGATGGTCAACACTGGAACAGATTGCCCAGACATTTTCTGGAATCTCCATCCTGGAGATAAAACAAAAAACTAGATGTAAGCCTGAGACACCTGATTTAACTTTGAAGTACCCTTGCTTTGAGTGAACACCGTTTTTTTATGATTCCTGAAATAAGTCTGAAATTGACTGAGTGTAATGTGCCAGTCTTGCCAAAAAGATTGTTAAATTAAAAGAAACAAAATAACTTCTTCAGAAGAAATTCTTCCAGCTCCTGAAAAGGAACTGTTATCCAGCATGAGTGAAAAGGTGTCAAAACACATAGACAGGTGTAAAAAAATAAATGTCATTGTTATCACAATAGCCCTTTGCCTTTCAGAGTCGAGCACAGGGTATATTGTAACTTCCTTAGATGGCAATTAAAGACAAGAATGAGGAAGGATAAAGTCTATAGATTCCATTAACAGAGGAGATATGATGTGATGGCAATAAATCAATACTTATATTAGACCCTAAAAACAACAAAGGAAATGTTCAGACAATGATGACTCATTTTAGCGAAAGTGACAAATGGTCTCAGCTTAATGACTAATATCAAATGTTAGGGAAAGTAAATTCTGATGGCTTGGATCAATATATTACCTCTTAGACTCACAAAGCAGAAAATGTAGAATCAAAGTTAAACTGTCAGAAGACCCAAATATCTCAAAATACAGAAAATTCACCAAAAAAAGATAAAAATATTGTAATTATCCTCTAGAGCTATAATTTAAAAAATGCCAAACCAACCCAAAACGACCCCACCAGAATTCATGCTCTTATTCATTCTAGTGTCATAGCAGGCATCTTTGTCATCTGACATTCATCCCTTTCAAGAACAAAAGTGGGGATCTATATATGGAATATAAATGGGATTTAAGTTATCCACGTGCATTCTTGCAGACTGGTGTAGGCTTGTGTCTCTAGGTTTGTGTCTAGAACTGCTATTGACACTGGGGAAGATCCAGCTTCAGTCATAGATATCTAAATTCACTCCACTGAGCTTTCCACTCACTTTTAGGTGGTCATATTTATTCATTTGAAGTACTGTCTAGACACCAATGACTGCACTGATTATACTTCTACTAATATTAGAAGAAGGTAAATATTTAAACTGTAGTATTTTAACCTGAAGCTGCATCATAGAACCATAGACTCATCGAGGTTAAAAGGGACCTCTGGAGGTCATCTGGTCCAACCCCTCTGCTCAAACAGGGCCAGTCACCATTCCAGAAGGTTAAATACTGCCCTTCCAGTTGAAAAGTATCATATTCTGAAAATATCATCATTTCAAAGCAGAGAAGGACTTGAAGTAGGGAATTATCAGATACAGAGGTGTCAGACTAGGAGTGACAAATCTTCCCAGTGATTTTCTATCACTGCTGCCATTTACAGCATGTTAAGAAGATGGACTTTTAATGATTTGTAGAAAACCCTTGCCTTTAAAACTTGGACAGAATTTACTCAGAGATGAGATAGCCTTGGACTTTTCAACTTGCAAAAAGTGAGACTGAGGTGATTGTGGAGGTCATGGTAGAAGGCTGACTGAAATATATAATTTCACAAATGACATGGAAAAGGTGACTTTGAAATTATTTGATATTGTTTTTAAATATTAAGAACAAGGAAACACCAAATGAAATTATTGTGTTGTCTTTCTTTAAAACAAGAAAAAGATACTTTGGTGTTTTTCCACAGAACACAATTAGATTGTAGATTGTTGTGAACGTCAAAATATAAATGGATTAAAAAAGCTATTCTGTCAAAGACTGTTAAATACTGTGATGCAGATACAAGCTCTAGATAAGGATATTCACTCTTCTCAGAGACAGGATTCTAGGTGACACCAACTTTTCATCAAACAAGTACAGATCCACTTAATTTCCATTTACTAATATTTCTTCATTATTTAGTTATGAATGCAACCAGTGTGTGTTTAAAAATAGTGCAAGAATCTTATTACAAGAATATTTATAGAAGAAATGTAAAGATGACTGTGAACGTAGGAAATCTACTTTGGATTTATCTGGGTAAATAAAGAAGAAGAAGAGGCCTGTTTTCCTGATTGGGGACAGGAGGTGGCAGGCAGACTATGAAAAGAGAATTACAGGTGTATTCTTTGTGAATGGGAATTTTTCAAATACGAAGTGTTTTAATATGGCGTAATTCGTGGAACTCAGTTGTTTGTGTCAAAATGCCACAGAAGTGTTACTTGGAGTATAAAAACAGCTCTAAAGACTTTGAAAGTGACCTTGGCAAAAACAGATGTGCATATTTGTTGTGTGTTCCTGCATTTCAATCTCAATTTACTGTATTCAAGTAGCAATTCAGAATAAGTGTAGAGTTGTCATTCCGCAGTGAGGTGTGCCTGTTTCAAAATACTGACTTATTTTCATGACGTAAATCTGGTTTTGGTTATTTCTATCCAAAATGTTAACCATTTTTTCCAAACATTTTCTGTACAGTTGAGTCAGGCTGAACATTTAAACTAAAATTGTTCAGTTGTTTCCAGGGACAAAGCTGGAAAACAGGGCAAGCCATTATTGTCTTCATATTAGAAAGAGCTGAGATTTTATCTTTTGGAACAGAAAACAGGACTGCAGGGAAAAATGGCGTTTGAATGTACCTGATGTTACCCATCTGTAAATCTAACAGGTGACAAAGGATGTGAAAAGATTTATTATTTTTGATCAATTCTATATGTTAATGCTGGAGTTTGTCTTAACTCTTACACCTGATCAGGTCATTACATCAGGCTGCCATAAACCAGAAATGGCTACAGTCTTATGTTCCCTTTATCTAGTTGGGACTAAGTTTATACCAAGTACCAGTACTCTAATCCAGATTTCTTCATATTTCTCTTGCTCCCCTTGCTGCAATCAACAAACATGAAAAAGAGTGCTAGAAAGGTAAATCTAGTTCAGGCATTGCTTGGTTTTGAGGGGTCCCTTAACATCACTTATTTTGTGTGGGTATTCACAGTCACAAAAGCATATTCACATTTTTCATCCTAGTACTTGTATTCTTGTTCTTTATAGGTCCTTGTGGTCGCAGCATGGACAACTTTTTCACATAAAAATGCAAACTATTCATATGAAATCAGAGAATCTTTCACTTGATTAAGCAACTGTTGCTGTTACAAATATACCATTTTATAGAGGACATTTTTAAGCTCATCAGCATTGAAATTTCCTTTCTTCCCTTTCCTGTAGGAACATTGTATTGTCTGTCAAGCAGGTATATCCTTCTTTTGTCTTTTATTGACTTACATTCCAATCTGCAACTTCTTGTACATACATATGCTTGAATGTAAGCTCTCTGCTCATCAAATGAAATTCAGCTGGAGGTGGCTGCTTCACTTACATTTAAAAAATATAAATAATTAATAGCTAAGATTTGTAGAACTAAATGAAAAGTAATATAAAAGTATGCTAGTTTTTATATTCCATATACATATTTTTGATATTTATCACTCTGACATCACTAAACCCAAATGATATATAGAAATATATCCATAATGATAGAAAGCTTTTTTTAATAGACTAAGTAAATAATGAAAAATATATTAAATCTTTCACTGCTGTAAAAAATAACATGGTGTTACTTAAGCAATCTATTCCACAGTCTGATGTCCAGACTTTTGGTTGTTAGCTTGGTTTTACTGAGGGAGTTGCTTATGTGAAATCAAATAACTTCAAATTGACATTTCTAAAAGTTCTGGGATATTATTTCTGTTTTTAGAGAACTGGATGACCAAGCAGAGACAAAGTAAATGGTCAGAGACATTTAAAACTAGTTTGAGCAAATACTTTGTCAAGCTAGAGAGTGACTTTCAAAATGACACAATGCAATAGTGTTTAATGCAGTACTGAAGAAACTACATTTTTCATGTATTTTTTCTGCTTGACTACCTATATGCACATTGTATTTTTTCATAAATATCTATTTTTGTCAGTTTAAGGAGAAAAATATGCTTTTGTGGTACTTTTGATTTTTTAGTACTTGACATGGAAACCTAAGTATTAATGTTATTCTAGAACTGTTGATCATAAGCAATATATATTCTGAGCTGAAGCACTGTAAATATGAAATGTCCTTAGAATAATATTGGCCAAATAAACAAACAGTAGAGAAAGAGGTGGGAAGGGAGAAAAAGTGATGTCTGGGAGTGCCTCTAATATTTTCAGACATCTCATGGGTATTCATTTCGCACGTCTGTTGCTAGTCCAGAGTCAACTCACTGAGACATGAACCAGGGATGCACCAGTGTAACTACATACTGGATCTCAGCACCAACTTCACTCTACAGATGCAGTTTCTTTCCCTGCTCCACTGTAAAATACTATGTCCTAATACAGCTATAATGATAAAGAACTAGATATTTTAATAAGTAAACATTTTTGAGAGGGATTATCCACAAATTAATAGACTTATAAACCTCACAAATAATGCTATTCCTGTGTCCTTGCAGAAAAAATAGCTTAATATTCAACTGCAATTATATTCACTCATACTTGGGTTTTAAAACTGCACTGTAATTGTACTTATAAACAATAAGAATTCAATAAGAAATGTGAAAAGCTCCAATAACAATTTACTTTTCTCAGTGAGGCAAAGTTTTATTAAATTTTTCATGTTCTCTGAGATCTAGGGTTTTTCAAGTGTGCAGTTAAAGGGGGAAACTTGGAACCCTAAATTAAGCCCAGGGAGAAAAAGATTTTTTGAGGTATAATTTATATAACTGACTTTCTGAGCACTGGTGCTTAATTACTAGTGATTACTCAGAATGGGTTAGAGTTCTTATGCCTTAAACTGAGAATTGAGGAGGCAGTCTTTGGTATAAGAATGATATATAGGAATATTGGAAGGCAAGTTATCTGCAGAGACCAGAGCTGGAAGCTGTTTTACCAGCTTTGATTGATACTGAATTGTTTTTAATTTACAGTGCCTTGGAAGTCAGGAATAACACATGGACACACCTAGATGGTTTTTTGATCTACTCACTTACACAAGAGGAGGAAAAACAAGGCATTTTGAGAATCCAAATCAACACTAGACCAGACTAGACTATATTATATTATACTAACACAAGATTATTATTTTACAATGCACTTGCTATATCTGTAAATGACCCCACCTGGAGTATTGCATCCAGCTCTGGGGCCCCCCAGCATCAAAAGGACATGGACCTATTGGAGTGAGGCCAGAGGAGGCCACAAAGATGATCAAAGAGCTGGAACACATCTTGTATGAGGAAAGGCTGAGAAAGTTGTATCTGGTCATCTTGGAAAAGAAGTAGAAGGCTCCAGAGAAACCTTATAGCACCTTCCAGTACCTAAAGGGGCTCCAAGAGAGCTGGAGAGGCACTTTTTGCAAGGGCATGGAGTAACAGGACAAAGGGGAATGGCATTAAACTGAAAGAGGGTAGATGTAGATTAGATATTAGAAAGGAATTCCTTACTGTGAGGGTGGTGAGGCTCTGAAACAGGTTGCCCAGAGAAGTTGTGGATGCCATCTCTGGAAGTGTTCAAGGACAGGTTGGATGGGGCTTTGAGCAACATGGTCTAGTGGAAGGCCCATGGCAGGGGCGTTTGAACTGAATAATCTTCAAGTTCCAATCCAAAGCATTCTGTGATTCTATGAAATGAGTTTTTAATACCAAAGATTAAACCAGTGACATACATAAGTGTATGAAGTGAGGTGACAGGGACAAAACAATAGATGGACCCTGCAAACACTTGTACATAGTATTTGCAATGTTTTCTTTATTCCTGTTTTTCTCTGGGGGGGGGGGGAAGAGCAAGCTAGATAAAAAACATTTTTGTTATTGGACAAAAGCACCTGAAAGGGAGCAGTGCACTGAATGGAAACAGTAGTGTATTACAGTTAGGAGTGGAATGATATTGTTTCCTGTGTGAAGTGACCTCTTTTGTGAAATCTCTTTGCCACTGGAACACCAAGAATTTTGAACTTGCTTGAATTTAGACAAAATTTTCATTTAACTTACATTTCTTTGACAGGTGCTAACTCTATTTGCTTAGTCTTTTTTGAGAGAGAGTTTAGAGTCAATAGTATTTCTAGATTCATGTGTTTGTGGTAGTAAAGAAAGTAATAAAGCATATGTAAATTTGCTTTGGTTTAAAATGCTCTTTTTTAGTGAAAAATAGTTCTCATAAGTACATTGGGAGTGGAAAAATGCTAAAATAAACCATGTTATTACTAGGAAAAGAAAATCCTGCACTCGGCCTTATTAATCCATAACTGGAACTCTTACAGGTTATTTCTTTTTGAGTTGGATCTCAATGGCTACTGTAGAGGGCACCGACTCATGACATGGATGTATTCGTTAACTCCAGCATCTCTTTTCTTTGAGCTGTTAGGAACAAGGAAACAAAAGCCAATCTGTTTGTTTGCTATTTCATATTCATGTGCTTTCTCCTTTCTAATGCCTTGACTGACAGCTTGGGTATCCATTGTCCAATGTCTTCACATCAGGCCCGTGACCTCAATTCACCTATCATTCACTTCCATCATGTCAGCTGAGCCTTTTGTGGATGTCCATTATTCACACACTGTATTGTGTTATGATGAATTATCCTCTTGGGAATTTTAGGACATCTTAATCCCAGTCTGACAGAACTCTGCGATAAATAATTGACAAGTCCCTATGCTAAATGCAAGTACATCAGAGGATGTGGATTTTTGACAGCTTTTACTGAAGATAAAGAAACAAGAGAGCATGCCTTCACCAGTGCTGAGCAGCTTCCATCTCTCTTTCTCATTTTCATTGGATGCTTTTCTACCAAGAAATTGCATGCAGCAGGGGATGGAGATTCATTATGATTTTTATCCTTAGTTGTTCTGATTTAAAAAAAATTCATTAAAAAAACAATTATGGGGAATTTATTATAATTTAATCTCACATTAAATCTGGCCTCTTTCTTCATCCATGCATGTTAAGAAAAGAGAACTTTGTTTCAGAAAACCGAGTAGCATTTAAATGTGCATTTCCAGTGACAATCGTGTGCCTGTGTGCTGCCTGGCATTTAAAGCAAGGCGAATTCCTGGTGCTCATCAAGCTGTACAGGGGTGGAGAGTAAAGGAGGTGATGGACTCTTTGCCTTCTTGTACTGACAGCCTCGAACTGGCTGGAATTGCAGTGTATAGGGAGCTGACAACTTGCTGCCAATTATTTTCTTCTGGAAGGAAATAGAATGAGCAGAGTCAAAACCTCATTCACTGTCTGTGCTCTGCCAGGCAGTATTGGAGGGGTGATAAAATGTAGTCTCAGTGATATTTCCACCTTTCACACTTCACTGGAGTTTGCCAGGTGTTTTTGTACTTGGTATGGCCCTGAGACTGTTGAGAATTGACAAGAACCACAGATCTGTTCTCATGGGTCTGTGAGTTATGGGGCTGAGGTACCCCAGGGAATTTGGCTGCAGCATTTTTCCCATTTGTTGTTTCTGAAAGAGAGAACCACATGCTCTCTGCTTGCTGGAATTTCAGTAGTTATCCCTCAATAGATGGCAAGCTCATAGTGGGCACACAGTTAGTCTAAAAAATCACAGAATATGGAAAACCAAAATAGGTAAAATACCAAAACTATTTTTAGAACAGATATAATAGGAAAACACCTTTGCTTTTTATTTTTTTTTTCTTTTTTTTCCCTCCAGTGTTCCAGTGTGTCAGCTAGCTGAAGGAGGAAATAAAAGGCATATAATTAGTTGCATATTCTGTAGGATGGCTCCTTCCTATCATCCTTTTGAGTCAATTGGAAACAAATGTTGTCGTTGCTGCCAGAGTGTATCCTTAAGGTATTCTTAGCCACACCTGAAAGAACTAAAACTTTAGACACGCATGTTCTTTCTGTGGAAACTGGTGAAGAATGTCTCTTCTCATTTCATATAAACTGAGGTGAATGGAAGTTCATATTTATTTCTGTTGTACGTGCCAGAGGGAAGAAAGTGCTGATTTAGCTGTGTTACACTGAAGGGTGTAGAAGCATCCATGTGAATATATTACATTGCTTACTCTGGCCAAGACACAAAACAGCTTCCAGCAGTAGGTGAGTCTTGATGTCAGATCCATACTTACCACTTTTTCCTTTTCATTGCTGTAGTGCCTATTTGGGCCAGTAATTTTACTATGGATGTGAGAAAGTGTTTTTTTAACAACACTTGTTTCAATAAAAAGCTTTTCCTTCAGAAAAAGGGCTGGTTTTAATTTAAAGTAGCGCAATAACAAAGCAAACAAAAAAAACCTGAACAAGAAATTGCTGAAAAAATTCCTGAAAAAATTGGACTATAGTTGATATTTAATAGTAAATATGTAGAATAGGCCAAAAGTATGGTATATTACTCTAGGAAAATAATTCTTTTAGTGTTTGCTAATAGTTGTAGAGCTCATTATTGGCATTCTTTTTAATTAACATTTCAGTTAAAAGATCATAGATACATATATTCACAAAGCAGGCAGTCATGTATTTCTATTAAGTATATTAGTAGAAATAAACTAAAAATAAAGCTATTAAATCTAGATTTTGTAAAGCTGGAGGCTAAGGTTTACCGTCACCTTTCACTATTTCTTACATAAGATACATTATCACATTTTATCTGAGCATCTTGTCAAACCTTGCATGAGAAGCAAATTCCCATCTTCTGAACTGTCAGACAGTGCTTTAATTAAGCTACAAAGCAACTATTCTCTAAAAGAAAAAAATGTTACGTGACTTTTCTCGCATTTGAGATCTGAGGCTCCAATTGACAATATAAAGTAGGGTGTTGCCAGGTTCTCTGTGACTTAGCTTTGTAGGTTAGACAATTGCAGGCATCAGTTTCTGTGTGTATGTGTGAGAGAACAGTTTGGGTAATGGATGATAATGGGTTCAAGAAGAGCTTTGTCTCCAGGATACCTCACTTAATGAGGAAGCTGAGTAAGAATAGTGATATTGGGGATAATGTTACTGAAGCATCCCTTTATTTCTTTGAAATAATAATCACAGTCTTATTGTATCAGAAACTGTGGCTCATTTAAAAGGTGTGGCTCAGATTTCAAAAAGAGGTTTTCATTAATAGATTTTATGATTGAAAAAGAATAGGAATAGGACTGAAAAGTTTTGTAGCTGTGTACTGACTATATGCAGAACTCTATATATGGCACTGAGCGAGAATGTGAAAATATGTGTCTTAATGTGCATTTGGAAACAGGTCTTTTGAAGGATAAAAACACTACTTGAAGAATTACAGGCAAAAGTAAGATGAAAAACTGAGGATGATATGGTTTCAATCAGAGTAACACAAGATCAGAAATCTTTCTGTGGTAAATATTTTAATTTTGAAACCAGATAATAGAAATTAATTGAAAATATTAATTAGATGTTACTTACATTTATTATGTTCTCATGAAGATCTTTACCTGAAAACTGTTGAAGACCAATAAAAGCTTGTATGAATATCCATTGTAAGATCTATTTGACACAAGAGAGAAGTATGCAGTAGTGCAATTTGTGAATTACAGGAGATGATTTTATATTTTTAATTATAAAATTAATTTTAGGCATGTCTGAGGCACATGGATCTGCTCATAGAAAGTGCTGCTGTGTTAACTCACCCTCTTTCTGCTGCCCCCTCCAACCTTTCCTGTGACATCTGCCAGCAAAGTCTGACCTTGGTGCTATCTTGTAAGGTGGCATTTCAGTCTTCAGTTTATAATTGAAAGAGAGTGATTAACAGTCATGATGACATTTATATTAATTTGTAATTCTGAGAAACTGCATTACGTGGTTAAGAATACATCATTTAGGTTTCATTAATTTAATTGCAGTTTCAACAGAATTACAAAAAACACTAAACTTTATTGGTAGCATAAAATCAAAGCGAATGAAACCTAAGGGCCTCTTTGTAAGCATTTTTTACTGGGTGGGGGGAGGGATTGGGGAAGAATAACACCTTGCAAAAACTCATTGTCTCTCCAAAACAAAGAAACAAAAAGGTGGCTTCAAGAGAGAAAAAAATAAAATAAAAAGAGGTCTTGGAAAGGAGGTGTTTGGAATGTGTGTGGGTTTCAAGTTTTAGCTTTTAATTAGCTTGTATGTTTTTTCACACTAAATTATTTACAGGCTGTTTTATATTTCTTATCAATTTAGATGGAGAAGGAATTAAATAGAGCAGATATAATGAGATTTAAATAACTGAAGAAAATCAATTCAGCTCAGTCTGTGCTATTAGCTAAGCTACACTTTAAGATGTGCTCTAATATTGTGTTTGAACACTTATTCTTTAGGGATTCCTATTCTGTTCTGGTATCCACATGCTTCAGCTGCATGAAAAGTTTGCTTTGTCTTGCTACATGCCAATTCTGCTGTGATTGCTGTGGTGCCCGCACAGAAATGGGTCCCCTGACTCATAATGAGACAGCACACATGCTGTAGTAACAAATAATAGGTTTCTTTATAGCACAGAACAGTTTGGTTAACACACACTAGTAAGGAGTATTTTTAATATGCATAAAAGTATTTACTTGTTTGTAAGGCAATACTAGATTTCATAAAGCTGTTTAAGTACTGAATCTGGGTACTTTAGAGAGCTGTTAAGCTCTCAAACCCAGACATATTAGCATACATATATTGTCTGAGATTGAAATGGCATTGTATACACATGAACACATATGGTTTATTGAGTCTCTGTGACAGACATTAAATCCTTGTATGCTGAGGGATGATAGAGTTCTAAATGCAGAATATGAAATTACAGATGACAAGGGAGTAAAATGGAACAATAGCAGTGTAGATGACATGGCACTGAAATCTCCATCTACCTTGTCTTTTGCTGTAAGTTTCTAGATGATGTGGATTTACCCCTAAAAGACTTATTCACTATTTTGTATGGAAGATCAGTAGATTTGCTCTATTTGAAAATTTGATCTTTTTCTCCTGGCCATAAATTGGGCTGCTTTGTCTCAGGCAGGAGAGAAGACAGCGCTGCAAGAGGATAATGCAGAGCAATTAATTTTGATCATAATTATAGAGACAGAGTAGTAGTTCTGCAGGGGATAAATTTCTGGCATCTCTTCTGCCCCAGGCTTTCTCAGGTCAGCATCATAAATGATTCATATTTCATATTTCATATTTCAGTGGGCTCATCTCATCTATTTCAAGGTAGCAAGGAATGTTTACATCCCTGGTTAAAACAGTGGAGATCCTACTTAGGCCAAATATTTGGGAAGCAGTGTATTTGGACTAGAATCAAATTGTCTGCAGATTCCATATAGTTCTAATAAATCCTACTAATTTTTGGAAATTACCTGGGTAGGGTAACTTCCAAGGGCAAGTAGGGCATGACTGTCTTGTACTGCAGCTTCTCAGATTTGCCTTTCATCCTCCTCACAGACAATATTTGCACTAGTAATATACTTTACTTAGGATTCATTGTATCATCTGAGCAGTGCTATTTCCATAAATTAAAGAGCAAAACAAAGAAAACAACCAGTAAACAACAACAACAGCAAAACCCAAACAAAGCTAAATCTGTTTAATAAGCTACTACTGACTGAGCAGATTTTGGTACAATGTTGTGGATTCTACTTAAAACAAATCTGACAGCTTGATCATTCAAAAATAAAGAACAGTATTTCTATGACATTGTCAAATGTGCTATACCTAGAAACTGCATATTTGAAAAATAAACATTCAAGTATTTTTAGGAAACATAACCTCCTATTCCAAACTGGAACATGTTTTCTTTCTGAGACTTTTGACTAGGTTTATACTAAGAGGGGGAGGGTGATAATGAAACCTATATTGACGATTCACATATATATTAAAGATTCAGTTCTTAACCTACTGCAAATGTCATTGCTTAAGGAAAACATAAATATTTCTTTGTATGTAAAACCAATACAAATTCCTTTCTAGTTTCACACAAAATACATGATATAATTAGCCACTGAAATAAGCTTAATTATTGTGAAACTGTTATATCAACCTTTAGCCATCAACACGCTTGTAGCAAGCGTGGGTAGAGCCCTTCTCAAATCTGCGTTCGCGAAGCCTAGCCATGATGATGGTTATATCAACCTGGGAAAACATTCAGTTTAACAAGGCTTTCATTTTATTTAAATACTGTGAAGTAAAATCCTTGTTTGGTAATATTCATTATTCTGAATAATATTAAATATATTATTAATATTATTAATAATATTATGAATAATATTAAACTGCTAGGAAGCCTTCTGCAAACATTAGAAGGTATTGCCCAAAGTTGAAGGAAAGTGCTTTTTTCCTTTATCTTCTACTTAAAAAAATAATGGACTAGCTTTATTCACACTTACCAAAAAAAAATCAGACATAGACACAACTGTATCTGGGAGACACTGGTGCAAATCATAAGAGATGATGCCTCAGAAGAGGGAAGGAGAGCCTTAAGATGAAATTTGTATTCAACATGAACACCCCATTTCCTCAGCTTTCTCAAAAAATGTCTCATCCTTTACATTGCTCAAAGAGTAAAGGAATTCTCTTTTACCCTTTACTCCAGTTCAGGAGGCTGTTTGTTTTGGTTATGTGTTGCTTTTTTTTTCCCTCAGTAAGTATGGTGTAAAAAAGTTTGCTGCAACTGGAATAAGAAGTTACACCATTTTGACAATCATAGCTATAATGACTGCAGTCAGCTCACCTTAAAATACTCCATCACCCTATGGATATCTATATATAAACATAAGGCTAAAAACTGTGCATAAAGTTAGTTATGCAAGAAAATCACAAATAAGAATGATGATTCAGGGACTAAAGAGCTGTTACTCTCAGAATATCATGATCTTTTGAAGGTAAGGACTCTGAAATTAAAAGGATCAATTTAAGCAGCATACAAGTTACTTTAGATAAGGTGAGNATAAGAAGTTACACCATTTTGACAATCATAGCTATCATGACTGCAGTCAGCTCACCTTAAAATACTCCATCACCCTATGGATATCTATATATAAACATGAGGCTAAAAACTGTGCAGAATATCATGATCTTTTGAAGGTAAGGACTCTGAAATTAAAAGGATCAATTTAAGCAGCATACAAGTTACTTTAGATAAGGTGAGAGGGATTTATTGGTTTTTGAAATTTGTATTGACTTTTTTTTTTCCCCCCCTCTTTTCTTGATGTTTTCTTGAGAAGGTATCTGTCTGGATTATATGCCCTGGCACAAAAGAATGATTTTTCAAACTAATTATATTGTAAATATTTGGGGCAGAGGGTGTTTTTGGTTTATTTGGGGATTCNCTTTTTTTTTTTCCTCTTTCCTTGATGTTTTCTTGAGGCTAAAAGCACAGGAATTAAAAAGACTGCAAACTAAAAAGGTAATTAGTTAGCTGAACACTTTACCTCCTAAAAAAACTCCAGACACCAAACCCTATTATGATACTGTAAAGAAGGTATCTGTCTGGATTATATGCCCTGGCACAAAAGAATGATTTTTCAAACTAATTATATTGTAAATATTTGGGGCAGAGGGTGTTTTTGGTTTATTTGGGGATTCTTGTTTGTTTTTGTTGTTTCTTTTTCTTTCCATTAATATATATTTTTTACTTGAAGAAGCACTTGGAGCAAGAAATGTGTCCTTTACATACAAATTTCAGAAAATGAGCATATATCTTATGATGCATTTCTGACTTTATTATGTAAATACAATAAAAGGATGTGTTGTACAAACTCAGTGGATTGTATTTGGTGTAATTCAGTGCTACATTCTGCAGCATTCAGTACCTGTAAAACTCCAGCAGAGAGTATACAAGTAAATCTAATTTCCACAGTATTTTCTCACTGCACAGTAGTCAGTGACTTTGTTTCCAGTTAAATTGCTAATTAAAGCTGTGATCTTTCCAGCAACTAAAGTGCTTACATGGTCAACTGCTTTATTTTTTGTTAGATAACAACATACTTGATGGATTGAGATCCAGAGCAGTGTTGCATTTAAGTAGCTTCTTTTTGAATTGTAGTTATAAAAAATTATGAGCTGGTAGAAGTTGCCATTTTCTTCTTTACCTTTCAGGGCACTCTGGAAGTGGGCTACCAGCTTTTCCATGGAAGGCTTGTGTCAGAGCACCAGTGGCTTTGCTGGTGCAGCCCCTAACTAGTGCTGTATACACATCAAAATCTAGAGGTTGTTTTCATGGAGATGTATAAGATGTCTTTTTCTTTAGCATTAAGAGTCACTTTCCAGCTCAGATAGTAGGGATTCAACATTTCAGTGCTGCCAATGACCTAAACGGGCAAAAAGTGTAAGACCTCAAATCTTAATGTTTCATATGACGGGGAAGTGCCCAGAAGAATCTGTCTTTCCACTTACAAAAATTATCTATTTGCCAGTATTCCTTAAGAACATAGCCCAAATATGATTCCATGAAATCCTACAGGAACATCCTGCAGATTTAAAAAAAATTCTAAACCTTTAACAATCTTCCAGTCCTTCAAGTCCTTCAGGTCTCTTAATGTAAGACTCAGATTGATTTCTGAAAATTATCTCTGCTATCTGGTGTGCCAATTTAGCAGGACTGTGGAATAAATTCTTCCCTGTGGACAGGATCTATGAGATTTTAAGTGCAACTTGGATCAGCTACAGTCAACTACATCATACTGTTAGCTACATCAGATGTCCAGTCTGGCAAGATACTGCCAGAACTTGCTTTAAGGTATACTCGACATTCTTGACACTTGTGTTTAGTTTATCTTTTTTTATGATTATACCTTAACTTTTTCTTATTTCTTTCTGCTGTTCACAGTTTGATTCTGATGATGGTTTTCAGTAAGTAGCTCTAGCTGGAAAAAAAGAAAACACACTCTTTGGAGGGTGCTAAATTTGTTGGTATGGTTCAGTATATTACCTTTATAGAATAGAAGCATGTAAGACTGAAAAATAAAATAACACCAGATGTGAAAGTGACATGAGAAGGATGCTTAGGCAGTTTTGAGATGGGATAATGCTTCTTGATTGTGTTCTTTGAGCTAGAAGGTGGCAATTAGATTTTCATACAAAGAAAAGTGTGAGACATCCTAATTAAACACCTTTTGGTGGAAGTCATCATACATAACCCAAACTGCTTGTAGTAGTTCTAAAATGTGTTGCCTGTGAGGATAACACTAAAACCAATCTTCATAGTTGTTTGGGTTTTTTTTTCTTTTCATGAAAATTGGAAGGAAATTATAATATGAATGTTGATTCAAATATGTACAGTACTCAGTCAATCAAATTTTTAAAGCATAGCCATGGGTCATGTACATAAGCATAAAAAAGATCAACAATAACTGAAAGGAAAATACAGTGGATTACTCAGAGAATAAATCTTATGGACTTAGGTGTTACTAGCATCTAAGGCTAATGTTTTGTGTGACTTTGGTCACATCATGTCATCTTTCCATTTTACTTTCCTTTATGTTAAATACAATTAAAAATATGTACATCTAAGTGAATGTAAAAAGTATTAAATACTTCTGTAACCATGGTAATCCACATTAATATTAAAGCCGTAGGTTTTAAGATGAAAAATGGTATTTTTTCACATGTAAGTCCATTTCAAAGATCTTACAGTACAGAAATATGATTTTAATTGTATACTTGGTTGGATTTCTTTTATAATCACAAGAATGCCCAGAAATAGAATGTGAGACCTGGAACAAAAAGGTGATAGATTGACTAGTATATGACATACTTATGAAAAATGATGCTGAAGAGAAATAATAACCAAAACAATGTATGGAAAGGTAACATATACCATTTTCAGCATTCTCACCTTAAATTTTTGTCTACTTTTAATTATAAAGTGTTTTTTATGTTACAATCTGAAAGAATTTTCTATTGGAGAGTAAGAACATAGTAAATCCCATGTAGTCCTTTACAGAAAAGGAATTACTAACGAAGGATATGAATTATTCTTAAAAAACTTGACATGACTACGTTTGAAAGTTAAAACTTGAACGTCTCTGGTAAAGAGAGAATGTTGAGAGTGCAAGACTTCTTTTAAAAGATATTTGGGAAAGTTTAGAAGCAGCACGTTATTATGCTCTGTGTGATAAGAAAGAATGAAGGCGCTCTGGGTGTCCTGTTAAGCCAGGTCAAGGCCAGCGTAGGAGCACTGGTGTGTTTCCAGCATTACTGTCACGACTGACACACAGGATCTCTGGGAAAATAAAAATCGTTGTTACGGTTTGCCAGGAGAAGGTCATTTCCCTTTGTACTCAGTTTTCTCCAGGACTCACAGTTAAACAGTCCTTATTTCTTTTGACTAGCATTACTTCCATTAGGGAAATGTTGCCTGAAAATAGCATGCAATATTAATGTATCATTTGTTTCTGCTGTTGCCAACAGTAACATGTTTCCTTGGCTCTCATCCCCTGACTGCTGATGAGATCAAGCTGATTATTCAGCAGCTATAGCCCACCACCTGCTCTATTTTTTAACCTGACATGCAAAGCTGTTGAGACACTCATGCCTTGTTAAAGCCACATTTGTTATTCAACTCTAATTTTAAACAAATATATGCGTGTATGTATTTAAGAAGTTCATTAATTTTTGAACAGACTTGTAATAAGTCAAATTCATGATTCTATTTTATACATCTGAAAACTGAAGATGCTGATTTTTTTTCTAATTTCGCATTTTGGTTCTGCCGGTCAAGCTCTATATTTGATTATGAATAAAGTTGCATTGTTCATAGGCCCATTTCTGAAAAGGCTACTGCAGAGTTCAGTGCTATCTCAATCTTATTATAAATCATTAACCACATTGGACTTAATCATTATAGCTTATGAATGTGTCTTATTGAAATAAAACATTTCAGTCCTATTCTGCAGAGGAAGAGATGATAATGAGCTCTGTTCTCTCCTGTTATTTCTGGAAATTCTGGATTTTGCTCTTCTTTCTGTAAATACCTATGCAACTCCGAGAGAACTTAATACTGTTTCTGGTGATGTGGCCAAAAGAGATATTTGCCTGTCTCTTCAGCAGAGATTTTAAATTGCCAGCTTTCTGATCTTCTTTTGGGATTACAACAGCATTACATCTAAATGTCTTTTGTAGCACACAGTGTGAGTAAATCCAGAACTCACTGTACTCCTCTGTATGTAGTGTTTCCTTCTTAGTTGAACTCTACTTCTCTGATTGTAGCAGAAGCTATAATTTTAAACCAAAAAAATACAGCAATCAGTATTTTGAATATACAATATTTATTTAATATTGTTATTGAGTTGTATTGAATGTAAATTGATATGATTTGATATATATTGTTATTAAACTCACATGGAACTATAGCATTCTTTGTTCTGTTTGATTATATGATGAGATAAAATGCAACTGCTGATGCATGTCCTATTTGATTAAAGATAATTGACTACATGAGTGTTTTTCTTGCATAAGTGATGCCAACCTGTATCAATGTTTTCTTCTCCTTGTCCTTTGCAAGGAGGTATTTGCTTGATTTGTTCCTTTTCCCTACCTTTTTTTTTGTTGTTGTTGTTGTTTTTGCTGGATACTTACTGAGTACATATTAAAGGAGTTCTGAAGGGAGCTGAACTGCATATAAGTTTCTTTTATTTATATATTTATTTATTTATTTATTTGTTTGTTCACTTATTTATTTATTTATTTATTTATTTTAAGTAAGAGGAAAATTACCTTATAGATATTTTGGAACACTTTTTTTTGAAAGAGTTATTTTAATATTTCTAAATATAAATTGATATGGTTTTCTCCCTGAGTTGCTAGAAACTACCTGAAAGAAACCAGGATAGCAAGGCATGCCTACTCAGTATACGTGTCATTTTCTAGTCATGCCTGTGAAGTTAGTAGCTCAGCTGTGAAGCTTAAAAGAGTTTCCTAAGGCAGGCAGTGAGCTGGAACTGGTGGTGTTATACAATTTGTGATTTGTCAGAGCAGTTGGCAATTTCAGTCTAATGGTTTCAGCATGTGTCCTTCACTTTGAGCCTGTTTAAAAATATAACACTAATGGGACTTGCATTTAAGGCATATGAATTATTGGAATGAAAATGTAATAAGCTCTAGGGGGTTTAAACCTCTGCAAATGAGATGTATAAATTAAATGTTTAAAGTGGTCTTCTGCAGTTTCTACACAGTACTCTAGTAAGACTTCGCTACTACGTGAAATCTGAAGATGCATTTGACAGACTTTCTTACTCTTCTAATAGTTTTTCTTCATGCCTTTACCTACAGTTATTTCTATTGTACTCCTTTGTCTACCAAAACATTTTTGACAGAATCAAACTGTCATAATATTGCCCAGCTTCTCAAATCTCCTGATTGCACACATCCTAGAAATATAAGCTTGGGACCTGAACAGCCTTCCTTTCTCCCTCCCTCTCCCCATAAATATGAAACTGATGCTTCTCTACCTTCTGATGAGAATTTCCTACATTCCTTGTTTCTGTTTAATAAATTTGTACACTCATATTGTACCATATTAAGTTTTTAAGATATTTTATACAAGTGATATAGTCACAAAAGACAACTTTTGCAGCCTCTGTTCTTCATTGTGACTGTATTTGATCTATTCTGCTCTCTGGTAGTCAGAAAGGCGCCCTCCAGTAATGACTTTGCACCTGTGATTAACTTTTTCCATTGACTGGTCACGTAAGGTTGCTTTTCATTTTAGGATTATGAACATTAGAGACCAAGCTGAGGTGAAACCAGTAAGTTTTCAGAAAGCTACAAACTGGTTCTTGGCCCCCTGCAAATTCCATAAGCTGTGCACTCACCTAAGTACATATCCAGCTATTCCACTTTCCCAGAAGTTCAAATGTATGGGGGTTAGCTTATTTAACTAGGTATTTAGTTATTTCTCCACTGATCCTTTTCAGTGGTGTATATAGCTCCAGCTCTTCCGTGACTTGTTTTTAGGATTGAAATGAAGGCTATTTGACAATAACTGTACATTTGTTTACTTCTGAATAATAATCTTAGATTCTTAGTAAGACTTAACTGAGAATCCTAATATAGTACATTTGAAAGACACTTTCAGCACTCTTTTAGGAGTAGAAGTACTGCCACTATGTCACTTTTGCCTTCTCTGTTAATTTTCTAACGTTAGCTAAATTCTTAAATCCACGCAGTAAGAGAAAGGAATAGACGAGAACTCTTTCTAGTTCATGTTTTAGAGAAGGGCTGCTTTTATGTAGTAGAGAAGTGTTACTGGAACAAATGTTCCTTTGGTTTTATCCTTTTTCACTTTTCCTTTAAGATAGTTTTGTCATACAGGTGATTGCACATGACATTTTAAATGTCAAAATCATGTATGGGATGTATTAATTTAGGGCCTCCCTATTTCAGCTTTCCCTCTTAAAATAAATATCATTAGCTATGTCAGAAAGCATCAACTTCACCTGCAGTATTGTAATCTCAAGTACCCTAGGCCAGATTCGATTTCCCATTGATTTCTGACCTTATTTAGACCAGTGGCTTAATTAGCTTTGGAAGTGAAAAACTTTGAGAAGAGTAAAATTTATCTGTAGAGAATCAGCGTTATTTTTCCTTCTTTCATATAATTAAACAATAGGAATAAAGGTTGTCTTGAATCGTAAAGAATGGTTTTCATTATAGCTTTTAACAGAGACAGAGATCCTTAAAAGCCCTGTCTTTTAAATATGTGAAAGCTGATAATAAATTTTTTCCATTAAGTTTCTTTTTAGACAGCAGGACAACCTTGTGTAGGATATGAGATCATCTTTTTAGAAAAACTCATTAAGAAGGTCTGAAATAAAATTACTGTTAATATGAATAAAGCAGAAATGGCTTGAAATGCATTAGACAAGCACACAAAATATGGAAAGAAATTGTCTGATTATTGTTTAATTGAAGTTCAGTTTTGTAGTCTGCAACTGAATTAGAAAAATATAAATCTATCATTTAAGGTTGGTTTTCATTGTTTATGAAGTGTAAGGCAAAGCTTGAGGTGTGATTTTGAATTGTGGTCCAAAGTATAATAACATTAGCTCTCTGAAAACTTGTGCTGATTCCTGATGGTCTTAAACTATATATACATTTAAGGCTGTAATATATATGAAGAGTGCATCTCACAATGTCAGCACACCCCTAATATACCCTTTTTCCTTATGAACATGACTCGACTGCTGCCTTAGATGACAAAAGTGAGACTGTCCCCAGAGAGTAGCTGAGTAATATATCGTACGAATTCTGTACAGAGTACAGGACACGGGTTATAAACATAATTGTCCTGTGACCTTATATGCTTCAGATATTCTCATTAACAGAGCACAGATCAGATTGCTATCATGTGGCACAGCAGATGCCAGAGTAAAGACAGGCTGTGACTCCGCAGTATAAATACATGAAACAAAACTGAGATGCAGATCAGCCAAAAAACAAAAACCTACTGTTGGTCACCATTAAAAAAAATCAAACAACAAAACCCAAACAAAATAAAACCAAAAACACCCTTAAAAATATCTTTAAAATTCTTGTTACACTTATGCTGAAGATTATGGCATTTACATAGTGGAATACAGAAAAGAATAAGTAAAGATGTAGGAAAATATGTATTATCATGGAAACTTATGTGCTTCAGTGTTAGTGATCAAAATACTTTTAAAAGCAAGTAAAATTGCTTGAAGAAGGAAATATTAAAACTTATGGTTACAATTTAAACCAGAAAAATTAAATGTGTCTTTGGTTCAGTCTAAGACATTGGTTTATGGTTGGGACCATCTTATCCAAAGTGGTGTGCCTCAGATTCATCAAATCTAGGTCAGCTTTTGAAAGGATAATTACAAATGTCCATTTGTAAAAAAGGCCATATAGGAAATATCATTTAACATTATAAGAATAATATGTAAAAGGGTAATCAGTCCCTATTAACTCCTGCCATGCCCCACTGGGAGAATGGAAATAAAGTAAAGAGGAGTAAATCCAGGTGTATTTATATGAGGGTTATGGTCTTGCTCTGCCTTGCACATCTATGCACACTTCTGGGCTGATGGCCTCCCAGTTTACAGTTGTTCATTGAAATGACACTCCCTTGAGACAAACTGGGTGACTTTTTATACAATAGGGTAATTCATGGGTATTTGGATAATTCACTACCTAGGATTCCTATGAAAATATAACACATGCCATGCACATAAATACAGTAGAATCAAGGCACAAGAGAATAGTTCTAATTTGGTTTAATATGGAATGTAATAGCTTATTGAGATGAAAATGAAATCCTTTAGAATTTGTCAGTCTGTATTAAATCTGTAGTGAAATAAGTTGTATCAGTCTTCCACTGGCACTTCAGACACCTTATCTGAATCTTAAAAAATCTCTTCCTCATCTTGTAATTCATATGCAATTCATAATCAACTATGGAAGAACAATATTTGTATTTCAGATACATATGTGAAAACTGTGTCTGAAACCACTTTTGCACATACTCCTTATGGCTTTTATGCTGTTCATGCAAGAAAAGAATTTTAAAATCAGTATTTGAAGTTCATTGTGTGTTCTACATTGTTCCGTTTAAGCTTGATATTGATATATTCTCACTGTGTATTTATCTTCTTAAAATGACCTAAAAAAAAAGCATGGATTTGGTGTTTTAGAAAGCTTGTGAGGCTACTGATATCTAATAACTCTAAGCTTACACATTTTATAATAGCTTAATATATCAAGAAGTACTTGAATATTATTTTCAAAGAAAATACTTAAAGGAGAGTGTGATGCACGGAAAAAGAGATTTATTTCATTGTACTGAATATAATTGTAATTGGGCCATTTGCTGACAGAATCCTGTGCTGGCTAGGAAGAGATAAAAATATGACATATACTCAAAAAATTGAAGGCTGGAAGATGAATAGACCTTCTAGGGAGTTGATCTTTACAGATCAGATAAAGATTCTTCAGGTTTCTCTCTTGCAGTCTGTGCTGCATCAAAGACTGCCTTTCAGAGATAGCAAAGTGCACTCGGAAACGGGGGACAAGACCTTCAAAAGTGGACAATTTGAGATTGACAGCAGCTGGGCCTGTATTTTTTCTGTTTTTCTCTTCTATTATTTTTGTGTATGTAATCTTTTGTAATCCCTTTAAAAGTTAAAGAAAGGTTCATAGGCTGATGGAGTGAATAACAACACTTGTATCTTATCTATGTTTCCAGCAGCTGCTTTCCTTTAAAGGTAACTGTTCCCTTTGAAAGATTTAGGGAAATCTAGTAGAAGGTAGCTCTTGACTACTTTCAAACTTTGATTTTAAATACTTTTTTGAGGGCTGTGAATATCTTTCAAGGGATATTTTGGTTTTTTAATTGATGAGTTAAGTATTCTGAAAATTCCTGAAAATAATACACCCTGCACACTGTTTAGAAAATGAGAGAGCAGTTTTTATTAATAAAGAATTAAAAAGGTAACATTTTTTAAAAAATAGATAGATGTAATTGTTTAATCTAGGAAAATTATTAAACACATACTTATTTTTTTTCAAGCATCTGAAATTTGACATCAGCTACTGTGTCATTCACACTGGCTAAATCTGGCATCAGCTCTTTTGATCCCTTACTTAAAAGCACCATGTCACAGCTGTCAGGCATCCTCCAAAAGCACATGAATAGCTGCTACAGCGTTCTGTTAGCCTTTGCAGCCCTCTCTTCCTGGTCATGGTTTCTCAATTTATCTACCACTTCAGAGTAAATTCACTGCCAAAGCCTGAGAATCTGTGTTCTCCAGCCGACGGTACAAAGTAGAGTTCTTTAAGCCAGAATGTTTCCGTTACATCTTGGTTTTGTTCCTTTTTCCCTTTTTAGTGTTGTTTTGTTTTTGATGCTCTGTATCCAAAAAAATGATGTTAGATAGAGCTTTGTTCAAGGAGTGAAAACATCTCACAGCTTTCATCTTCACAGCACAGAATACACAGGCACGGAGGAAGAAAGGATTAAAAGCTAATATGCGGGAATATTGTTTTTCATGTTTGTTTTAAGCCATTCCTACTTATTTTCTTACACATAAAAATTTGAATTCCAGTATTTTAGTATTTGCTGGAGAACCCTTTAGGGAGCTGCAGTGGGTCATGGTGTTAAAGAGGCTGTTGCCATATTAAACCCTCATTGTAACGAGAGGGAGAATGGGAAGCGCCAGGTGTCAGCCGGCTGTTGTGCAGCTTCTCTGTGGGCGTTCTCCAGGGACTCTTCCATCAAAATAGGGAAGGCCAGACCTGACATTTGCATACCTCAGAAAGAAGCAGGCATGATTTCTTTGAGAGATGGGAAATTAGTCCTTCCTTGTGTCAAAATAAAGGACACAGGTAACTTGAGTTTGCTTCACCATCTGGCTATTTTTGATCCCAGAGTCTTGATGTCTTACTCTGACTTGTAATAAAGCTCTCTGTGTGGAAGGGTGAATTCTCAGTTGTTAGACTCCATGTTGCTGTAGTAGAAATGTTCTCCCTGCACAGAAATGAAAAGCTTCTGAAAACACCTTAGCTTTGTTATACATATCTATCTATTTAAGTTTTATACTCTTATCTTTCCTAAAAAGATATGGTATTGCACAGGATGGAGTGATACCGGGTTTTGCATGTGCAGACCTCGTATCAGCAATGCCTGTATTTTAAAATACTCATGTCTTGAAAATGAAGTCCCTGCCTGATCCGTGTCCTTGTAATAGCCAGCACATCAGTGTTGCTAAGGAGTTTTCTGCTGGAAATGAGCTGGGTAATCAGGTTACTGTAATAGATTGGTCTCTGGGAGTTGATTTTCTATTGTTTATCCATGTGCAACTTACATAGCTGTAGAATCCCAGGGTTGTTCTGATGCAGTAATAGAAAATGAAAATACAATATGTATCCCCATTTTGAGAGATCAGATATCTTTTTTCTTGTGACCACTCAACTTACAGATTTATTCTAGTCCTGTCTAACAGCCACTGTATTAACTACTAATAACTTGTGTAGCTTTATAGGAATTGTTGATCAAATGATGATCTGTTTCATAGAAAACAATACGGGGGTTGATATTAAGTTGGCTGGACTTTAATTCTATCTCTGATGGAGGGTATTAGGAAGTACATTCTAAATGTACATTCCAGATAAACTGTTGGATACACTGCAGCTAAAATTTTGAAAAATTTATCTAATAGCAGGAAAAAAAAATTGTTAAGCAGTAGAGCAAAATGCAGTGATGCAAATGCAAAAGAGCAAATGCTTTAAGCAGTGATGATAAAGAAATCAAAAAGGTATCTCAGCCTGTTGCTGGAGCCTGTAGGCATAGGCCTGGCTTGGCTTGTGGTCTTGTGTACTTCCAGTAAGGTGTCGGCTTTGGGTTTTTAGGTGTCAAGGAACAGGTGTTTTCTCATGCTTTCGTATTTTTCCTATACTGCTTGCTTGTACTTTTGTATGAGCTTGAGTACCTTTAACAGAACTCTATACACATACCCCAAATGACAGCTTCTCATTTTGGAAGCTATTTTAATGTATGAAGGCTGTAGATATTGCATGTAGTTTATTTTAGCAGGTTGCTTAGGCAGTTAGGATGGGTTCTAATTTTAACCCGATTGAAAAATTTTAAAGAGAAAAAGAATACAATATCTTTTTTGTGAGGAATATTTTTTCTGCATTTGAGACAACACAAAACAATGCAAAACAACTTTTTTCTTTTTCTTTTTTTTTTTTTTTAAATTTGCTTTAAGCATTTTCATTTGATAGTGCAGATTTGCTGAGGAATCTACCAATGGAGCTGAGGAATTTCAAGTTTGGCTACAGTTCTTTCCATGCAAAATTCCTAATAGTGTAATGTTCTTTTCATAATCAACCTATCAGTTAGTGCATTTGGGTTCTGCTGTCTTTTGTGGTTATCTGGGTACCTTCAGGCAATGAAGAAGAGTGTGAGGAAAATCTGAGGGCAGTGTTAACTGCAGCTATTTACACATGCAGTAAGTGTTATATCTTGCTTTGCTACAGTCTGGTGAAACATGACTTAATCAGCTTGAACTCATCAGAGGCTATACAAATTTAGATGCAGAACTGGCTAGAATAAGTGAAGAAATTAGATGGAAAAAGTTATTGTAGTATATTACAAAAAAATCTGAAAATACTGTAGATGCTTATCCAGTGCAAAACTTGCTTTTTCCCTGTGTAATGCATGAAGAGCAGGATTTCTTTTTTGTGAGGAATATGGTTCCTGTACTTTCAGTACTTTCAGAGGTACTTTCAGAGGGCAATGCCTTTAAGATGCCCATACCTTTCTGTTAACTAAGAATCATTTGAATTGACGATAAAACAATTGAATGGGGACACATTTTGTGGCAGTAGAGCACAGAGGTTTGTTGACATTTTTCTGTTTTTATAGAAAGATTGCAAACCTAAAAAAAAAAAGGTCAAGATCCTAAGTTCTTCTTTCTGAAATGTATCATCCTGGTAGTTGTTAGAGTGGGGAAAAGTGCCCTCAGGGGATCAGGTAGTACAGCAGTTGCAGTCTGGGATGGGTCTGCTGTGAGGTTCTGACAGCTCCATCTCTGTGGTTCTGTCTTACGTGAACTTCCTGGTCATATTCCTTTTGGTTGCTAGCAAGAACTGACAAGGTGACTTGACTGAAAATGTGACTTAGACCACGAGTTCATTTTTTCTAGAAATTGGTCTGAATATTATAAGGATCATCAAACTTACTGTGCACATATTGTTACACATTAAAGAGTTTTTATCCCTACTTATCTGGTGGATATAGTCAGCCTATGTCTGTTCGAAAGGGACCATGACTTCTTAAAAACAGGGTTTTTTAGGGTTTTTTTGGGCTGTAAAATAATTCAGTTATAAAAGTGAGTCACTCAACAGTTAGAACATGGCTGATTCCACATGAACTACATTCACATCAGGTAGCTGCTTCTTCAGAGTGAGCTGGCTTGCTTTTGGGAGTGGTGCTTGCCTCCAGGGCTGTTGGCATGGGGAATGCTATGTGCAACTCAGCTGGAAAACACATTATCTTGGCAACTTGTATATGCAAAATTATAGTAAACTTCTCATAAGCATGTCCAAACAACTTTTGTTTTCAAAGGCTTCAGATGTTGTATCAGGAGGAACATGTCATCCAACCCAATGGTTGTGTCTGTACAAGAGATTGGTTTGAAAGAGCATCATCCGATCATTCTTGTACACTGTGCTTTGCTTCCTGTGGGGCTAAGTGGACAGGCTGGATTTCATTCAAATTAATGTAAATGGGAAAAATGCCCTCTGGGAGCATGCTTTTTACTCCCCAGCTGCTAATTCAATCCGTGAGACTGGACTCCAGCTAGTCCAAAATACTGAGTTTTTATGGGTTCCTAATAATCACAGGGCTGTCAGTAGTCTCTCTAATTGAAGCTAAATGATATAATGGAGAAATAAATGCCCATAATGCACTGTTTTAAGATTCTAATAAATACCTGTCACTGGATGGTAGATTAAATTAATACATATAAGGCAAGATGGTGTGTGTAAGGAGAAAGTATTTCCAGCTGGATATTTGTTGATTTTGAACTTAACTAGAACTTCTTAAATGATATTGGAGTGAGGGTTAAGTTTTATAATTCATGATTATAGTACTTCAATAAGCCAATAATACAGAAAATAGCATTTCTGAAGTGAGGTGGTACACTTTATTCAAATATACACAATTTTCAAGTAAGAAAAAGATAGATATAGATATAATTTATATGGAGAAAACATGTATAGGAAAAAATTAAAAAAGAAAGACTTTGCTATGTGAGGAATCAATAAAGACTAAAATTTATGTCTTCTTTCTTTTGGTCTTCAGCGTCTTGCTAAAGAAGCAGAGAAGTACCAAGCATCACATCAGTGGAGGGATGAGTTTGGGGTAAGTTTCAGATTCTCTCCTTCTAAACTTCATGGATTTTTCATCTTTGAAATGTTAACTGTATTCTTTCAAATATGTTGTTTGTATATCTGCTACTGAGGAGTCATTGACTATGAATGGACATTTTATTTAATTCTGCAAACAGAGTCTCAGTCAGGGTAACTAGAGAGTAAAGTGAACTTTTCCCTTGAGAAGCTCATAGGGAGCTTCACAGACCCGGGAATGTAGCTCCAAGTTGTACACAAGACATCTGTTTATTTTGACACACAAGAAATGATTACAAAGAAGAAATCTGAGTGATGGTTGCTATCAGTTAAAATTGTGCTACTCCAAGCACTGAAACAGAATCATAGAAAAGATTTTTACAAGTTGTCTTTTGCTTATGTGGAGGGGAAAAAAAAAAGCAGGGTGAAGTTTAGTACAAGAGGATTTGGTTATCTACAAGACTTGGGAGTAATGGACTATTTTTTAGAATCCCTTTCTGTACTTTAATAACCATCTCTTCCGTATTCTAGTACAGCTGAAAGAGACCCTAACCTGGTCAAACAATAAATTATCTTCTTTAGTCATTTCAGACTTCAATAAAAAACAAGTGACATGATTGTAAAATAAACAACCTTTTTTTTTTTATTAGCAATCAAGCCAAATGAATATTGTTCTACATGACTGTAAGCCTCTTAATTTCAGGCTGTGGTTCCCTGCTAAGTGTCAAAGTTATTTACTATGCCTTTATTACCTGTTCCTTTGGAAAAAAAAGCAGATGGTGCTTTTACATGATGTTGCTACAAACCTCGACTGGGTTTGCATGTCCACTAGAATCATAGTGGCACACAGTTAAATGCACGATTGTTTTTTATAATGTTGTCATGGTTTAACCCCAGTTGTCAAGTAAACACCGCACAGCCACTTGCTCACTCCCACCACATCCAGATGGTGGAGAGAGCTGGAAGAGTAAAAATGAGAAAACTCACGGGTTGACATAAAAACAGTAAATTAGTTGACATCAAAACAGTAAATAAGTAAAGCAAGAACTGTGTACAGAAGCCAAGCAAAACAAGGAATTCTGTCACCACTTCCAATGGGTAGGCAGGTGTTCAGCCATCCTCAGGAAAGCAGAGCTTGTTTGCACTTAATGGTGACTTGTGAAGACAAACATCACTCTGAATGTCCTCCCCCCACCGTCCCTTTCATCTTTCCCCAGCTTTATATGCTGAGCATGAAGCCATATGGTATGGAATATTCCTCAGGTCAGTTGGGGTTACCTGTGCACCCCCAGCCTCCTCACTGGTGGGGCAATGTGAGATGAAGAAAAGGCCTTGGCTGTGCCAAAACGTTGCTCCACAATTTAAAAAAAAAAAAAAAATCCCCAAATTATCAACACTGTTTCCAGCACAAATCCAAAATATAGCCCATAATAGCTACTATGAAGAAAATTAATTTTAACCCAGACAAAAGCAGCACAAATTTCCGTTCTGATCCAGTGTTACTCAGGCACTTGGAGATCTGAAAACAGACAAAATCCCCCAAAGGTCAGGACATATAATTCAGATAGGAGTGACTGGCTTTAGAAGTATAGAGAGGGTCTGGACACAGCCTGTATGCTTTTAAGTCTGTTCTCTGCACAGTCACAGCTTCTAATACACGTAAAACACAGAAAGCATATTGCATAGAGATGTTATAACGAGAATGCTACAGTGACCCTTTCTGCTAATCTCTTTCTCGTGAATAGAAAACAAAACCTGCAGGTTTGATGGACTCAGAGCAGAACTATGTGAATACAGTCAGAATCTCTTTCTAGTCATTTTGCTTCTATGGTACATTCTTGCATCATGACAACCACACTGGCTCAGATTTTGGGTTTCTTTTGAACCTTTCCTTGCAGTAGAAGTCAGTCATACTAGAGAGGCTTCAGATTTTATCAACATTCATTGTCAAGGAGGCATCTCAAAATTATTTTGAAATGTTATTTTATATTAATGTTGTGGCTCAGGCAAACACTATGTTCAGTATTGAAAAAGCAAATGTGGTTGGATTTATAATAAAGTGACTGCAAACCAAGCGTGTACTTTACTGTTTTGAATTTGGATGAGAACAGTGTACACCATATAATAACCTTGACATTAGGTTATGCAATTAAATTTCAAATAAATGTATTAAGCCTCTTATAATTTAATTTGTTTCATTTTTGCCAGAAGTAATCTTTCTTCTCTTCTGGCCTACTTTTTAGAAAATGCCTGCTCAAATTAGTTTGCACACAGATCTTTCTGATAAACTTAATTTTCACTGGAAGATTCATTCTCCTAATGGCTGTGATGGAAAATAGAAGATAGACTGTAAAACTTTCTGCAGATGGAGGTTCTTAAAGTACTTCTGATAGCATTATGAATGGTCTACATCATGCTATATGAGGTTCATTTCTCATTCAGGACTTGGTTTTGGGTGATGAAAGCCCTTCCAGCATCATTGCACATGAGTCACTGTAGAAAGAAACTCATGGGACAAGCTATTTCTGCTTCTAATGAGCTTGTGATCAGCTATGTCCTTGACAGTCAGATTGCAGCCAAATAATAGCCTATGGAGTTTGAAGGAGAAAATATCACAAACATTCCTCCTGGTGAAGTGTATATGAGCTGATTTGAGCGGAACATATGGAAAAAGGAAGGGCAAAGAAGGCTGACCATAAGACCAAGGTCTGTACAGAGCTATAAGGAATGTGTCAATTAAAAGACCACCAGAGTGCCTGTACTAACACCTTATTCTAAATATGAGTGTTTATTGCACAGTTCACAGCAAAAGAAGCACGGAAGCATTAATGATTTTATTTTCAGGTTAATGTATAATAAAAATTCAGCATCTTCGGATTCACTCTTTTGAAATTAGCTAGTAGTGGGAAAAAACCTTTGAAGATCCAGATTTGGTCCCACAGCCTCGTTTTTGCTATTTCAGCTAATAATTTTATGTAAATGTCCAGTCTGTCTAAAGGAGAAAATACGCTTGTCCTTTAGAAAAATAGTTAGGACTAAACTATTGAAAAAAATATAAATCCACATCTACTAAAATCCCTCTTATATCCAATTTTATTTGATAGTACATTTTCTTCCAACATTTTTATTACTATAGTATATTATGTTCCAGCTACTTCAAGAAGACCAAGCAATGAAAAACAAAAGTGAAAATTTAAATTTTTGGGTTTTGATAAATCATAGAATTAAAGAATGGTTTGAGTTGGAAGTGACCTTAAAGATCATCTAGTTCTGATACCCCTGCAGTGGGAAGGGACACTTTCCACTAGCCAGATTGCTCAAAGCTCCATTGAACCTGGCCTTGAACACTTACAGGAATGGGAGATCCACGACTTCTCTGGGCAACCTGTGTTGTTGCCTCACCACCTTCACAGGAAAGAATTTCATCCTAATACCTAATCTAAATCTAGATTATTCTGAGTTGGAAGGGACTCATCAAGATTACTGAGTCCAACTCTTGACCCTACACAGGACACCCCAAGAGTCCCACCATGTGCCTGAGAAAATTGACCAAACACTTCTTCAACTCAGGCTTGGTGCTGTGACCAATTTCCTGGGGAACCTGTTCCAGTGCTCAACCACCTTCTGGGTGAAAAATTTTTTCCTGATATGCAACCTAACCCTCCCCAGACTCAGTCTCATGACATTTCCTCAAGTCATGTCACGACTGGTTGGTACTTGCCACTCCGCTTCCCCTTGTGAAGATTTTGAACGCTGCAGTGGGGTCTCCCGTCAGCCTCCTCTAGGCTGAACAAAGCAAGTGACCTCAGCCACTCCTATTATGGCTTTCCCTCCAAACCCTTCACCATCCTTGTAGCTGTCTCTGGATGCTCTCTGATAACTTAATATCTTTTATATATTGTGGTGCCCAAAACTGCACACAGTACTCAAGGTCACACCAGTGCAGAGCAGAGCAGGACAATCCCCTCCCTCGCCCAGCTGGCAATGTTTTGCCTGATGCTCCCCAGGAAAAGGGTGGCCCTCCTGGCTACCAGGGCACTGCTGACTCATATTCAACTTGCCATTGACCAAGACCCCCAGGTTCCTTTCCACTGAACTGCTTTCCAGGATCTTATTCTCCAGTCTGTACGTACATCTGGGTTGCCCCATCCCAGGTACAGAATCCTTGCCCTTGCACTTACCCTTGTTCAACTTCATATGGTTGGTGATTGCCCAGTCAATGTCTCTCTGCAGGGCCTCTCTGCCCTCGAAGGAGTCGGCAGTTCCTCCCAATTTAGCGTTGCCAGCAAACTTAGTATTCCTTCAAATCCTGTGTCCAATTTATTAGTGAAGATGTTGAAGAGAACTGGGCAGAGGATGAAGCCCTACAGGACACCATTACTGACCAGACACCAGCCTGATATCACCCCATTCACTATAACTCTTTTTGCCCAGCCTGTGAGCCAGTTGCTCATCCATCACAGAGCATGCTTATGCAGCTGTGTGATGGATGTTTTGTCCAGTGGGACACTGTGAGAGACAGTATCAAAAGCTTTACTGAAGTCCAAAAAGATTAACATATACTGGCTTTCCTAGATCAACTCGTTGAGTTACCCTGTTTCCCTGAAGGAAATCAAGTTTGACAATCAGGACTGTTCGCTCATGAAGCTGTGCTGGCTGTCACCAGTTGACAGTGTTGTTTTTCAGTGATGTTCAATATTTCCCAGAATAATCTTTACCATGACTTTATGGGACACTGAAGTGAGACTGACAGGTCTGTAGTTTCCAGGGTCCTCCTTGCCTTTCTTGACAATCAGGACAATGTTTGCCAGCTTCCCGTCAACTGGCATCACCCTGGATTCCCAAGACTGTTGGAAAATCGTTGAGAGAGGCTTTGCAATGGCATCAGCTAGCTCCTAGAGGATTCTTAGGTGAATCCCATCAGGCTCCATACATTTTCAGGTCTCCAACTGGAGGATCCTTTACAAGTTCAGGTAGGATCTTGGGATCATTGTTGCAGTCATGGTCCTCCAGCTCAGCACACTGAGACCCCCTTGCNCATGGTCCTCCAGCTCAGGGCACCCCCTTGCTCCTTTTTGAAGACAGAAGCAAAGAACGCATTAAACACTTCTGCCTTGTCCCTGTCGCTTTTTGTGAGGTGACCATCTCCATCCTGTAATGGAACAGTGATATTCTATACTGTTTTTTGCCATTATTATATTTGAGAAAAACTCTTTTTATTGTCCCCACATTTCCGAACAGCTTTAACTTTAGTTGAGCTTTGTCTGCATGAATTTTCTGCCTACAGCAGCAAGCAGCATCTCAGTATTTTTCCCGTGTCACCTGACCTTGCTTTTGCTGGGCATACACCTTCCTTTTCTGCCTTATTTCCAAGAGAAGATTCCTGTTCAGCCAAACCAGCCTTCTGCCTTGGCTGCTTGACTTCTAACATGGGTATTGCCTGCTTTTGTGCCCTTAGGAGATGACGTTTAAAGTCACTGGCACCTGCTAGAACATTTTCCCAGGGGACCTTACTTAGTAAATCCCTGAGCAGCCTGAAGTCTGCTATCCTCATGTCCTGAGTTGAAGTTTTGTTGGTACTTTTCCTCCTGTCAACAGAGACTTCTAATTCCATCACCTTGTGTTCACTGTGGCCAAGACAGCCACTAATCTCCACTTCACTCACGAGATCTGCTCTGTTGACCATCAGAAGATCAAGGAGGGCATTTTTCTGTAGTAGACTCCCACGATGACATCCACATTATTTGTTTATGCCTTGATTTTTACCCAGAGGCTCCCTATTGTGCATTGCCAACTGTGAGCTCCATACATTCTATCCCTTCCATTGCATACAGTGCCATCCCCCCACCTCTTCTGCCCTGCCTATCCATCCTGAAGAGCGTGTAACCATCCAACAGGGCACTCCAATTGCAGGACTCATCCCCCCAGGTTCCACTTATTGTTATTATTATAGTGACATCAAATCTCTGGGACTGAGACAAAGTTTTGAGCTTGTGGTTTTTGGTTCCTCATGCTGTGTGCATTGGTCTAGAAACGTTTCAGGTGTGTTACGTTGTAGCCAAGACCTCTTGAAGCAGGTTGAGTGATTCCATCAGTGCTCCTTTCCTCGAGATTTGGCACATCATCCCATTGTTCATCACTGGCAAGCCTTTTTTTTTCCCTTTCCCCCTTCCAAGCAAGTTTAATTTATTACCCTCTCCACTGAACTGCTGATTGCAGCTCTTTGAGTGTGACTGTCCAGCTAATTCCAAGTGGTTTGCTACGTGTCTCTCCATTTTAGAGACAAGGATGTTGTATGGAGCAGTATCGAGTCCTTTCTACAAGTCTAGGTATATGACATCAGTTGCTCTTCCCTTCTCTACTGATGCTGTAACATCATCATGGAAGGCCATCAAATCTGGCAGGTGCAATTTGCCCTTAGTGAAACCACATTGGCTGTCACCAATCACTTCTCCGTCCTCCATGTGCCTTCGCATAGTTTCCAGGAGGATCTGCTCCATGACTTTGGCAAGATCAATAGGCAAAAGAATCTTTACAAAAAATTTATTTTGCTTTTATCTGAAATAATCTGTCCATGTTTGCCAAAACCAAAAATGGCCATGAGCATAGAAATCTGAGATTGAAATTAGTTTCTACCTGGGAAGCTGTAACCCAGCAAATTACTGAGCAGTAATATCTGATATCAGAGTTACTGAATATCTGGTATCAGAAAAATATTCATATTTCATATTCCTTTCTTTTTATCACCTTGCATAGCTTTCTAAATAGATTGTCATTGGGCCTAAATATATTGTTTTAGTTAATAAATGAACCCTTGCTGAAGTGCATATAGAATGTCTCAAGAGAAAAATAAAAATCTAAAATTAGTTAAGAGCATGTATCTTACATTTTTACCATTAGTAAAAGAAATAAAGATCATAATGGATATTGGTATTTTGTGCTAATAATTAAATATTAAAATAATTTTGGCAATTGCTAATTAATTTAGTAAAGGTGTAAAATTGTTCAAAGTAATATTAATTAAGAATAATAATTTAAATTACCATATATCTTCTGAGTAAAAAAGGAAAAAAATAATTAATATTAGATTGTGACATGTTGTTTCCTGATTAAGAGCAAAGGAGGTTAAAACATCTGAACTGTGGTTTACATCTATGACCCTAAAATAACACTTACCTGTTAGGAAGCTATTAGGTCTTTAGAGAACATTTGTGAAGTTTATGAAGGTAAATCAAGACTGCTTAGCTTCAGACAAGTGAAAAAAAAAACAACACATTTTCTCTTTCCTATTGATGTTGCCCAGTTCCCTAGCTGCATGTACATCTGGGGGAATTAAGCTTACCTGAATGTTTTTAGATTAAAGCAGTTACAACTCAGAGGTACAAACCAATATATCTAAATGAATCAGCCTTGTCATTTTGAAATTTCATGAATACTACAGAATGAAAGAGGGGGTGGGTTTGACACTTGTGATGGTCCAGTTATTTTTCTGGGATAAAGATGCATGAAAAAAATTGTACATGAACTGGAAGAAGGAAGGGAGAATTCTGTATGAAGTAATTGCTGTTATTCCCCAAATGAGTCTTCTACAATTACATTTGATACCACATTTGATTGCCTTGCAATGGTTGGTTAACCAAAGCAATTTTGTTTCCAGTTGAGTTGCAATATTAATTGTACTTACACATGTATAAACATTAGGGATATCTCATTGGTATTTTAACAAGGGCAGTCTGTATACATGGCCTATTAACATCCACTCATTTATATGAAGACCAAAACTCAGACTTTTAAGAATTATTATCACATAAAAATGCCACACAAAAAATTCTTTCAATATGCCTTCTCTTTAAACCAGTACTGTCATTTTATATTCTTCTGTGTAAATGATTATTATCTGTGTCCTGGTATTTCTGAGACAACGTTTGCTCTGATGATAATATGTAGGCTGGTGTTTATGTACTAACCAGGCTTAAAAGTAATGACAAAAAAGTCATGGGAATATGACTTTGGAATTATGATTTTTTTTTTTTTTTAGCAGAAGTGTTGGCTGAGTAAAACTGTAGTGAAAAGTTGCTCAGCAAAGAAATGGAAGATGAAAAGAATAACTGAGATAAAACAAGTGTTTTATCACAAGAATTGATCCAAACAGTGACCTGCAAGAGCAGAGCAGTAGTGGGCATCTCTGTTGTATCTTGCAGACTGGAGATTTTCAGAACTGTCTGTAATTTATTGTCGATGCTGCAACAATGATAAAATATTGTATCTTAAAAGCCTCAACTGGAAAACAAACAAACCACCCTCCAAACTTTCAACTTTAATGCTGTTTCATTATAAAGAGGTAATTTACTAAACATGTTTTGTCTTTTGAAAGAGGGAAATACTCTGTGAAGGAAACAAACTAGAATCCTTTTTCTCTCAGCTCATCAAGAGGGAGGATACAGCTCTATCATGGACTGTACCTCTGATAGTCCTCTTGTGTGCAAAGAGCATCTGTGAGAAATGATACTGTTTAGATTTGGCACCAGACCTGAGGTACAGGGAACTGGTCCCCACAGGCACAAAGCAGATGTGGGATCCTTTCCTAGTAGGTCATATATACTTTATAATTTTGTGGAAGATTTAATAACACTAAACACAGGCAAAGAAAATGTCAAAGCTATCTGTATCTTCACACAATGCTCTGATCAAAAATTCAGTGAAAAAAATCTTCTGTTGATTTTTATTAATTTTGGATAATACCACACTTCTAAAGCCTCTGTGACTGGAAAAAAAATATGCTGATGATCGATTAAAATTGACAGGTTTAAATGGTCAAGGTTTTAGGAAGGATAATATTTTATTCTCTGAAGGGCTGTGTGCCACCTTCTCATTTGTGACCTAAAGCTTTCATTTGTGTATAATTAAATTGGATGTGCCCTGTCTCACTGAAAGGAATGAGATAACATTTTTTTTCTGTCAGTGATTGTTTGCACTTGGACATCTTTCTGCTCAGGGGATGGAGCTATGTATGTGCGCTGGGAGTAGTAGGTGCAGAGAAAATAAGAAAAAAGCACATTTACTGAAACTATATACCTTTTTAATCATTAAAGTTCACTGTGAGTATTGCAGGAACAAGCAAATCTACTGTGAATATACCCATGCTGAAGTCTGTTTGGAGATGTGGCATAAGCCTCACCAGATTAGTGCAGACTTTGTCTGGCATTCCCTCCTGGGAGCAGGATCCCACTGTTCACTTATCTGTCCCCAGCATCCTGCCCCTAATGTTTGGATTCTTGTTTCACAAAGTCTCAGTGCATCTTCTGGTTTACAGGAGAGCACCAGTTAGATATAAGAAAAATGTTTTAAAGGCAATTAAAAAAAAATAAATCTGTGCAATTAGAAAAGTTTTTAAGAGTACTGCTGCTTGCTACCTCACCTGGACTTATATAACTTCTTAGACTCTCTCAGGTGAGTCTGTCAGTCTAGAAATCATTGATTTCCTCTAAAATAGGGGTTGCCATAGGAGATCTCTTCCATGCTTTTGTTCTATAATATATCTAATATGATCCTGTATAAGAATTACACTGAGTGTTAGTGTGATTTAAACACGTTTCTAATCATATTTATGATTCTTGATTTATTTTTTTGCACACTTTAGGAATTTTAGGATTACGTATAAGCAGTGATTTTAAATCTGTAGCTATAGAGGAGCTGGCTTTCCTGTGATATCTTTTGGTCTTTAAGTATTGGTTATTTACTTAATATGCTTACCTTGAGTACAGGAGTGTAACTTTATAATATAAATCATTGCAAGGATCTCATCTGTTCAGTGATGTGCTTCACTGGTTGGAAACTTGCCAAAAAAGCTTTTAGAGTAAAGTGAAGAAACACCTTCAATCATTGTTGAGGCTTTCAAGCATTCCATTTTATCTGAAAAATCAAATACGTTAAAGACATCTAATACAGTTTTTACTTATTGACCAGAAAACTCATTTAAAAAATGTGGATGTTCTGAAAAAGAGGTGGAGGAAAGGACCTGGGTAAGAAGAAAAGAAAGAAAGGTGTGATTTCTCATTATTAAGCCACCATACATATGCATTATCACCTTCATTTTGACTGAGGCTTTAATGTGCTTTCAGAAAAAAAAATCTTATTAAAAGCAAGATGTACTATTGTACTCAGTTTATTAACACCCTGTAGGTTCTTCAGTTTACAATAGAGAAGTACAATATGCTAAGAAAAGCTTTCTGCAGGCTGCTATTGTGCACATTTTCTAGGAGTTCATTTAATTTGTGGCACAGATGAAGCTAACTAGTTTTGTATTTTACCTTTCACCCTCAGGTTCAGTTGCTCATGTAAATCTGGTATAATTAATATGTAACACTACTGTACTGCCTTTGATGAATCAGTAAAATCTGTTAGAAATGGACTTCAGGGATGCTGTTTATTTTGTCTGTAAGCTTCTCTGTCAAATATTTTCAGTTCAAAACTAACAATATCTTTCTCTATGATTCATCCTTGCCAGTATAACTAAGATCTAACTAGTTTCCTCTGTTTCCTAGGAAAACTCATTTCCCTATTGCCCATAACATATTATCCTGACCCATCTTTGTCACAACTCATTAACTTTAGAAAGAGAAAAAGGAGTTAACATGGGAATTGGAAAGTTTCCATATATAAAAATTTTTAGGCCTCTACACTACCAAGAAGCCATGTTCTTAGAACAGGGGCTTATGCAGTAGTTGAGAACAGAAAATGTTTGATGTCTGCCCTATTTTGCTGTTGAAATACAGTAGAAATTTTAATATGAGTTTCAGTCTGCATAGACTTTCAAATGCTCTGGGAGTACTAGACAACCCTATTATTAAAAGCTGCCTTTTGCTTGAGGTATTTGAGAATTCTTATCCTTCAATCCCCTGAGTATAGTGTAATTCTCATTAGAATTTAAACAAAAGGTGAAATTCTGGCTGTTTTATGTCCTGAAAAAATGATGATGTGTGATTGAAGTAGTGTCAGATACTTCTGTAGACTTGGCCACAAAGCAAGAGATGTGCATAACACAGAGCAGAGAAACTCTTTAAAATTAACAATAACCTAACATTCTTCTACATCATGCTTTAAAAATTCTATGTTTAAAAATTCTACCTGATTTCACTCAAACTGTAGCTGTTAACCATTTGGTTTATTTTTTTTTCTTGTTAATTTTTGCTATCAACTTTGAGCAGTTCAGAACTCACAACTGTAAGTCTCATTTTAGGGATATTTAGCAAGTCTTGAGAGCTTTAGGACAACTGTAATGACTGTGATTTATGTGTTTATAGAAAACACTATCATTCTGTTTTCATTTTGCCATTTGGTAGTCCCAAATTATACTGTACTGAAATACTTTGTTTTGTAACTTCCTTGAAAATATGAAGGATAAATATAAAAGTGACTCTGCTCATCCAGACCAGATCCTTGCTATTAAAAATGGATGAATAATCCCTGATGAATTATTAATTCAGGTAGGATTCTCTTCTTAGTCCTTTGGGCCTTACCACTTCTCAAGAGGATAACTTCAGTTTTGCACTTCTTAGGAGTTACACATGGGAACAGTAAAGCTAAGGAGATGGCTTTATTGATATTCTTCTGGGCTTGCACAAAATTCTGGTGTTTTCTCCAGATAAAACTTTTTAGTGCTTTGTCTGTGAGTTTGACATAAAAAGTTGAAGAAGACTTCCCCCAAAAGTTTCCTGCCAGACTGAATGTTTTCCTTATAGGCAAGTTTAATTTAATTTAATTTGCTCTGGGTATCATAGTTTTAATGACCTCTAGACTTAAGGTACTCTAAAATACTCATCGAGGAAGTTTTGCTGTAGGAATTTCATACCTTTCATACAGAACATTTCAGATTTATTTTACTAGTATATGCAGGTGTTTTGTGATAGAGCTGTGTTGCTACAGCGTAGGGTGCTTTTGTCTTGTTTTCTTTTGTTTTTAAATTTGCTGGGAAATGCTAGCAGAAAAAAACAAAGGCTGAATTAAGACTGATTTTTTTTTCAAAATATTAATTCCAAAAGATGGTTGTTGGCATTTCTTCTGCTGACAGCTGACTTGAAATAGTTTTCTTTTTATGGGGGATCACCCTACATGGGAGATTTATTCCAAATACTTACAGTCTCTTTCTTCCCCCTTATATCTATATATATATAAAGATTTGCTGATGTTAATCTTGATGCATAAGGCTTTCAACTGATTTAAGTCATGTTTTAAGATTCTGAATTCAAGGTGGAGACTTGCTCTTTAAATGTACGAATGGTAAAGAAGAAAACTGATAGCTAAAGAAGGAGATGAGGATCACAGGGAATTTTTGAGTGAAGCTTGGGACTTCCTAAAGTCATAGGTCATTCAGTGCATCCTAACTCTTGCAAAAGTGTAGGGTAGGCAGCAAAAGGCAGAGGGTCAGCAGTGCCGGGAAAGACTGCAGTAGGTGAAGTGACCCTGTGGTAGCAGAAGTAATCTCAAAGCTATATGTTTTCCTGTCCATAACCCATTCTTTTTGGTGCATATTTCATTTCAGAAGGAGATGGAGTCTTAATTCTGACTCTCTGATGTATTTCTCTAAGAAATAAGTTCAAGATTGAAACTCTATTGCATTTCTAAAGCTTACATTTATAAGTCTATACTGTTGAATAAAACAAATCTATGGACCTGATTGTTGAATTGAGTGACAGAGATTGTCAGTGTTCAAGGTACACTTGGGACTTCTTTTGTGATATCTAGGAGGTTCTAAATTATAATGTGCATGTGTTTCCATACCTTTCTGCTCAAAGTTTCTGAAATTGTGAGAAGGAAATGGTGCAGCTTAGAAAATAATATTCTCAAGGCATAAAATCAGGGAGTTTGCATGTTTCAGGTCTACATTAGTTACAACAGTAAGAATATGTTAGAGTGTAAAACCTATAGAGATAACACTGGAGACATGTAGAAAGCAAGACAAGGTATAACAGTTGGTTGAAAATGGTTCCTGGTGCATGATATGCCACAGAATGTGTCTGGACGTTGCTCGAGTGTCTTGGGGGCAGCTTTAACAAGCACAAGATGGATCAATAGCAGACTGTGTTCAGGACTGATCTGTGTTTTATTTTGAAATGTGGACATCACACTCTCTCTGGAGAATAAAGCATGTTCTATCGTAAAAAGTACTGTGGTTACACATCAGTAAACATCCTGTGTCAAGAATAAGCACCAAGAAGAAATGCTGTTGAAGAGAAAAAGAATTCTTTACAGCTATAGCTATGTATCAGTTACAGTTAAATATACCTTAAAAGATGGAAGGAAAAACCCATCAGTTTAATAAGTTCTTCAGACATTCTAACAACATTAGTAGGGCAAATATCCCACTAAATCTGTGAAAATATTTACAGTGTTACGAACTATGCTGTGACTGTGAACTATGAATGCTGCTTTTATGAAAAATTACTATTACATGGACAAGAAGACTGGATTTCCTGTGCAGATTCACAATAGTAGCTTTTACTAACACAAGAGTAGTTCACTGAAGTAGTTACACTTACTAATAAGAGTAGAGCAGTGAAGATCCATATATCTAATCAAACTTGTGTATCTTTTTCAAGAATAGGATGCACTTAAGTCAATTAATTCCCCTCCTCATATCATCTTCAGATTGATAAGCAAATATTAAAATAAATACAATTGAATGCACCAAACCCTTTTTTCTGTGCATGAGCTCTGCAATACTATGTTATCAAGAGGTCCAAATGTGAAACAGATCAAATAGTTTTCTTTATTGCTTCAAGATACTGAGGTAAATGTATAGATTTCTGAGTATTAGACATGCTTTTTGCTACTGTCCAGTGTTCGTAAACAACATTTAGGTGATACTTAAAGAATCAGCCAAGTTTTAAGCTAATGCTAGTCCTACTTAAATAGGTGGGAGTTATATATATGCATGTTTCAATTCTATAAATTTTCGTCTGTGTAAATACTTATACATGTATTTATATATGTATCTACATGTATATAAGCACAAAAATATAATCTAATATAGTGTGTGTGTATTTATATCTATAAATAATATAAATGTCTGTAAATATAGATACACTTAGGGGAGTCTTGTGTTTTTCAGGTCAGCAAGACTAAAGCTAAGGGGTTTACATACTTTAAGAGCAAAAGGACTTAAACTAGTATGTGCCCATATTTTTGAAATTGTACCTTTGTCATATTTTAAAATCCAGGAACATTTCATATTTCGTATGGACTTATGTGGTGTATCTTTGTGGTGTGCTGCAGGAAATAAGTCCTGGCCCTTGGGCTTGGTTTGCACAACTGGCTGATGCTTACTCTGTGCTGGAATCTGTGGTTTGCTTATGCCTGTTACTTTCAATTCACTGTGTCCAAATAATGCATAGACAGTGCTGGTCTAATCAAGATAGAGGGGTTTAGCACAATGCAAATGTTTAGAGGTATTTGCAGTACAATACTTGCTGAAATTGTTTGGGGAGACTTTCCCAGGCAAAGAGTAGCCAAGTTAGGATGGTTTCTGCTCATAGTTATCATCCCCATCACATTATGTAAACTCCTTAAGTAAAACCAAAGAAAACAATCCTTGGCAAGGTGAACAGCAAAGGTTGCAACCTGAAGTGTGTAACAAGGAGAAGGGGGCAGGGAAAGGAGGTCATTGATGGGAAAGGTTTGAGAGTGACTGCTTTGCTGCAGTTATCTTCTGCCTTTTCTCCCAATTTTCACTGTTACATCTTTCCTGGATGTGAACATGGCATTGTCCTTCATTGACTCTTCACCCTTTTTTGCAGCATTCCTCCTTCTTTCCTCTTCGGCCTAAAATTCTCATCTTCCATTATCCCTCCTTAAACACTTGTAGTTCCTCCCTCTTGTGCTTTCTGAAATCTCAGTTCACGCTTCTGAAATACTGTGTAATGGTGCTGTTGAAAGCTGAGCTGAAATAGTCTTAAGCAACACAGCATAAATTTGGGGAGCTAAGTGAGGCACTTCTTCAAATTCAAATCAATTTAATAAATACTTTGCAATTTACTTTATACACTCTTCTGCACTATGATCTGCAGTGTTAAGGTCTTTTTTTTTTTTTTCAGTAACCTTCTTCATTAGGTTTGCAGGAGCTTTTTTGACTGTCTCTTTTAACCAATACCTGCCTTAATTTTACTCTTTTTTTACAACAGATAGGTATTTCACTTGTTTAAAATTTCTCACGTCGTCTCTTCCTTCACATCTTCACTTTTCTATGATATATCTGTCTGTCCACCCTGAATTTTAAAAAAGAGATGAATTTCAAATTAGTGCTGATTGGTACAAGAATTTGAAAGTGAATTATACAAAACGTAAGGACCCAAGACTACGTGTCACCAAGGTGGTGATACTGATTTACTTCAGTCCTTTGAGGCAGAGAATAGTAACTTTAAGTATTAGAAACATTTTTATTCTAATTCATCTGCAAAGTTCCCCCCATCACCTCATACTAATGTTATCTAAAAGAATGTGGTGTGAGTGATGGTTGAACTTCAGGTGAAATGATAGTAAGCAAAGTAGCGTTATTTACTTAAAATTTGGGTGAGGCTCTGAAAAGATTTAGGAAAAGTGGTTACAGCAGGGTTAGAAGGAGCTGGGAGGAACAGGAAATGTAATCGTACTGGGTCAGAAAGCAGTGAGGGCTGGCCACTCCCAGAGCTGGGTGGCTGGGGCTGGAGGGGACCGAGGGGTGCAGTTCTGTGGGGCTGAGCAGGGCAGGCAGAGCTGGATGCTGGTAACAGCCTCCATTAATGGTTCCAGGTGATGGATGGATGCATAGTGAGCAAAGAGACAAATCTGGGGTCCATCTGGGTGTTGCCATCAGAAGGAAGTAGGAACGAGGCCAGGGAAAGAGATGAGCTGGCACTGAGCTGCGGGGTATGTCCAAGAAAGGGGTCTGTTGGAGGGCAGAGGTCCATCTAGGGTATAGGACAGGGACAGGAGTGGAGATAGCTTTTCCTAGACTGTCACCGAGGTGTAGTAGGACACTGAGGGAGGCAGACTCAGCTGAAACAGAGTTCCTGGGCCTGTGGGAAGGGAGGGGATGCCCTGGGGTTCTGTTCCATGCTGGGCAGGCTCTAGGGAGGCCCTATTCCATCAGGGGATGTCAGCAAATGCTGGATCCTGACTGGTCTTAACACTTCGGTGTGTATATGGGATGTAATTATCTCCTATCCCTATTTTACTGAGGGAGAAAAAAATAAAAGTCTACAGCCAGGTTAAAAAGATGTAGTCCTTTTTACACACAATTCCAGTTGAATTGCCAAACAGAATTATGAAGAAAGCCATAATGTGTTTTAGCAACATCAGTTTCTAATCTTGCTCATTTTTCTTTATGTGATCTTGTCTTTGAGCATTTTGGTTTTTACTACTTTTACTATTTATTTCTCAGTTTATACTGCTGAAAATTAATTTAACTAAGTTATATAAAAATACTAGATAATTAAAGAAGAATTTGGTTTTGGTGCGGGTTGGATTTTTGTTGTTGTTGTTGTTGTTTTGTTGTTTGTTGGTTGTTTTTTTTTTTCCCTTCTACTGGACTGTTCTGTTTTGTTTAGTACTGAAATATTGGAACATCTTCCACAAAAGCATGGGGGATGTAATTGGAATCTGGTTTCCTTTATTTTATTTGTTCTCTGTTTTTAAAGAACATTTATTTTAGTAGTTTTTTCCTCTGCTTCATTGTACTCAGGAAAATGGCAAAACCAAGCAACAACTCCTCTACTATCTCTAGGAAAAGAGCTGTGTGGTGAAAAGAAGGCACATCCTTTCACTATATTAAAAAAAAAATGAAGTCTTTTTAAATTGCATGATTTGCTGTCAGTTGCTGTATAGGACTTCTTGAAATTAGGCATCTTGTGGTTGTGACAGTGCAAATGCTCATCCAAGCACCTTTCCCTGCTGTGAGATCCCAACCAGCTTAGTCAGAAGTTTTGGTGTGTCTGCATTTCTTTGCATTTTGTGACATAGAATCAAATACCTAATGACTGAAAAACCCTGTTGTGATCCATGGAGGAAAACACAAATCACTTTTCATTTAGTGCAATTGTTAGGTTCGAGAATGAGAAACATAATAGCAAGATGTTGATACAGCTTTTAAATCTTACTGCTCTTTCTGCGTGACTTCCAGCATACCAGTGTAACATATCAATAATTAAGAAGAAAAGTAATTATGCTTTAATTATTTTTGATATGAACCTTTTGCTTGTAGCGATTAACTGGAAAAGTCTTCATCATTTTATGTTAAATAGTAAAATGAATGACATTTTCCAGCTGCTGGCTTGTCTGATGCAACTGAACTGCTTCCGAAATAAGGTGTGCTCATGAAGCTTTGCTTTATTGCTGTGATTGAGTGCAAGACATGCACAAAACGGATGTCAGAGCTGAATAATTAAATTAGGATTCCTTCTGTTCTTTATTAATTAGGTGAGCATGGGATATTTCTTAGAGCATGGTAACTGCTGGTACAGGGTTGCTTTCCTTCTGAGACATTAGAGACAGAGAAAAAATAGTTTAAATTAAAATCTTAACAAAGATTTGCCTTTATAAGAGTTCCATTAAAATAATTAGCAGTCAATATTCCAGGAATATTTGTTTACGTGGGTAAGCCAAAACCATCTGAAAAGAAGACATGGCCTGATGGGTTTTGAACTTCATTACCTTGTGGAAAGGTACTTTTCACATTTAGGAGGAAATGGAGAGATTTTATTGGAAATTTTTCTAATTTCCAAGCAAATTGTTTACAATCAATTATAGCATATGGGTGTTTTTTTTTCTTTTTGTACGTTATAACTCTGTGGATTTTGTGGACACACTTTAAGTGATTGAATAAACTCAATGAAGAATTGATCCAGGCAGGGAAAGAAATCAATGCTTCTAAAAAATTTATTAAGATTATTAACTTTACAGGTCAGTGTCAGCTATGTAAGATGTGATCCAAAGTTTGGATCTGACTTTCGTTCTTTGTATGCGAAAATTCATTTTTCCTGTGTTACACAGTATTATAATACCCTGCAGAAATATCTTAAAATCTTCTTGTATTTTAGCTTTTGGATATGGATAAGTGAGGAAAGAAAAAGATGCATAAAGCTCTCTGCTGCTGCAGTGTAAGGAAAATTGCGCAAAATGTTCTTTCTATTCCAGTGAGATTCTTAAAAGGTATTAATGTTATCTGGGTATTTTTGCTTAGAATTTAGATACAGTGACTTTATGTGATATAATCTTCATGATAAACTATTTTTTTTTTTTTAATAGAGTTATAGAGGGGGAAATTTCTGGTTTTTTGGAACTGTTTCAACCATTTTGGATATATTCTCAAAGCGTTCATATGCACATAAATATAAAAACTAGTCTTAAACATTTTCATCTTTCATATTAAAGCACTTTTTAAAAAATTAACATGAGGACATGAATTTTGGCTTAATTAATATTCCATGCAAAACACTGTTTATCAGACTTAAATCTCTGAATTTTCCATGAAAACTTAAAGAGGGGGGTGAAAGAAAAATTGTTTTGATAGTGTTGATTTTATTTTTATTTTTTATAATTTCAGTAGGGAAAATATTTTTTTGCATTTTTTGTATTTTACATTTTATCAACTCATATACCCATTATATTCAGTAATTTAATAAAATACTCTAAATGGATCAACAAACAAGTTCAAATTTGTTTGGAGCCAAACATATAATGAAATAATGTGATGGGTTTATGATTGTTTATTTTTTCCTAATTTACTGTCAAAATGGACATATTCAAAGGCAAAATTTGACTTCATGGTCTTTAAGATCACAGGAGGATTCCTGAACTTCTAAAAATTGATTGATCCAAATATCAATCCACTCATATATTCTCAAATTTAATTACCAGCACTGATAATCCATAATTACTGCAACATTTTGCAAATGCCTACAACTTAATTTTTTTCCTGTAATATTATTTGTTGGTTTAATGTCATTAACTGTTGTCCAGTTCCAAGGAAGTAGGAGCTTAAATGATGGCTTTAAAACACAGTGTGCAGCCTTTGAATAAAAATTTAAAGATGTTATTCTAGTGCAAAAAAAAAAAGTTGGTTTTTTTTGTTTGTTTCAATGGATTTCCAGTAGCCGCAGTGCAAACTTCTTGACATTTATTGTGAATAAGTTTGTTAGACTTAAGTTGGATATATTTACATTATTTCATGGTATAAGTGGAACTAGAAGTGAGAACAACCTTGTTTTTAGAATAATAGTTGCCATTTTATGGCCAGAAAGAAAACAATCTCTTTAAGAATATGTTCTGCATTTCATAAATTCATCATAATTACTTAAATTTAAGAAGTTAAAATTCAGTTACTTATAGGCATTAGTTGTTTAATACAGTACAAAGTCACAGGGATTAAGACAGTATAAATTTACTTGTGAAATACTGGCAGTCATGACTTGTAGTGTTCACTTTTGTGAAGTCCATTCTTTATACATTTTGTGTTGCCTCTCTTATCTTCTGGTGAAAATGCAAGTGGTAACAGAATTCTCCATTGAGAGTCCTCAAGTTCTGTCATGATCTATCAGCAATTTTCCTCATTTTTGTCTCTGCTCAGCACTAATTAGTTTTAGCATCTTCTGATGGACTGAGTGTGGGCTAAATTAATACAAATCTGTATGCAAAAAGTGTTAAAAATATTCTTTTAAAAATAGACATACACATTTATCCTCAGATTCTAGGTTCTGAACTTTGAGATGATGCAGGTCCAAAGCAATATCCTACGGACTGCTGACCTCAATGTACTGCTGAGTTTGGATAAGCCTTGGAATATACCCTCTTCAGCCACTCATGGATCACTGAGAAGCTAGGCTCTTGAGTTTTTACTCCACTGTGATGTCATATGCCCAACTTTAGATTTTTTTAATGTATTTTGTAACCACTGATTACATCATTGCTAAACATGTTTTTATTTGTTGGCCGTAGTGGATAGAACACAGTGATAATGTAACAAATGCACACATTTTTTGGGAATAAATTCTATTAAAGGTTTGCCCATTGCTTGGTAAAAAATAATTTTCTAAAAGGCTTTTGCAGATTTCTTGGAGTTGGAGGACTGGCATATTTTCTGTATTCAGTTATCATAGTGCAAGAGATTCATCACATCCCAGCAGTTCCATAAGTATGAATTCAGAATGCCAATTTCCTGTGAATCTGATGTAAACTCATGTCCCAGTTGTTTAACTGGGCTCCTGTACTTTACTGGTCCCAGTATTCCAGTATTTACAATCTAGATAGTATACAATCAGTTTAGACAATTTAGTTTGTTTTTTTTTTTTGTTTGTTTTTTTTTTT
>VXAW01008759.1:206137-219763 GCA_013399735.1 Tyrannus savana | reverse complement strand
TTTAACATATATGATATATAATATATATCATATATATTATATATATGATATATAATATCGTATTTGCTTGTTTTATATATATATATAAATCCTCATTTTGAAATCTCCAGGCCTAGTCTGGATGTGATACTTTGCATTTAGATGGAGTGAAAATGATTTTAATCTGAAATGTAAAAAACATACTTTCAGGTGTACAATTTTATTTACTGGTTTCTTTCTTTTTTTTTTTTTGGGGGGGAAAGGATGTTGCTGGGGCAAAACCACCCAGGAAAAGAACAGAAAATTGAATTTTAAAGTAACTCTTGCTGCCTTTGAGATGCACTGGGATTGTTTTACTCCCTCGGGTGGGAAGATTTGTTGGGCTCCAAGAACAAAAATAAGAGAATTAAGCACAAACCAACACAGGTCCTGATGTCTCATCCTCGTGGGAATTCTCACTCTTACAGTGATGATTTCAAGAAACCATTTCTGACAGCAGGGAAATGGTGATTTCTTACTGACGTTTTGTTTTTGCTGAAAATTTTATCCAACCAGCTCAAAAGGAGATGCTCCAAACACTGGAGAGGAAAGCAAATTAAAGTTTCAACATCCTCTGTGTAGTTAAAAAAACCCAAAAACCTCAAACAACAATTTAGGAATTTACACATAAGGATCCAACCTGATAAATTGAAAGATGCAGAGAAAAGCACCAAAAAAATAAAAGTACTGGTGACAAATATTAAACTAATAATTTCACCTCTATTGCCAAGAAGTTGTGTAACAATACACCCTAAAACTACCTATGCAAAATATGCTGTTCCTTATATAAAAAATAACATTTTTCCTCTTACCTAAATATAAATATACTGTTATTTATGCCCAAAGAAAAGCCATGAAAAGTAATTTCCCTTGAAATTTGGAACTTTCAGGTCCCTTCCAACTCAAACTATTCTGGGATTCTATAATTTACAGTTGCCCTATCTACAATAAAACATAAATTAAGAGTGAACATTTTCTGCTGTGTACAAACTGAGATAGATTTTCCAATTAATTGGCTTTTTTCAGAGTTGCTTTTCGAAAGTGTTGTCTGACAGTCTGAAAAGAAAAAGTACATAGTGTGTGTTTAATCAATATATACGAAATTATTTCAAAACAATATGTATTCCAAAGAGAAAACAGTAGAAACTACAGGTAAATAAAGATATAAAAGATTAATTTTAATGTAAATGTGAAAGGAGCTTTTCAGTTGTGCCTTGATTCTGCTGTTTGGGCTCTTAATGTGCTTTTTGTGATCTTTGATTCCAATCAAACTTGTGATTAGTGCTGGTAAAGAGGTATTTTATAAAACCCTGTTGGGGTTTAACCCCAGCTGGCAACTCAGTATTAGACAGCCAGGAAAAGCCAATCCTTAAACTGACTGAAAATCCCATTTTCTTCCCCTCACTGAACTCCCTTTTGGTGGTGTTATCAGCTCTCTACAGATAACCCCCAAGAACTAAAGGAAAATTTACATTTCCCTGGCTTTGTGGCTCCTAAAATGGACAAACTTTGGTAAATGTGCAACTTTTGGCACATAAATTCTCCAAAGTCCGCTCGGTCAGAGGAAAGCAAGGTGGGACTGAGCAGAGAAATGAACTTCAGTGGGGAATTTTACAGAAGAAAACAAGTGAAATCTTCATTTTTAGCTTATTCTAAATAATAAATATATATATATAAAATAATTAATATCTCCTTACAGTCAGAACTGGATGGTCAACTGATGAACTGCAGATCAAAGGGAGCCCTGGGGTTCCAACACCCAGTGAGGTGAGTTAGATCCTGGCACTTGACCCAGGAAAAGTCACACCTTCCTTGTCAGGAGAAGAATCCCTTTGCCTCTGGAATATCTCTTTTTAGTAATGCGGTTTAATTAATTAATTAATTAAAATAACTAACTAAACAAATTATTAATTATATCATTAATTTTTATCCCTCCACGAGGAAAGATGCCCAGGCTGAACAGCCCCTGAAACAACACAAAAATAAGGAAAAATTAATCTTAAAACAAAGTTTTTCTGCCTCATCTAGTTTATATTTACATTTATTGATATGATAACGAGCTCACCAACATTTTGGATTCTTTTAAGGCTTAGTGATGTAGAAAGTCCTGACTGGGAGAAAATTAATAGAACATCCCCCTTCTTTACAAGCACCCAGTCCCAATCTAACCCTGGTATCCTAATCTTAACTCCAGAATGAATTAATTAATTCCCAGAAAACCAGTTTTAATATTCCAGCTAGCTTGGATGGACAAATGTCACAGAGTTTTTTATTTTTTTTCCTCTTAAATTTTTTTTTCTCCTTATTAGACTTTATTTGCCCAAGTCTAAATCCCAAAAGTTTCTTACTGACATGGGAGAGAAGGTTCTGGCCAGTTTTCCAGTACAAGCTACAATTCACTTCTACAATGATNCAGCTCTGTACAAATAATCCACAAGAACTAAAGGAAAATTTACATTTCCCTGGCTTTGTGGCTCCTAAAATGGACAAACTTTGGTAAATGTGCAACTTTTGGCACATAAATTCTCCAAAGTCCGCTCGGTCAGAGGAAAGCAAGGTGGGACTGAGCAGAGAAATGAACTTCAGTGGGGAATTTTACAGAAGAAAACAAGTGAAATCTTCATTTTTAGCTTATTCTAAATAATAAATATATATATATAAAATAATTAATATCTCCTTACAGTCAGAACTGGATGGTCAACTGATGAACTGCAGATCAAAGGGAGCCCTGGGGTTCCAACACCCAGTGAGGTGAGTTAGATCCTGGCACTTGACCCAGGAAAAGTCACACCTTCCTTGTCAGGAGAAGAATCCCTTTGCCTCTGGAATATCTCTTTTTAGTAATGCGGTTTAATTAATTAATTAATTAAAATAACCAACTAACTAAATTATTAATTATATCATTAATTTTTATCCCTCCACGAGGAAAGATGCCCAGGCTGAACAGCCCCTGAAACAACACAAAAATAAGGAAAAATTAATCTTAAAACAAAGTTTTTCTGCCTCATCTAGTTTATATTTACATTTATTGATATGATAACGAGCTCACCAACATTTTGGATTCTTTTAAGGCTTAGTGATGTAGAAAGTCCTGTCTGGGGGAAAATTAATAGAATATCCCCCTTCTTTACAAGCACCCAGCCCCAATCTAACCCTGGTATCCTTATCTTAACTCCAGAATGAATTAATTAATTCCCAGAAAACCAGTTTTAATATTCCAGCTAGCTTGGATGGACAAATGTCACAGAGTTTTTTATTTTTTTTCCTCTTAAATTTTTTTTTCTCCTTATTAGACTTTATTTGCCCAAGTCCAAATCCCAAAAGTTTCTTACTGACATGGGAGAGAAGGTTCTGGCCAGTTTTCCAGTACAAGCTACAATTCACTTCTACAATGATGATGCCAACTCTGAGGAAGAAGAAATGAGCTCAGCCTAATAAAAGAACAGCCTTGAGGAACACAAAATAAACCTTAAAAATTCCAGAGGTAGAAAAAAAAAAGAACTGTCAGAAATACAGGGACAAACATCTGACCAAAGAGAGAAATACATCAAAGCTCAAAATAAAACTATTTATAACCATTTTACCAAGGAGAATGAGTCAATGGAGCTGGGAAATGAGAGGAAATCCTTTTGTGTTGGGAGAGACTTTATTTAATTAAATAAAGCCCTGAAGCTGAACAAAAGATTATGAGCTTTATAAAGCAAATTGGTTTGAGTAACAGATAAAGAACTTAAGTTACTCTTTTTTTTTTTTTCTTACATTGCAGCCCTGCTAAAGTGAAAATTGGATTGATTGGGAGGCTGAATAACGTAATGCACAGCCCCAAAAATAACCCAAGGGCTTTGAAACACGAGGAAATTTGAGCAAGAAAGTCTTTAAAATGCAAAGACTGTGGCTCTTTAGCTCCATGGGGCATTTTTATTCTGATACAAATCCTGAGTGCCCAATTAAAATAACCCATTTCCAGTACAACCCACTGTCAAGACCAGCTCTAAATTAGGGTTGCAATATTTTCTGGGGTTCTGCTGCCATTCTGTTATTATCAGATTTTCCCCCTCCTGTAATCAGAAAAGTGTCTTTTGCCAGTCAGAAAAAAAAAAGGACTCGATTAACAACCATGATTTCATTTAGTGACACATTAAAACACACATTATGTGGGACTTTTTTTCCCTCACCATCCTATTGTGTGTGCTCAGAGAGTTTGTCAGCACTTGCCTTGCCACCAGCAGTTTTTAATTAGCTCGAGGATTAATTATTTGGCCCCACCACGTTTCAAATTTTTTTATCCTTCGTGCCTCTTATCCCCAACCAAAACTGCCCTGGATTCCCCAGAGAGCAGGAAAAGGCAGAATTCCAGATCCTTGACCTTTTCTGGGTTCCTGTGGGTTGTGTAGAGCAGGGCAGGCAGTTTTAAGAACCACCTGAAGTTTGTGTGTGTCAGATCTTCCCCCTCAGTGACGTCCTGGCAAACAGAATCTGGCTAATTAGGACTCCAAATAAATTAATTGCATTAAAAGGAAGGAGCTTTCTTTTCAAATCTCCGTTTGCAAACTAAAAAGAGGGCCCATTAATTAAATTTTCAAATTGTGACATAGGGAACGGCAAGAACGAGATGAAATTTAAACCNAGTGACGTCCTGGCAAACAAAATCTGGCTAATTAGGACTCCAAATAAATTAATTGCACTAAAAGGAAGGAGCTTTCTTTTCAAATCTCCGTTTGCAAACTAAAAAGAGGGCCCATTAATTAAATTTTCACAAGGGGCCAGCAAATTGTGACATAGGGAGATGAAATTTAAACCCCGAAGTTTAAACCCAACGTGAAAACTCAGCTTTTACATCTCCTCTTCCAGGCACGTGGAACCAAAACACAGGCATTTTAAAGGTCTCTCACAAGACACCCTGAAATTACTGATGCCCTCATCATTCAGTTTGTAGCCAAAAGAACCAGAAAAGCCATTTTCTGTGTGCGTGTGATGTGTCATCACAGACCTGTAAAGTCATCTCCGATGACTTTACAGGTCTGTGATGACACATCACACGCACACAAAATGCTCTGTGATCCCTTCCCAGCCTGTCAATAATTGAGAGAAGCCCCAAAATGAACTAATTTTTGTGATTCAACTGCTGTGAACTCCCAGTTTCCAGTTCTGATTTGTTGCCTCACCCGCAAAGTTCACGGCGACCTTCGAACCATCCGTCGTTTACAGGAAGAAAAAAAGACAACAAAGCAGCCCCAAATGATGAATTTACCACGACTTTGCTACTTCAAACACGGAGCATTTCACAGATTAAATTGTTGGCTCCACGAAACTGCCCTTGGGAATTCCAACAGCTGCAGCTTTTCCAGGAAAAACGCTCCTTTTTGATTCCCATCCCCTAAAATGATGACAGGAAAAGGGCAAGTTGATGTTCCACTGGTACAGGAACGCTGGAGAGGTATCCACACAATAATTTAATATTTTTATTGCATGTCTGCATGTGAAAATTCATAATTAAGGTTTATGTTCATGAGACAGTCCTGAATTCTTTGTCCAAGGTCTTTTAAGCTAAAGGCCACATAAATCCAAGGGAAGCATATCCAGAAGTTTGCTGACTGTTCCTTCTAACTACAATGCAGCAATAATTTGGATTAAGAGGGAAAAAAACCTGCCACAGGAATTTCTTTTCCAAGCTCCATTCACACTGACTGACAAGAGCAGCAGAACTGGGAAGAGGAAACATTCCCTATAACAGTTTAACGAGCTCCAGAGATGGCAAAACCCATCCAATTCACCAAAACACTTGCTATTTAATTACACTCCACAGAATCACGATTTCCAGACTGGGTTAATTCTATCAGCCAGCAGAGGGCTGGGAATTCAGCTGATCCAGGAACTGCAGAGCACACCCCCCCAAGATTTACTTTGGCAGCTTCCCCGTCAGGGAACTGGCAGAACAAAATGAAATCCTTCCAAAACTTTCTCCTCAGGAAACAGTTCAGTTCATGAATAGAGAGATACAAAACCCCCCCATTCATCTCAGCTGTTTGAAAGCTGCAGACTTTGAGCATTTCAGACTCAAGTGCCTGTGAAAAAAAAGATGCATTGTGGGACAAAATGTATTTACACAAAATCCCCGATCAACTCTTCTGTTTGTAAGGCAGAAATACTCGATCATTTATTTGCACTCACAAATGACACAGAAACTGGCTGGTAATAAAATCAAGTATTTGAATTTTTTTTTTTTTTTTTTCAAAAGAACAACTCCTGAAAAGAGGATGGGGGGGGAGGGGGAAGTGTCAGGCTCTGCCACATCCCAAGGGAAAGGAGGAGAGGGAATGGCCTCAAAGTGCCCCAGGGCAGGGTCAGAGCAGAGAGCAGAAACAATTTGTCCCTGCAGGAGTGGTCAGGCCTTGCAAGAAGTGTCCCAGGGAGGTGGTGGAGTCCCTGTGTGTGGGAGTGTCCCAGAGGTGTCTGGATGTGGCCCTTGGGGACGTGGATTAGGGGTGACTGTGCTGTGCTGGGGGAGGTGGCACTGGCTGATCCTGAGGGTGGTTCTGTGACTATTTAGATTGTCTCACCCCGACCTCCACTCTCATATTTCAGTTTTCTCAGAGATTAAACATTCACTATTTCTACAGTTATAATCTCTTCATTAAAGGACCTTTTAAGCCCAACTTTGCCTGATTTAACTTACAGAATCCAAAGGCCCACTAGAAAGAATGTCAGTGTTACTCTACCAACATCTTCCCTTGTACACACTTCATTTGCCATTGGTGGTAAAGTTGCATTTTTAATGTTATATATATATATATATTTAGACCACCTCGCACAGATGTGTACCAGGATGAATATTTNATCAGAAACAATTTGTCCCTGCAGGAGTGGTCAGGCCTTGCAAGAAGTGTCCCAGGGAGGTGGTGGAGTCCCTGTGTGTGGGAGTGTCCCAGAGGTGTCTGGATGTGGCCCTTGGGGACGTGGATTAGGGGTGACTGTGCTGTGCTGGGGGAGGTGGCACTGGCTGATCCTGAGGGTGGTTCTGTGACTATTTAGATTGTCTCACCCCGACCTCCATTCTCATATTTCAGTTTTCTCAAACATTCACTAATNCATATTTCAGTTTTCTCAGAGATTAAACATTCACTATTTCTACAGTTATAATCTCTTCATTAAAGGACCTTTTAAGCCCAACTTTGCCTGATTTAACTTACAGAATCCAAAGGCCCACTAGAAAGAATGTCAGTGTTACTCTACCAACATCTTCCCTTGTACACACTTCATTTGCCATTGGTGGTAAAGTTGCATTTTTAATGTTATATATATATATATATTTAGACCACCTAGCACAGATGTGTACCAGGATGAATATTTATTATTACAGCTTTTTATTTTCTATGAGAGCCTTTGATTGTCCCTACTCACACCTGAAACTTTGCCACAACAAAATCCAGACTAGAATGTTGCTCACCTTTCAGCTCCAGCCACAAATAGTGGTTGTTCTGAAGATGATCCAGTCGAGCCGACAGCGCTCCTTGTGTGCTCAAAATAATTTTGGAATGGTCTGTACAATGCTTTAGGTAACAGCCAAAGTCCACACTGGATAACTCATGGAGAATCATGGAATGGTTTGGCTTGGAAGGGACCTTGAAGATCATCCAGTTCCACCCCCTGCCATGGGCAGGGACACTTTTTACTATCCCAGCCCCGTCCAACCTGGCCTTGGACACTTCCAGGGATCCAGGGGCAGCCACAGCTTCTCTGGGTAACCTGTGCCAGGGCCTGCCCACCCTCCCAGCCAGGATTTCCTTCCCAATATCCCACCTAACCCTGCCCTCTGGCAGTTTGCAGCCACTCCCTGTGTCCTGTCACTCCAATCCCTTTGAAATAATCTCTCTCCACGTTATTACTCCCTTCCCTTTCCAGCTAAGATGGAAGGAGACAGATGCTCCAACACCTTCACACAAATTTGGCAACCCCACAGCTCCCTTATTTCTAAGGGCACACCCCCATTCCCCTGGAATCATGGCACCTCTGCTATTTTCCCAGGACATGTTTCCACACACATCCATTCAAATCCCTGTCCTACCATATGAAGTTTACAGCAAGATGTGTAAAATACCCTCAGCCTCCAACAAGGCAAAAAAATTACAGAAGAATCCTAAAAGGTGCATTTAAAACCAAGGCTGAGGTTTCACCACTTGGTTTATCCCAGCAGGGCCAAGGCAGTTGATCAAACTCTTACTTAGTTGTGCTACAGCAGCGAGGTCAGGAGGGTGAAAACGAGGGCAAATTTAGGTTTGTGCCTTTATTTATTTAGTTCTCCCTCTGTGTGGGAGAAGAATGGATGGACACCTGATATCCAGCCTTTGAACAGGTATGTTTTGTAAAGAAAGGCCCTGCCAGCGACACTGTTCAATCACTCCAGGTTTTTGTTTTTATTCTAAGGCATAATCTGTACAAATAGCTGTACATTTACAAAAATCTCCTCTCCTCTTTGCTGCCAGAGTTGCATCTTCTCCTTCAGCACCATCCTAGCCAAGACTTGCAGATCCCCCCACCAAGGAAACGATGGCAGCTCCCCACGAGGCATTTACGAGCCCACAAACGCCACGTTCCTGGTTTTATTTTGATCCCTGAGGGGTCAAACACCCCCCCAAGTTGAAGGAAAGGTCACTTGTGGTGCCTTTGAAGCGCCAGTGACAGAAGAGCAAAGATTGAGTTTCGCCCCCCTGCAAGTTTTACAAAAGCCCCCCCTCCTTTTCCCTCCTCACTCTGTTGGTTTTCCCATAATTGGGGGGGTCTGCAGTGAACTGAAATGGCAGATTCATCACTGATCCAATCTTTGCCCAAGGTTTACAGCCCTTTAATTTGTGTGCTTTCAGGGCTTGAGGGCATCTTCCAGCAGCTCTGCCTGATCCCTGAGGGGATTTTGGGCCTCCTTAACGAGGGACTGAATTAATCCCCACATCGGATGACACCGGGAACGCGGCCTTGAGTTGGTGTCAGTCCAGGATTCCAAATGAAATTGCTCTCTCACAAAGCAAAAGGAAGGTGGAACACATTAAATAAAAATAAATAAATAAAAAAAATTACAGTCAATACTTCAATGTCCATGATGTGATCAGGGAAGTGACAAAAGAGCAAATGCATCTTTGTGGCCGTTGATCGTAAAATCTTGAATTCATTCTATCTCTAGGTGTCTGAGCATGCAAATTAAAATTGAATTAAAGGAAAAAAATCGTGGCAGGAGGGGGAAACAACAGCAAACTAAACCCAAAACTTCACTGAGAAGTTCCACAACTCCCAAACAAATCGACACTGCACAGATTTACAGGCACCAGGCCGAGCTACAAATATTCTTAAGGAGTTCCCCCCAACAACAATATATCAAATATCTAATTAATTTCAGAGCAAAATGTTGAAAAAGCACCTTTTCCTTCATTAAGAAAGTATTTTTCTCCTACCCATAATACTGAACATGGAGTTTTTTTTCTTCAAAAGCAGGTAGAAAACCCAACCAACTACAGGTTTTATATTTATATTTATACCCAAATGATTGTCAGCAGGTCTTGAGACTTTCCAGACCATCAACTGATGGTCATTTTGCCTGATTTCTAAAGAGCTGGCATGAGATTTTCCACACAATTTTCAAAAATTTCTTACCTTTTAATGAAATAGTCAAGTTCTTAACTAAATTCTCTCTGCTGTGAAGTTGGCTGATAAACCTTATAAAGCCAAATAAACAATAATAGTCCATTCTTTGGTCTTTATAACCAATCTAAATAACCCTGACACCTGAGAATAATTGGATTTGTGGCTCTCTAATGGAAAAAATAAAGAAAAATTCAGTGTTTTAAGAAACATCTGAACCACTTCCCTGACAACAACTCATTGTGCTTTGTGTTATAACCTTGGGCTATAACAAGATGGGCCTGCCAGTTCCTGTATTTCCAGATATTTCCTTGAACCAGTATTCTTAAAAATGTTTGAAAAAAAACCCTTAAATTCAAGACTTGTTTCAGAAAATCTTCACAACCTAACTTTCTTATTTCTGGTATTCCTGGTAATTCAATAATCCTGCCAAATTTTGGGAGGGGGGATCAAAATATTTTGCTGAATAAGGAATTGTGTGAAGGAAAATGGACCTTTAGCCAGGAGAATTAACACAGAACCACAGAGAAAATGGTGAGCTCAAACACGTAAAAACGAGCTACACTTTATTAATATTTACAAAGCAAAGCTCTCTATTTACAATGTAAACAGATCCAATTAACTTAATAAAAAATAGAGCCTCGACACTTGCCCAGCAAAAGCTTTTTTTCCTCCCTGAATTTAAGGGGAAATAGAATTAAACTATGGCCAAAAAAAGGTGTTCCTTTCCCTCTCAGAGGGAAAAGACAAGTTACAGGACATTTTAAGCTCCCAAGAATGGCTTGATAAATTATTATTGTGGTGTAATTCTCGTACCAAGGCAGGTTGTGAAGGTAAATAAATTTGTTAATGTAAATTTAGTTGGGGGAAAAAAAAAAACACATTAAAACCTTTGTTCTCCAAGCTGAAAGAGTATTTTTTTTTTGTTAGCTTGGAGAGGTTGTGACTGTCCTTGTGCAACATCTCCACTAATCCTTTGCTCAAACAAACCCCAGTGATGACTACCTGCTATTGCAGATTCCTTTTTCAGGGAGGAAAAACATCCTGTTCACTTCACTGATGGGAATATCCCTCAGTGCTGGAATTGCTTCCTCCTGGAATTTCTTCTGCTGCTGCTTTTTTGCGTAGTTATCTGCAAAAATCAACGTTTTTGAGAACATTTCACATACCCAAAGCTCTTGAAAGAAAAGAGATGCTCTATGGTGGAACACTGTGTAAATTCAGCTACTTTTTTTAATTCTTTCACTCCAACACTTCAGTGCTTCCAAGAGCTCAAACATTTAAAAGCTTAAAATTTGGTTTATATTCTATAGGGCTACTTATACAGATTTACAGAAACTACCAGCTAAGCATCAAAAACCTTAAATAAAAGCCCACTAAAGTTACCTGTGATGGTGTGTGTGGAGTTGAGTGGAGCTGTGCTCATCATGTTAATCCCAAAAAGCAATATATAACCAATTCCTACAGCAACCAGGAGGTAAACTGGCAAAGCAACTGCCCAGTACCTGAGGGGAAAGATTTCAAAATTTAACATATATCACGATAATAAATTCACTATATTTTCATCAGCAAATTTCCTGAAAACATTAAATTTCTCATTAAAAAATGCAAATGTTATTTATTTCACTGCACAACAGGAAGCTTTCACCACACCTATTACCTACATAAAAAAAAAAAGCTTTACAAAAATTACAGGCCTTTATCACGAGGGAAAAAATTGATTCAATACAAGGCTGCTATTTAAAAAAAAAAAAAAAATAAAAGCTTTTTAATTTTAAAATAATTAAGGGTGTCTCACAGCTACACATTTTCAGGTTAAGAACTTACTTTTGAGGCCAGTATGTCAGTCCCAAGGAGAAAAGCCAAGTCTCAGGAATATATGCCCAGATGAGATATAAAACTGCACAGGGGAATTAAAAAAGCCATAATAGTTAAGACTAATGCTGGTTTAGACTTCCTAACTTTCACTTTTACACCATTTAAACCAAAACAGCTTTACCAGAAACACTGCATAACAAAACACAGACACCAAACCCTCCCAGTAAAGGGGCAAAGTTTTGCAGCTGGGTTATTTGGGATCATTTTTATATTTGATTTCACATTTAATTTCTGATTTCCCCACGGAGAGAGACAAGAATTTATTGAGTTGAGCTGCAGAACACCAAAAAAAAACAACCCAACAAAGCCAAAACCTCAGTGAAAGGAGGCCAAAAGGATCTGAATGGAGATGAAAATCAAGCAGAAAAGGTCATGTGGTTGGAGGGAAAGCTGATAGAATTGCAGTGCCAGGATGGAACTTGTGAAAAAGCCACTGGAGGTGCTTTCTGGTTATTGGTCAGTTCATCATTTCCACGTCAGCAACACCAACCCCCAGAAATGTTGCTCCACAACACCAGAAAGCTCGAGGGGAGCGGCACAGGAGCCAAAATAAAAAGCCACGGGGGCTTCCTGTGAGAGGAACAGAAACCAAGTCGAAAGCTGATAGAACTGCTGCCTTCGGAGCCAGAAAGACCTGGAGCAGCATTTGGTGATTCCAGGTTTCATTATTTGCCCCCAGGGTGTTTGCAACACCTTTTCTTGCGCTGGAAAAGTGCTCTGAGCTTCACAACAACCCCGGGCCTCTGTGCTGGCCCCTGAGACATGCCCAGTGAAACGCTGAAGGACCTGTCACGGCAGCAGAGAAATGCTGCCATAACCCAAATTAAATCCCAGGGCTGGTCACCAGATCAAGTTTTTTTTTCCCAGTATTTTCTTATTTATTTTTTTCCACCAGCCCAGGTTGCTCCAAGCCCCGCCCAGCCTGGCCTGGGACACTCCCAGGGATCCAGGGGCAGCCACGGCTTCTCTGGGAAAGGTGTTCCAGCCGGGAATAACGTCTGCCTCCTAAGCAGAGGAACATTTTCGGGTGTCCGGGTTCCCGGGATACTCACTGAAGCCAAACCACGATCCTAGGAAAAGGGCAAATCCGTAGATCGCCCTTTCTGGCAGCGGGGCCGGCGAGTTCTCCACCATCCCGGGCTCCTCCCTTTCAGCTTCGCGGGGAGAGCCGGGTTAGGAACCGGCTTTAAGAGCTTTCCCGGGGAGTTCCTCTGGGAATGAGGGGGCGCGCCCAGGTACCCACACCCACGGGGAGGGGGGGACACTCCCTCCTGAGCCCCGGGTGGGGGAATACTCCCTCTTGAGCCCCAGGTGAAGCGGATACTCCCTCCTGAGCCTCGGGTGGGGGGATACTCCTTCCTGAGCTCTGGGTGGAGGGGATACTCCCTCCTGAACCCCGGATTAAGGGANTGAGACATGCCCAGTGAAACGCTGAACCTGTCACAGCAGCAGAGAAATGCTGCCATAACCCAAATTAAATCACAGGGCTGGTCACCAAATCAACTTTTTTTTTTTTCCCAGTATTTTCTTATTTATTTTTTCCACCAGCCCAGGTTGCTCCAAGCCCCGTCCAGCCTGGCCTGGGACACTCCCAGGCATCCAGGGGCAGCCACGGCTTCTCTGGGAAAGGTGTTCCAGCCGGGAATAACGTCTGCCTCCTAAGCAGAGGAACATTTTCGGGTGTCCGGGTTCCCGGGATACTCACTGAAGCCAAACCACGATCCTAGGAAAAGGGCAAATCCGTAGATCGCCCTTTCTGGCAGCGGGGCCGGCGAGTTCTCCACCATCCCGGGCTCCTCCCTTTCAGCTTCGCGGGGAGAGCCGGGTCAGGAACCTGCTCTAAGAGCTTTCCCGGGGAGTTCCTCTGGGAATGAGGGGGCGCGCCCAGGTACCCACACCCACGGGGAGGGGGGGACACTCCCTCCTGAGCCCCAGGTGAGGGGATACTCCCTTCTGAGCCCCGGGTGAAGGGGATACTCCCTCCTGAGCCCCGGGTGGGGGAATACTCCCTCTTGAGCCCCAGGTGAAGCGGATACTCCCTCCTGAGCCCTGGGTGAAGGGGACACTCCCTCCTTCCCTTCTCCTTTCCCTTCCTCCCTT
>VXAW01008759.1:186169-200322 GCA_013399735.1 Tyrannus savana | reverse complement strand
GAGTGAATAAATTGGGTGATGGCTGAGTTGCAGCTCTCTAGAAAGAGAAATCTTCCTAGGCCTTATTGGGATAACTCAGTAATTGCAGTCAGTAATGTCACAGATGGATGAGTGACTTAAATACTTTCATTTTTCCCCCCTCACTTTTTTTTCCCTCGTTCTACAAACGGTATTTTGAATTTGCTGTTATTGCTGACCTGAAACACAGACAAACCAGTGCAGAGAAGGATGTCAGAAATGCTCTCAGCAGCTGAAGGGGAGAGATTGGTTGTGGTTTTTAAATTGAGTTGTGACTCGGGGTTTTTTCACTTGTGGAAAGTCAGTGCTCGACCCCAAGCTACCCTTTTCCAGTCTGTGTTGTTGCACTTCTTACTCCCTCAGCCTTTATCTCCTTCTCCATGTAAAACATTGTGCATCCAACAGCCAAATCTCTTTATTTTCCCACAAAAATTTGCTGCTGATTACAAGAATATTGCCTGAATTTTGGAAAGGGACCCAAAGCAGCTGCAGAACAGAAAACACTCCTCAGTTAAACCTGAGCAGACAGAACCTGAAATGGTCAGCTCTGAATGACTTGATTTTTATCTCCTTTCTCTCCCTGTTCCAGAACATTCCACACTTTATCAGTGGCATATTGAGGATTGGCAATGGGATAGAAAATGTGAGTTTTTCCGGTTGTTTTATTTAAGATTCCCAAGCAGTGATACCCATTCAGTCTGTGCATGGCAGAGGAAGGGTGTGGGTTGGAAACCTGCTGATCCACCTTTATCCCCAAATTCAACCCAGAGCAGAACTTTACTTTTACATTTTTCACCTGGTAAACTTTGGGAAAGTTAATTTCCCTGTTTCCATCTGTTTTTTTTTCCCACTTGCTGGTGTCTGTTGGCTGCCCTGTGTGAGCTGCCAAAGCTAAAATAAAAACATAATATAGAAATAAAAATGTAATAAAAGCAGAAACATAGAAGATAAAAACCTATAAATATAAAAAATATATAAATAAAAACCAGAATACAACCTCACAACAGGGCAAACAGAATAAATACAACTCTGTGTTACCCACATTTTGGGTGACATTTGCCTCAAGTCCTGTGGGTTTTGATCCTGTTTTTCAGCAGTCATCAGAAAGAAGCTTCTAAATCAAAACCCAGGGGGGTTTTATATTATTTTGTCAAGAATTTCAGTCCTCAAAAAGACGTTTTTGAATTAAATGCTAACATTTGAATGCCTCCCCTGCCTCCCGTGGCACGAGCGACCTGCTGAATTTTATGACTGGGCTGTGCTTGGGGTACCCAGATATTTGTGAGCTGTTCTCTGGTTATCTTCCTTCTTTTTTGTTGGTTTTTTCCCCATGGAAATAGGGTTTCTTTCAGCTGGAGGAGGCCCTGGATTGGATCAGATGCGTGGGTGATGCCAACATCATGAAGGGCCTGGAGGAGCTGGGCGATTTTGGCCGCCTTAAACTCGTAGCCCTTTTTACTCAGTGTAAGTGTGGAAAACCCCTCCAGAAATAGCCATTTACTGTCAGTGACTGTGCAGCAGTTCCTGCTCTTGTGTCTGTCATTTGGGGCTTACTCAGTAATAATTACAAGGATTCCTGGGGGCAGGTGATAAACCCTTCATGTCTCGGTAACTCTTCCACCCGCTGTCATTCTCTGGATTTTTTGTCGCCAGGGGAACGTTCCATCACTAAAGTTGCATTGGAGGGTTGTGATTTAGTTGAAGAATTGAAAGCTCTGACCTGTGAGAGCTCCAGAAAGGTGAGAGAAGCTTTCAGGGTGGGTTTTGTGCTTTTTTTTTTAATTGTTTTTTTTTTTTTTTTTTGGGGGGGGGGGTTCTAATGATCAAGGGTTATAAAAACGCCCAAATGATTAAAGGTAAAAACCTCAAAAGCTTGAGTGAGCCATTGTCCTGACGTAAATAATTACCTTTACTTCTCATTGTTGAATTAAATGGGTTCAGTCCCAGTTTCTGAATTTGTTTTTTCTTGGTTTTTCACAGGACAGTGAGCTGATGAAACAGAAAGGAAATGATGAATTTTCCCGCCGAGCCTTCGTTTCTGCTATAATCTCATACACCAGGGCCATAGAGCTTTGGTAAGAACTGGGCTGCTTAACTAGGTTGTGTTTTTTATATATATATATATTTATATGTATTCAGCTTCTTCAGATTTATCCTCACTTCTTATGGTTTTGCTTGAGCCACTCTACTCAAATGATACCTAATTGGAAAAAAAAAAAGCTACAGAGTGCATTTTTCATTCTGTTTTGTTTCCCATTGTTAGTGGTTGGTTGTGCTTTGATTGCTCCAGAAGTCCTGTTAGGGTTTAAAGCTGATCTAAAGCGACTCAACAGCGAGTAAACCTGCAAGGAAATAAGTTCTTTGGTGTGAACAACCACTTTGGGTGTTGCCCCTCTAAATATTCTTCCAGCAGAACAGTGTGACCAAGTGCTGCAAATATTGCCTCAGCCCTGATGCAGGAGGAATAAACAAGAACAAATATTTTAAGTGCCTGCTCCTGGCAACTCTTAGGCTTGTTTTTTTATTTTTTTTTAAGTCTTGTTTAGTTTCTTCTCAAAAGGAATTTGCTGGAAGGCTTTGGGAGACTTTCCTGGGCTCTGTAAAAGGGTGGGGGGGAAGAGATCAAATGAGAATTTTTTATGAGAGCACTTACAGAGCAGTTTTTCCCCTTCCAGTGGTCAGCAGGGTTGGTGTATTCACTGCTTGTATTATAATCCTGCAGATGCTGCTTTGCCACCCTCTGGTGTGTGTGAAATACTGGGAAATAACAAAACCCCAGCAGGTTGTTCAAACTGTTTGGAGTTCTCAGGCTGAGACCTGGAGCTTTGTAACTGTGCAGGTGGAAGGATCAGCATTTTGCTGATGTCTTTGCTCCAGGTTTTTATGTCTTGTTAAGGAGATTTCTCTGCCTGGGGTTTCCCACAGCAGAGTCTCAAACATCTGATTTCAGGGAGTGATAGTTTATCAGGAGCAGCTCGAGCCTGGGGCCTCCAGGAGGGGCTCAGACCAAAGAAATCCTTTACAGACCGGGGTTTTTTCTGGCCTGGAGTCTTCTAACACCTTCTTGGACTCTTTAATTTAATTTTAAATTAATTGAATTAACTTAAAGCTCACCTTCCCTCAGGGTTTGAGCAGGGCCCACTCAAACCCACCTGTGTGCAGTTAAACTTCACGTCATCACACCATTTCTGACACTCTCTGAGTAAGCTGATTTTAATCTCACGGGGCAAGAATAAATTTTGGTCCCAAATTGCAGCTGATTTCAGCCTTTTCCCAGAGCTGAGTGAGGCTGACTGGTGCCCAGTGACTCGGGGGGAGCAAACCAAGAAGGGCTTTGCTGGAGAAGGGGGAGGGAGGAGCAGAATCCGGGCGGGAGAGCGAAGGAAATGCCGTGCTTTGTAAAGAGCAGAGGAAGTCCCGTCATTTCCAGGCACTGCAGAGCTGAGCTGGTTTTTCTGAGACCCAGCTGAGAATTACTTGAATTGCTTGGAAGTTGCATCAGTGGGCCCAAACGTTATCAATTATTGCATAATTAAGGTGAACATCCTCAGTGATTTCCCTTGTCAGTCCGGGGGGTTTGAGGGAGCTGCTCTGTGTTGGTGCCAGAGGAGCCTGCAGGCACTTGGTGTGGAAAATCCACTTTTTTTTTAATTTTTTTTTTCTTTTTTCTCCTGAGAATTTTCAGAAGTATTCTGTGGTGCTAACTCTTGAAAATGTGTGTTTTTTTTAAAGCCGTACAAACCACCTCCTGTATGGAAACAGAGCTCTCTGCTTTATCCTCACAGGAGATTATGGGTAAGTAAATTCTTTATCCCCCTGAAAGGTGGGGATCTGCAGTGAGAAATGGGCACCACGAGTAAGAAAATATTTTAAAAGCTAAAACAGAGAGTTATTTGTGATTCTGTGACTGAATTTGTGGTTATATGTGTTATTTGTTATATGTGTTTTTGGGGTGCCTGGGACACCAGGCTGCAGATTTTCCTGGAGTACAATTAATAAATTCCTCTTCTTTTTTCCTCCAAGGAGAGCTGTTGCTGATGGGAAAAGAGCCATTATTTTGAAGCCTGATTGGCCAAAGGTCAGTTCCATGTTTCAAAAAAAAAGAGATCTCATGTCAAAATTGTCTTTTGTTGGGGTTGTAAAGCAAGATAAGAACCCAGGGATGTCTTTTAATGACAGAGGAATGCAAAGGGCTGAGAGTTCTGCCTCAGTCAGCCACGTACAGTTTGTATATTTATATTATAAACAGGTCAAAATAACATTTTTAAGCGTTGTTCCCAGGTGTTCTGCGTGTTTAAAGGCAGAGTGTTGCAGAACTAGAAGCCTTCTGAGTTGAAGCAGGAATAGATCAGCTGGTGGGAATCTGAAAAGTCTCAAGAATAAGTTTTTTGAGAACTAAACGAGTGTTTTGAGAACTAGACGAGTGTTTTGAGAACTAGACATTTGAGAAAAATAAGAGCAAAACAGCACCTGCTATGGGAGGCATGAGAATAGAAATGTTATTATTAGATTTAGAAGAATAGGAATTTAAAAAATAAGATATATAGAATAGCCATTGATAATTGTGTGAACAATGTATGTTTTGAATGTGTAACCAATAGCTATTAAAATAGTTAAATATGTTTTAAGTGTATATCCAATGATGTGTGAAATAGCAAAATATATGATAATTATGAGACTGCATAAAAATCTGTGTAATGACTAATAAAGTTTGAAGCTTCCGACATCATATTGGTGGAGACGAAGTTTCCTTTGGGGTTCTCGCACGTGTTACAGCAGAGGAAAATGTTTATTTTGTCGTGCATAGCTGTGTTATCGCCTGTTGGAAAGGAACACATGCAGTGCTTACAATAAAAAAAACCCCTGATTGATGGATTTCCCAATTCTCTTGGCCTGAAGAAGAGTAAATAATGGATTAAAAGTAGCTGTTGATCAGGGGAAAAAGCAAATTTGCTCTTTGCCAGAGGTTACAAGCTGCTCCATTTCAGAACAGTTAGACAAAATCTCCTTTTTTTTTTTTTTTACTGTAATTTTTTGGACTTAACCTGTGTGGAAAAAAATAAATAAAAAGCTTGAAATTCTGATTGCTGTCCCTGTAGGGTCACCACCACTTCTGCAAGGCCCTGGCCTTGCTGGGGAGGCACCAGCAGGCCCTGGAGGCCAACGAGAGGGCTCAGGAGCTCTGCAGGAACATCCCCGAGGGGCTCAAGGAGCTCGTCCAGCAGCATCACCAGCTGAAAAAGGAGTTGGAAGAAATGAATGGTAATTTATTTTATTTTATTTTTTTGATTTTGAGATCTGCCTTCAGCACAGCAAATTTCCTTTGGGGGTGATTTTCCTTTTAAACCAGTTATTTTTAGGATTTTTTGGTTTTTTTTTTTTTAATTCTCCCTCCTTGTGTAATTTTCCACAGGTACCAAACAACGTAAACAGAAGGCAAAGAGGTCTCTGCTGGAGAAAAAGTGAGCAGTTCTTCATGTTTCCTTCTCTTAACTGGCAGGTCTCAATGCAGTATTGATATAATTAGGAATAAAACAATATTATTGTTTTAAATAAATTTTAATAAAACAATAATATACAACCATAAAAATATAAAATAATAAATAATAAGAGTAATCATGCTTAATGCTTAATATCATTTAAGCAGTGCATAACAAAAAGTAGATATCTATCAATATATAAATATATATATCTATCAATAAGTGATATCTATCAATAGATGGGTTGATATCTATCAATAAATAGATTGATATCTATCAATAAATAAATCTGGAAGGATTAAATTTATCCCAACTGCAGCCAGTTCTGATAAACCTGATAGAGGGCTCCTAGGAATTAAATAAACCATCTTGAATATCCAAAGCAGCAAGTGGTTATCGATTTGCATTCTTGATTATTTAATTTTTAAGAAATATAAATGTAATTCAGTTCCTGTCCCTTTTGCAGAAAACAGTGCTGGGTTTTTTTTTTTTGGTTGCTGTTGTTTTGTTGCTGTATTTTTGCTCAGCTTTGGGCTGTGTAATTTGACTTTTCATACCTTCAAATTACACATATTCGTGAAAAGATCAAATCTTTTTAAGTGTGCTTGTGGAATTGCACTTCTGTGAGGGGCAGATTTGTTGGATTAATCCCTTTTTTTTTTAATATGACATGGATGGAATGTGCCTTAAATGGGGAGGAAAGGAGTAAGAAGAGTTCTCTCTTTTTTTATGCATCAGAGACTGCAGTTCTTCAAAACCTCACGGAATAACCTCTCAAGAGCAAAAAGAAGTCGAAAAAACCAGAAAGAGAGCACAGGCTGATGCCAGAGGTCCTCAAAAACAGGATCCCAAGGTGAGTTCTGCTGGAATTGCAGGATTTAGCAGTGCCTTGGTTTCCTCACCAGCCTGGGACGTGTTCCTGGCACTGAGTTTTTAGAATTGTTCACTTTCCCTCTGAGGTTTGGCTGCCAAATCTGTGCTCAGGACTCGGGATTTCCAGGAGGTGGCAGGTGTCCTGCCTTTTACAGCCATTATTAATTTACAGAGGCATTTGGACTCTCTGCATTGTTATTTTAAAATAATAAATTGGTACAATTTCACCTCCAAAGCGGGTTGTTAAAAATAAGCCACGTGATGTAGAAAATGGTGAGTAGTCACCTGAATTAATAGCAAGACCCAAACAATTTAACACACACACACACGTGAAAAAACCCTGGTTTTTTTTCCCAGGAGAGGTGGGCAGGGCCTGATGACGTGGGAGTGGGGAAAACGAAACCAAAGTAGGAGGGCAGAGGGCAGGAAATGAAAGCTCGAACCTGTTGGCAGAGAAAAGAAGCTGCAGAAAGCACCAGGAGTGCTCAAAGTGCTTTAGGATTTTTTTTTGGGGGGGTTTTATTGTCTCACAAGAGCTTGCATGCCATGAAAATCTTTTGTATGTAGGTCTGTAAACTTGTTTGTCTTCCTTTAGGGTGAGCATTTCTGTGAAAAAGACTTGCAGATGATATAAATTATTACAAATTTGGGGGGGGAATCTAAACTGCACAACTGCACTTTGATTAATGAAATGATTTTTCTTTGCCTCTTGATTTGGGGACATAATTTAGCACGTTATCACTGGGATTTCTCTGCTTAAATGCTGGTTGTGGAGGTTTTTTCCCCTTTGCTTAAATTCAGTGGGTGAGATGGATTTGGGTTTTGTTCTCTGATGTGTTTGCCATTAGGTGACTGACACCCAAAGACCAGAAAGCAAAGTTTCCACGCTGGAATTGCCACAAAGTGAGTTTATTTTTATTCTTTATCGAGCCTGAGTAATTTCTTCTTCTGTTGTTGCCATAATTAATAACCCAGGGAGCATCTGACACGATTTTCACAACAGGAAGGGATGAGGTTTCACTTCTTTTCCTGTTACTCAGACGCTGCTTCTGTTCTGTATTTCTGTCCTAATTCCCTCCTGCCTTTGCAGTTTGAATCTCCTCGTTATGATTGAATTCAAAACTGAAACTGGAACTAAAAAGTGACCCCTGAGTCACAGGCTTAGGAATGCTTTCCCTCCTCCTGAGACAGGTTTGGGATCTAAGGGGATCTGAATTTAAGAGGAGTGTGTGGGTAGTTTCAGTATTTACAGTCCATTTGTGATGGCTGAACCTCCACGTGGATCCATAAGAAAACAATTCTGCACTTGGAGAGGGGAAAATGTGTCAGAGTGGATTTTGAGCTGCAGAGTTGAAAGTTGGTGTGATTTAACTGTTTATGTTTGGGTTTTTCAATGGATAAATCACTTTATAGAGGGAATTCCAACCCCCCCAAAACTCCCACAGTGCCAAAGTTTCGCTTTCCTGGAGTGAAAGTGAAGTGCAAGAAGTTCTGAGCTTCAAAGTGAAATATTTTGCTAGATTTTTTCTTGGGGTTTTTATCACCTGCTCTGGCTGTCCCAGAGAAATTGTGGGTGTCCCTGGATCCCTGGAAGTGTCCAAGGCCAGGCTGGACAGGGCTTGGAGCATCCTGGGCTGGTGGAAGGTGTCCCTGCCTGTGGCTGGGGGTGGCACTGGGGGATATTAAAGGTTCTTTCCAACCCAAACCACTCTGTGAGGAAACCACGAAGTGCTGAAGGAACTTGATGCCAAAAGCACGAGTTGGGGAAGGTTCTTGGAAAGGGGAAGTCGAGCTCTGGAAGACAAACCAGTTTTGGGGATGGTGGGAAGGAGCGAAGTGAGAGGTGGCACACGGGAATTTTTTGGGGGGTTTGAAGGAATCCAGTGAATGCAGACATTTTGCTGAGCAAGAAGGCGTGGCCTGAATGCTGATGGAACCTGAGAACACGTTCTGAAGCAGAGGGTTTATTGAGGCAGTGGAAAGATGAGCAGTGACTGACACGCCCGTGCCGGGACCCGCCCAGTCGGGATAACCACGGCACTGGAGGTGATTCGGGTGATAACCACGGCGCTGGAGGTGATTCCCTGGCTCCAGGGCACTCCAGGCACAGTTGGAGTTCTGCTCACCTGGCAGCCAGACCGGATCATGCCAATGCCTGTGGAATGTGGTGAGAGAGAGAGCTGTGCATGCCCTGGGCTCCAGCAGCAATGAGGAGATTTGGGAGAACCCCCTCGCTTTCTAAATTCCTTCTCCAGGACGAGTCTGGGTGCAGCTGGATCCAGTTTTAAGGACAGACCTGGTTTAAGGGTTTATAGAGGTATAATTGATCCTTTATACAGCTTTATCCCTCAGGATTAAGGATGGCAAACCAAATCTATTTGCACAGGTAATATAAATCCTATATTTGAGTTGATGGTGGTGATGATTGGACTAAAGGGCTTGAATCAGAGTTATCTGCTACACACTGTAAGTGGCTGTAACTGCTGTTTTTTTATTAAATCAACAAAAGCTAGCCTAATGATTGCTATTTTTCAGCCTGGAGAAGGGAAGGCTGCCAGGAGAGCTTCCAGTGCCTAAAAGGGGATTAACAGAAAGCTGGAGAGGGACTTTCCATAAGGGCAGGTGGTGGTGGGACAAGGGGGAATGAATGGCCTTGAGCTGGAGCAGGGTTGGACTGGATATTGGGGAAAAAATCTTCCCTGTGTGGGTGGAGAGGCAGCAGAACAGGTTGCCCAGAGAGTCTGGGGAAGGGGCAGTGTGGCAGAAGGGATGGCTGGATTTGAGAGGAGCTGAGGAGGGAAGAGGGACCATCAAAGGCAGAATGTTGGGAGAGAGAACTCTTGGCTCAAGAGATCAGAGGGCTGTGAAATGTTGAATGCAGCGATTTCATAAAACTCCTGTGCCTTCTGTGCTGGTTTTTCTCTTTTTTTTTTTTTTTTTTTCCCCACACTTTGATTGCTTTATTTTCATTTTCTGTTTTTTCCTTTCTCCTCCCCCCTCGTTATGGGGAACAAACCAGTTGATCTGAAGGGAGGAGTCAGGCTCCCAGGGACCGCCTGATCCGAGGCTGCTGTGGGTGGGAAGGAACAGCCTTTTCTTTTTTCTTTGTTCACTTAAAGGCTTTAAAGACTTGCAGGAGTTTTAATGGAAGGGAACTTGATGGCACATTATCTTGTCTTAAAGTTACTGAGTTTTTTAACTCATTTTTCAATTTATTTCGTGCTTTCTCTCTTCATGATGTGTCTTTTGGAGCATGTGTATATTTTTGTCAAGTATCTCTGGTCCCTCCTAATGGAAAGTTCTAGTGAAAGTAATACAGCTAATATTTTTAAATTTTTATGGGGTAAGTAAAATCGTGTTTGCTGTTGAATTGATGTACCTCCTGAAGTGTTTTAAGTCAGCAGGATTTGATCGTTACCTTTTATTGACAAGTTTTTTTCACTTAATCTGAAAGTAGGATTTAAGTTGGGTGTTCTGTGGGAGGAGTTGTTTCTGTGGGAAATGTTTCTGGTATAATTTTTTGTTGAATGGCTTTTAAAATTATTAGACCATTCAAGGAGAAAAAATAGTGTAGATTAAATTTCTTCTTTTGATGGTGAGGTGGTTTCTTTTGCCTCCCTGAAGATTTTGTTGTGAATGACAGGGTGGTTCCTTATGTATAACGAAGAAAAAGTGATAAATCTCCACCTCTAAACGGTGCAGTGATGAGATGCTGGAAGTGTTTCCTGGCTTTCCAAAGGATTATCGTTTTCCATCCTTTAAATATCTCCATGATGAGGCATTTCTGGTGATTATTAGTGTAGCTTTGGGGTTCTCATGGGTCTGAACCGTTTCTACAGACACCTCTTCGAGAAACGGTTCACGGGACAGGTCCGAACACGCCCGGGCTTTGTGAGCCCTGAGTTTTGTTCTGATGCATTGAAATGTTATGCCATTAAATATTTTTTTTAATGAGCAATGACTTCTGGCACGAGGTATTTCGGTGTGCACGCATTTGATTTAACCTGAGGAACGATCCTGTGAGAGGTCCCTGTGGCTGGAGGGAGGTCCCTCAGGAATGGGTGGGTTCGTGCTTTTCCACGGCGTCTCCCAGGATTTTGTGCCCGCTGATTTAAAACCTTTCTCTGAGCATCATAAAATAAACTTTTTTTTTAATTTCTTTTTTTAATGCTCAGGCTTTATGTGTGAAATTTAATGACTCCTTTTTCCCCACACTGGAGTTCGTGGTAGTTTGGCAGAGGTGTAATGATGAGTGGAGGAAGATTGAGGGATTTTGGGAGCTGCACCTCATTTTTGGGGTTCCAGGGCTTGAAAAGCTTGATCCCAAACTCCTGCCTGGGTGGCTGAGTCCAACGTGAGGAACATTTGGGTGTTTTGAAAAACTTACTGGTTGTTTCAGTTTTCAATACTGTCAATTTTTAATCATCTGTTTAGAAAGGAAAACGTGAGTTCCAACTGCCTTTTTTTTTTTTTTTTAATATTTTAGGTGATGATCATCTTGTTTAAAATCTTTTTTCTCATTACAGACCAAAGTCATCAAAATAAACGAAGGCAAAAACCCAAACCTGGTGACTCTGAAAAAATGAGGTAAAAAATACTATTTATTTCGAAATTTGTTATTACTTTGAGTTATTTTATGTAGCACTTAGAAAAGACTTAATGTCCCTTTCGACTTGCTACTTTTTTGTGTGGTATTTTTTTTACATACTGTTAGCTGGGTGAAGTTCCCAAAATTCCAGTTTTCACAAAGAACCAGAGTTATTACTTGAAAATTAAATATTTTCCACATCTGAGTTGAATTTTAGTCAATGAATACCTTTTACTTAGACCTTTAGTTGTTTGCAGGCTTGAATTTCCACTTCATTCAATAATTTCACTTAAATCAATACCTAATTTTAAGCACATAAATAACTCCCTGTGGGACATGCTGAGTGTAAATGAGTGTGTTTGGTGGTTTAGGGCCAAAATTAAATTAGTTGGGATAAAAAGCACTACAGAGATTTACTCTGAAATAGGAAAACTTCTATTAAGTGATAATTTTTCCGAGCAGATTTCTCATGTAGAAGAGCCCAAGCCTTCAGGAAAGCTTGGAGCTGAAGGTGATTATTCCCAGTCCTAATCTAAGTGTGACCACAAATCCAACTGATTTTTGATCTGTGTTTTTTAAGATGTGTTTATTACAGTACAATCCTATGAAACTCACACTGTTTCTTGAAAAGAAATTTAGTGTTTCAAGGCTATTTATAAACTCCTGTCTTTTGTAGGGATCCCCTTGATTTGAAGAGAGAGTCTAAAACCTCTGTGGAAGATAAAAACCTCTGCCCTGTGCCACAGGTGACTGGAAATTCAGTGGGATGTGGCCTGAAATGTGAATTCTTTGGCACCTTTCAGTAACAACCTGCAAAATCTCGGTTTATTCCTGAATTTAACACTTTGTGCTGAGCATGGCTTTGGTCAGGAGGCAAAAATTGTGTGGTTACACTGATTTATTGTTGTCCTGGTGCTTCTCCTCCTGTAATTAATGTAACAAAACTCAGTCTGGTCTTGGACTGACTCAGCTAAAACCAGGAGTTTGCAGCTCCCCTGGATCCTCATTTGGAAGAAAAAAGGACAAAATTTACTGGAAATAGTTCAGGGATTTCTGATTTTTTTGGGGGATGTAGGCACCAAAAATCTCTGCTCTGATCAATCACCTCACGAGGCAAAACTGGATTCAGGAGAAGGTTCAAGTTCTACCTGAACTAAGACACTTTATTTCCTTCAAAATACCCATTTTTGTTTTGCCAATTCATTACCAGTATCAAAAGGAGCATTTTAATTGGCTTAATCTGCTTCTTATGTGGTGTGGCTTGACGTTAAATTAATATAGTTCTGTTTTATGCTCCATCAGCATTAACTCAGTAGTCCTGGGAAGTTAAAATCAGTGTTAATTATTTAATCTCCCTGCTGGAAATTCCTGCAGGCTCCGGGAATTATCAGGAGCGAAAACAAAATAACAAAATCAACTCTGAACAATGCCAAAGACATTTGTGCACAAAATGGGAGTGTAAAAGTGAAGGGAAAGCAGAAGTCTGGGTTGTGGTTTTGGTTTTTTTGGTTTGGTTTGGTTTGTTTTTAATGTGTAAGCAAAATTAAAACGATGCTTGAACTAAACTTGAAGCTTTGTGGACGGGAAAGGATCTGAATTTAGAAGAAAATCTGGATTTTTTGGGTTTTTTTTAAAGGGATTAGCAGCAGGAGGACCATGGAAATCTTAGAGATTTTAGAAGTAAAATTAAAAGTTTTGTGAAAATGGAACTGATTTGCTGCTCTGACAGTGGAATTGTGGGAGAACTGCAGGAAACAGAGAATTTCCAGTTGTCCCTTGGATAAGTTTTGCTTTGAAAAAAAAAAAAAGGAAAAAAAAAAAAAAGGGAAATGCTGTTTTCTTTTTGACTTACTGCCTCCCTAAATATTGCAGATGGATTTCAGTGCAGAGGATGTTAAAACCCCCAGGAACAAGGGATTTACAGCCTCCAGGGACGAGTGTGCCGGTGATAAACCCACCCTCCTGCCCCTGCTGAGAGCTGTGGATGCTGCAGAACGTCAGGTAAACTGGGGGAAATCATAAGAATTGACCAGAATAATTGGAGTTTGTGCATTCAACACCCTGTTTGCCTCTCTGCTTTCCACCAAAATTGTGTTTGTTATTGAGTTGCAGGCTGGGGGGGGGCGATACAATATTTTTAAAAATAAAAAAAAAGAGAAATTAAAAAAAAATAAAATTAAAAAAAATTAAAATGCTGTTTTCTTGTGGATTTGCTGCCTTTTCAGGTGTGCCAGGTGGATTTTAATGCCTTGCCAGAAGGGGTGACGTCCCTGGCTCGGGATGGTTGTGCAGCCCTGATGGAGCAGCAGTGTCACAGTGCAGAACGAGCCTTTTCCCAGCTGCTCAGCATCCTCTATACTTCAGAATTTAGGGTAAACTCAGAGGGATAACTCGAGTTTTTTTGAGTAGTTTTATTTAGAGTCATTATTTTAATCAATAATCTTTATTATTGAGCTCTTGGCTGCAGTGCCAGGTATTTCACTGGGAATTGTGCCAAGGATAAAACAGGATAAAACCCCCCCAGTATTACATGGGATGTGGTTTTGATGATGTTCAACATAAAATGGGCATTTCTAGATGTAAAATGTAAAAAAAAATACTTACCAAAATAATATCTTTATAGGAGTAATACAAGCCACATTGATCAAATACTGTGTTTCATAAAAAACTGCAGTCTGTTGGTGGTTGGACTTGATGATCTTAAAGGGTCTTTTCCATGCTAAATAATTCTGTGATTGTCAGATTAACCTTTATTCTTAATAATGTAGGGTAAAAGTGATTTTTATTCTTCAAGTTAGAGAACTCTTTGGTGGCAAATACTGGGAAATTTGGTGTCTGTGTATCTATATCCACATTGTCCCAACTGTCAGCCTGGGTTTCTTTAAATTAATATATAACACTTTGTACAATGATTTTTTTTTGTGCTGTCACTATAATTTGACTTTTTTTTTTTTTCAGTATATGAATATTAATAATATTAATTATGTCATAATCATCTATGGACATGCCACTGCCCTCCTGGGAATAGGACAACCTGAGGTAGGACATGAAGCTTGGTTTTATCTGTTTTTATATTTAAATACTGCTTTTATTCCGACCTCCAGCTCAGGTGGCTGCCCATCCATTTTTATCTCTTCCTAAGAGACAGAAAATGAGGGGGGAAGGAAACCTGGTGACACATTTTGGAATCGTGC
>VXAW01008759.1:149350-185332 GCA_013399735.1 Tyrannus savana | reverse complement strand
AAAAAAAAGGAAAAAAAAAAAAAAGGGAAATGCTGTTTTCTTTTTGACTTACTGCCTCCCTAAATATTGCAGATGGATTTCAGTGCAGAGGATGTTAAAACCCCCAGGAACAAGGGATTTACAGCCTCCAGGGACGAGTGTGCCGGTGATAAACCCACCCTCCTGCCCCTGCTGAGAGCTGTGGATGCTGCAGAACGTCAGGTAAACTGGGGGAAATCATAAGAATTGACCAGAATAATTGGAGTTTGTGCATTCAACACCCTGTTTGCCTCTCTGCTTTCCACCAAAATTGTGTTTGTTATTGAGTTGCAGGCTGGGGGGGGGCGATACAATATTTTTAAAAATAAAAAAAAAGAGAAATTAAAAAAAAATAAAATTAAAAAAAATTAAAATGCTGTTTTCTTGTGGATTTGCTGCCTTTTCAGGTGTGCCAGGTGGATTTTAATGCCTTGCCAGAAGGGGTGACGTCCCTGGCTCGGGATGGTTGTGCAGCCCTGATGGAGCAGCAGTGTCACAGTGCAGAACGAGCCTTTTCCCAGCTGCTCAGCATCCTCTATACTTCAGAATTTAGGGTAAACTCAGAGGGATAACTCGAGTTTTTTTGAGTAGTTTTATTTAGAGTCATTATTTTAATCAATAATCTTTATTATTGAGCTCTTGGCTGCAGTGCCAGGTATTTCACTGGGAATTGTGCCAAGGATAAAACAGGATAAAACCCCCCCAGTATTACATGGGATGTGGTTTTGATGATGTTCAACATAAAATGGGCATTTCTAGATGTAAAATGTAAAAAAAAATACTTACCAAAATAATATCTTTATAGGAGTAATACAAGCCACATTGATCAAATACTGTGTTTCATAAAAAACTGCAGTCTGTTGGTGGTTGGACTTGATGATCTTAAAGGGTCTTTTCCATGCTAAATAATTCTGTGATTGTCAGATTAACCTTTATTCTTAATAATGTAGGGTAAAAGTGATTTTTATTCTTCAAGTTAGAGAACTCTTTGGTGGCAAATACTGGGAAATTTGGTGTCTATGTACCTCTATCCACCAACTATCAGCCTGGGTTCGGTTAAATTAATATATAACACTTTGTACAATGTTTTTTTTGTTTGTGCTGTCACTATAATTTGACTTTTTTTTTTTTTTCAGTATATGAATATTAATAATATTAATTATGTCATAATCATCTATGGACATGCCACTGCCCTCCTGGGAATAGGACAACCTGAGGTAGGACATGAAGCTTGGTTTTATCTGTTTTTATATTTAAATACTGCTTTTATTCTGACCTCCAGCTCAGGTGGCTGCCCATCCATTTTTATCTCTTCCTAAGAGACAGAAAATGAGGGGGGAAGGAAACCTGGTGACACATTTTGGAATCGTGCACTGGGGCCAGACCCTTAATGACTTTTATTAAATTGAGCTACCGAATAAAATATCTTTTTTTAAGCGTTCAAATGAGATTCTGGTATTAAGAAATTAATTATTACATATATTATATATTATTACATTATTCTATTGTTTATATATTATTATATATGATTTATATGTGGTTATTATAATTATTTTTTTCTTCTACTTTGTAATGTGCTCCTGCACCACAGTGTTTTTAAGACAAACATTCGGCTCCTAAAACAGGAGACAGAGTTTGGTTATTTTTGTTCTGGAAAACACCAAATTCCTTTGCTGTTTTCCAGAACCAAAGGCAAACTCTGGAGTTGTTTTGGGTTTTTTGTTTTTGTTGTTTTGTTAGTTTTTTTTTTCCAGGTTGGTTTGGGCTTTTCTTCCTGTAGTGTTGATAATATTTAGTGTCTTAAAATGAATTTAAAAACACCTAGGTGTTTGTAGCTCGAGTTTCTCAGCCATTTAAATCCATTTTTTCAGAGGGAGTCTGTGTTGACAGAATAAATTTTTTTTTTACTTTTTTTTGGTTTTTTTTTTTTTTAAAGAGGAAGCTTTTCCTGTGATCACAAGGCTTTGCAATTCCATTTACTGTTCATAAGACTGATCAAGGAATAGGACGCCCCAACCCACTGCAATGGGGGGAAAAAAAAAAAAAAAAGAGAGGAAAAGTGGAAAATTTCTGGAAAAGCACCTTGTATTTTGTGTCTTGTATTTCTTTTGAAGGCGCTGGCAAAGGCTGAAGAGCAGTTTAAGAAAATAATTGAGGAATACCCAGAAGAAAGGTGCTTTTGTTTGGCACACTATGGAATCGGGAGGGTTTACCTCAGGCAAAACAGGTAAAAAAAGTATTTGGTAAAAAAAAAAAAATCCCTTCATTTGAGGAATGAAAGGGGGTGTTAATGGCGGGGGGGGTGTTAATTATTCCGTGTTAATCACTGAATTCCTCTATCGGGCTGGTTTTAGTTGTTCTCTGTTAATCTCTGAATTCATCCATCGGGATGATTTATGGAGTTTGCTGCTGCTGAGGAGCAAACAACTTGAGGGGACTTGAGGGATAAGGACTGACCAGCTCATCCCTGCAGTGGAGGAGGAGGAGAGAGGGGGGGAAGAGCTCATGGGAGAAGAACAAAAACCTTTGTTCCCGTGGAAAAATGTAGCGAAAAGAAGAGCTTAACTTATCTGAGGGCCTGGGGAGGGCCGAGGAGGAGCGGCCTTGGGCTGAGATAAGGCGGCTGCCTCAGTGAGTCACCCCCTTTCCCTGGAACAGATAAAACGATGTTTTCCTGTTTTCCCGAGCCAAAACACCACAGGGAGAAGGGGGGAGTGTTGAGGTGCAGGGACAGGGCTAGGAACAAGCTGAGAGCTGAGGGATTGAGCCGCTTCAACCCGCGGATTCCTGGTGGGGGTTTCCTTCCCAGCATCCCGAATCCGGGAATCGCAGCTGTGGCGGTGACAGCCCCGTGTGGCGATTGCTGCGTGTAGATCTTGGGTTGTGATTTTTTTGGTACTTTGTTACGGCTCGATCTGACCAAAATCCGTCATAAAGCTTGGGGTGGGGTGACCTTGGCTGGCTGGGAGACCTTTATCCAGCTGTGCTCCCTCCTCAGCAGGAGATGGAAAAGCTCCCGGGGAGGGGGGGGTCGAGACGAAGGCAGGGAGATCACTTGCTAATCAGCCATTAGACTCAACAGTGAGGCAAAACAACTCCTTGTCCCTTTCAGATAGAGTTGGATGGTGGGAAACAAAGTGAAACAACTAACATCACCCTTCTCCTACCCCTCTTTTATCGCAGGCTCGACCTCGCTCCCTCATTCCCGGCTCCTCTCCCTCCTGCTCCCCTGAGCTGCCCAGAGGGATGAGCCACGGGGTTTTTTTTTTCCCCTTACTCTCCCCACAGCCCTGCAGGGTGTTTTGTCCTTCCTGATCCCTGTTTTCCCTGAAGTTCTTTGCCTGAGGGGCTCTGCTGTTCCCCATGGTGGGTTTGTTGTATCCAGCTGGATCCTGGGCAGCCCTGGCTTCTCCTCAGGGAATGGCCCTCCCCTCCCCGCCCAGCCTTGCCATGTAAAGCCCATACAATGCCCAGTTTAGTGAGTTTTGATATTAAACCTGAACCCCTCCTCACGTGGAACATCTCAAAGGGCTGGGCAGAGCGGGTTGGATGCTGAGAGGGGATTCCCGGGTGCAGTCCGTGTTCCTGGAGCTGCCTGCATCCCAATCCCGTGGTTGTGGCTCTTCTTTCCTTGGCAGTTCTGACCCAAAAAGTTGCCTGCACAGGGGACAACACCTCTGGCCACCCAGCCTCCCCCAGGCAGAGCTGCTCCCGTGTCTGCACTGCCTGAACTCAGGGAAAACCCAGAGTCCTGTGTCCCCTCACTGGCTCGAGCAGGGTTGAAGGTCACTCCTGTACACACACACACACATGTCCTCACTCTGCATTCCCAAGCACTCCCAACATCCGTGGATCCCTGGAATGTCAGCACAGGCTCTCAGTCTGCCTCCTATCCCTGCCTGGATGGTGAGCCCTTTGCCTGGCTCACAGCTTGAATCTTTTATCCCAGAGAGTCCTTAAAGAGGGAATTTAATGAACCGGGTGTCCTCTCCTCCCACATACTCTCGGTTGCCACTGTTTGCTGCTTGGATGACAAAAAGAATTGCCAAAGACCGAGTAGAAGTTGCTCACAGAGGACCTGAACGCGCTGTGCCTCTTTTCCATCTGCAGATTTGCAAATGCACTGGATCAGTTCCTGAGATCAAAGCTGATGATTGATTTCAAGATTGTCCCTGGGGTGTTAACATGGCCGGCGACAACTCAGGTCATCGAGGAGACGCGGACAGAGAGTTTGCAGGTGTGTTTATCCTCCTCCTCCCTGCCTTCCACCATCCACATCCAAGAAAGATGGGGATGAAACAGAAATGTGGGAAGCATCCCATTAGCAGCATAAGCTCTGTGTCAGGCTCTGTGCTCGGGCATTTCTGTGTAATATGGTTCTGATCTGCTCCAGGTATTTCCTGATTTCTTCCTGGAAGAATTTCTTCCTGGAGAGAGTTGTTAAGCAGGCAGGGAGGTTTGGAGTGCCCATCCCTGGAGGTGTCCAAGGAAGGCCTGGATGTGGCACTCAGTGCTCTGGGCTGGGGGACAAGGTGGGGATGGGGCACAGGGTGGAGTCTGATCTTGGAGATCTTTTCCAACCTAAACGATCCTGGGATAAGGTGTGAACTCCTCACTGCAGGTCACCAACCTCTTAAGCTGTGAATACACAACAAAAGAGCTGGTTAAAAGTCGGAACTGGTGAAAATGAGGAGTCAAAAACGGACCGAGTTCAAAACCAGACAGGAGAGGCTTCGACCGCGGCGTTTTTTTTGGTCGATGCAAAACTCCCTCTTTGGGCTTGAAAATTGTGCCTGGTGGATGTGGCAGCACGAGGTGCAGGGGCTTGAAAATTGTGCCTGGTGGATGTGGCAGCACGAGGTGCAGGAGCTGCTCTGCAGGGGAGGCACTTTGGCCCAGTAGAACTCGGGAGGTTATTCAGTCTCTGAGCTTGGCTGGGCCTGTTTAGTCTCGGGTAGAAGGAGCGGTTCTGTTGTTTCCTAAACAAAAACTGACCCCAGGATTTCTCAGAGACCCCAACCCCTTCCCCAGAAATCACAGATTTCCAAGCAGTTTTGCCTCCCGTCCCTGTGTTTCTCTCAGATGGCTTTGAGGAGCTGTATCGAGGAGTGCAGGTTCCCTCCGGAGCCAGACGCTGTCTGTCGGTACCAGCAGTGCCACGGCCACTCCAAAATCCAAATATTTTTTACAGACCCGGACTTTAAGGTAAGTTGTGAGGGTAAAGGTAAGTTTAGAAGGGCTTGAGGAGTAAAACTTGATGGTTTCTGCCCCCCCCTTCCCCTTTCATGTTCCCCGCTGTTAAACTGATCACTGTTTTCTGCTGTGCTTTTCCCTCGAATTTGTTAATTTTCCCTAATGTTTGTCAATAAAATGTGTTCGGTTTTGTCCCATTTCTCATTGTCAGGGTTTTATCCGTGTCATCTGCTGTCAGCAGTGCAGGGTGGAGTTTCATATCAGCTGCTGGAAAAAGCTGAAGACGACAAGCTACAGCGATAAAAATGATAAGGTAAGAGCTTTGGCAGGCCCCAGGCATTTTGATCGAGTTTATGTTGTTGATATTACATTTTATTTATATTATTTATATCATGCTGAATGCAGTTTTATAAAATACAGGGCCAGTGTGAAACAGAAGGGAAATCAGGCAATGTGTGAAGGCATAAAAGTATTCTGAAAGTTGATTTTTTTTTTTGGAGTGGGAAGTTGGAGGAGGGGCTTTGGGAATAGCAGGGATGTGTCCCAGATCTCCCTAGATTTTTTTGATTCAATTTTTTTTTTTTAATTGCCTCCAATTAAGAAACTGTGATTAGTGTAAGAGCACTGTGCGTGGATTTTAAATCTCTCCTGTTTTGTGTGTGTCATTTTCTCCCACAGGATTTCCTTAAGGAATTGTGTTTTACTCCTGATTGTAAAGGCCTTATTTCAAAAATAGTTATTTTCAGCTCTTCTGGTCTGGTAAAATGTGAAGTAAGTATTGTTGTATTTTATATGAAAATCATCTCTAAAATATTGAGATAAAGATGAGAATTTAACTGCAAAAAAAAAGAATTAAGTTGTGCTGTCTTTAACTGTGGAATCTGAGCATTATTTAGGAATACCAATTCCCTTCCAGCCTCTCTTTCCTGCTGATAAAGATGCTCCATCCCAACTTAGAGCAGTGACAGATGATTTTAGCTGCACCTTCAGAAGTTTTATTCCTTTTCTCTTTTGCAGTGTTATTTTGCTGCTTTCCAAATGTTTCTGGGGGTTGGGTGCAGCCAGGTTTGCTTTATAACCCAAATTTAATTAATGCCTTCAATTAATAAATTGAATTCATCGCTTCTTTTGGTAGTTTGAACAAAAAATCACCAAGCCCAGGGGACCACCAAGGGCCTGTATTAAACAGAAATGTTCAAGGTAAGATCTCTGCTGCTTTAAATCCATTTGAGAACAAAGCAGGGCTCTCTGGGATTGATTTTCGTGCCTCTTTGAGGGTTGCTAAAAGAACACCAATCCTTTGGAAAGGCTGTTCTTGCCCTTTTTGATAAACCCAAAAGTCTGGTGAGGTTCATTCTGATCCAATTACAAAAGCACTCAGATTGTTCCACAGAATTTACTGCCTCAGCAACTCGGTGTGAAGGCTTAAAAAGTGTAAATGAAACCTGTATTTAACGTTGTCCCTTCAGTTATTGAGAGGCACATCCCTTTGACAACAACTGAGTTCACACTTTTGGGTCAAGCGAGGTCGTAAAAGAGGAGAGAGAGGAGAAACAAGATGGATTTTTAAAAATTAAGGAACTCAAATGTTGGGTTTAAAATGCCGAGTTATAAAATCACTGAAGTTAGGAAAAAAAAAAAAGGAAAAAAAGTGGGGTTATTTCTAATTCAGACATCTCTGATGGGAGTAAAAATCGCTGCACTGAGGACATTTAGACTTTATACTTGATTTTTTAATGAAACTTCTGTGAAATGTCGCGGCCTCCTGAGCGGTGAATGAAAACCGGCTTTATTCCATTTGTATTTTCCAGCCTGCTCTTTGCAGGGAAAAGGAGCTTTTTGGCTGTTGCAAGGCCTGGCAGATAACTGAGATGTGCCCAGCTCCCTTGGCACTGCCCTCAGTCGGTGCCAGGCTCGCTGCTTTAACGGGCTCTTTTTTTGCAGCGTCAGGAAGTTGAAAGCCAAGCAGGAGAAAAAACTGCGGCGGAAACGCGCGCGGGAAGAGGCTCGGAATAACGCCAGGAGGAGAGCGGAGGAAAAGCAGGAGGGCAAGGAACGCTCCGAGCGCGGTCCCAGCGGTGGTAGGTGGAAGAAGGTGGAAGGTGGATGCTCTGATTTCTTTGTGGGGAGGGTTGGAAAGGTTGGCAGGGGCTGCCCAGGGAGGTTTGGAGTGCCCAGCCCTGGAGGTGCCCAAGGCAGGCCTGGCCGTGTGCTCTGGGCTGGGGGACAGGGTGGGGATGGGGCACAGCTTGGATTCTGGAGTGATTCTGGAGCTCTTTTCCAACCTAAATGGCTCTGGAATTCTGGGGTTCTGAGTGAGCACGAGGCAGCAGAACCACCACACTGAAAATCCCAAGTCCAACACACTGATATGGAACATAATCCCCCTCTAAAAGACTTGTGTTTTTATTTGAATTTACTTTTTATTTCAGCTCTGGGGTTGATTTCCAAATAACTGTTGTAGGATTCAGTTCCTTGTGGAAAACCTTGATTCTCCCTTGGCTGGTTCGTGCAGGATCAGCCCAAACAGGGGGGCAAAGGCTCAAATTCCAAGTTAAAATTCCTGTTTAAAAGGCATTTCAGGAAAAGCTTTAAAAAACTGGGACGCTGTTGAGGGAAACAAAAAACCAAACCAAAAAAAAACCCAAAAGGATCTTCTCAAAGAAGGAATGATATCAGCAGTGACTTGGAAAGTATATTCCAGAGGATTGGGGTAAAATAAAATACTGAAATGCTAAGTTTGTGGGCAGTTAATGGTTCAGCTTCTGCTGGGATGTTGGGCTGCACTGCCCCGTTTCAGAGCTGTGAACATCCCCTGCAGCTTGTCAGGGCAAACCCCAGGGCTAAGAGGAAGGGGCTGATGTTTGAAAAATTATTTTTTTTTTGTCTGTGTTATTAACTCAGCATATAATAACTCCATTTCCTAGAAGGATTCCATGTTAAATACATATATATATATATAAAATTATTGATACTCTGTAATTTCAGGGTGGTGATAAAGCAAATAATTATTAACACTCCTGAGTCTGAATCACTTTACAATTGAATTGTGGTTTTTTTAATTGTGGTAGAGACATGAAATGTTGTTTATTTTGGGTGTTTTGGTGGTTTTTTTTGATTCCCACTGTAGGTTATGGCCCGGATTTCTCTGCTGGGGACCGGGTCCTGCAGCACCTCAGCCGGAACTCGGAGCAGATCCAAACAGCGGTTGCTGATGCTGCCAAGTTATTGAAGGAATTACTGTCCTGGTTTGTCATCAGCGAGGAGGATTACACCTCCTATTCCCAAATCAGCAGCAGGCCCAGGGAAGTGATGGAGCAGCTCCTCAGCCACTTAATTCAGGAAAAAAACCGAGTCAAAACCAGGGGGTTCATCCACGTGCTGAGCCAGCTGGAAGGAGTGGATCCCAAACTGCTCAAGTGGCTGAAGCACTTTAATAACTTGGGTGGGTTGTGCTCATGGAACACCTTTTATCAGTCAGAGGAGAGGATTTTCCACTCTTCCTTTCCCTGTTTCCTGCTCTTCCTTCCTTAATTTCAAGTGGCAAAGTCAAGCTTTCCTGCTTTTCCTCCACCTGCTCCTTAGCCAGGATCTCTGGAGGGGGAAGTGGAACCTGATGTGGGCAGGAAGGAAAGTGGGGAGATGGAGCAGGTTGATTTTTCTCCTGTTGTCTTGAAATTCCAGAACAGGCTTAAAAGGGGGAATATTTGCATGAATAATCTGTTCCTGGAAAGCAAACCCTGCTGGGGTTTGAGTCATTAAAGTTTAGCTGACTGTGCTAAACTTGGGAGTCACTTGCTGTGGTTTTCCTGTTGGATTTTTTTAATTGGATGAAGATTTTTCCAGGTAAACCTTGAAGGATATTTGAGTCTTCCTCATTCTGCTCTGTTACATCCATGTCCTTTCAGGGATTTATCCAGATTCATTACACAAATAATAATAATTTGATGCTGATTAAAATTGACCTAAAACCCCACCTACCAGTTTTTGGTTGCATTTTCAGGGTACAAAAGCTTTTCCATCATGTGTTTCAAGCCACTGGATATTTAATTTATAGAACTGAGTGCTTCCCTTTGGAGAACCAAAAAACTCTGGAATGAAACATTGATTTGTTGGGTTTTTTTCCCATCTCTTTCAGGCCTGACAGCTACAAAAAAATTCCTCCATCAGCACGAGCAGCCACTGCAAGAGCTGGACTTTGCTGTTTTAGCCACCCTGTGGAACCAGAAGTATGGCAGGAGATTTGATTATGTGCCAGCCCCTTGGGAAAAGCAAGAGATTTGGGAATATTTCTTAAAGCCCCCCCTGGAGAAATCCCGGTGTTTTATATGGCTTTTAGAGGAAAACAGGGAGCGTTTCCCGTCCCTCCATCCAGCTCTGGATGAATTCTTTGATAAAATGGGTGAGTAGGCAAAGGGGCCCACCTGGACCAGAAATAAGCATTTCTTGTGAAGTTTTTTTAAGCCTGAAGTTTCTGCAGCTGCATCTTGGAGATGCTTTGGTGGTATTTGAGAGAGGATTATAATGATAATTCCTGCAATTTCACAGTTGTGATGGTAAATCAGAGCAAGTATTGCCATGTCTGGTAATCAGTGTGACTTTTATCCTTCCAACAGATGACCCAACCATTATATTAAAGAAGCAGGGAAATGAAAATATATCAGTAAGTGAACTTAAATTGATATTTGGGATGACTTTTTGATGATTTAAAGAAGTGCTCAAGTGAACAGAGGTGTGCACTTGGACAGCCCCATCCTTCAGATTGATTACAGATTTAGTCTGTTGGTTCAGCTCCCTTTTCTTAAATCCTTTGATATTTGAATTATTTATATTAATAATCATTATAATAATAATTCTGAGTGACTTTTTTGATTGGTGTCTTGGTTAAAAGCCATTCCAAGTGGCAGAAGTATATTTTGGATTTCAGTTAATTACATGTTTGAGACACTCTCTACAAACCCAAGATTTACTTTTGACAGTAAAAAACTTCAGAGTTAATTAATTAATGTACATCTTAATAAAATGTGGTTTTGGTTTTTTTTTCCCAATTCATGCCATGAATTGGAAATCTAAGAATGAAATGAAAACTATTACAATGGAAACTATTTTTGTTTCAGTGTTATTTATAGCCTGTTAGTAATTACTGTGAGTAATTATGATCCATAATTAAAGTCCTGCTAAGGAGTTAATTAGCATTTTAATTCCTTCATCTTTGAATATCTTGGAAAACCGAAATGACTTCAGATATGCAATTTTGGCTCTGAGTAACGAGTAAGGAGCTGAAAGAATAAAATAACACAATATTCTGCTTTTAAAAAAAGTCAATATTTTAAGTGTTCAGAGAGGAAAATGAGGAATAAACCAGGTCAAGCCTTTCAAAGCTCTGGTTCTTTTTGTATTTCCCTCCTGGGGATGGAGTGGAGAGGGGGAGAATTTCACCACCCGAATTTTGGTGGGCAAACCAGAGTGACAATTTTCACAGGAAAGATTTACCTGCTGGTTTTGGAAATGCAGCAGAATTTTACTCTGATTTTTAAAAAAACCCACCTAGTGAGTTTTTTTTTTTTTCTGTTTCAGACTAATGATATCAAAGTTAAAAATAAAAACAGGAAGAAGAATTTGAAAGACTCGAGGGTGAGTAACTTTGTAGCTGCTAAAGGAGATCCTGCTGAGCAGGTACCTCTTCATCACCATTAAAACCCCTTTCAAAATTAGGATTTTTTTAGGTTGTTTTTTTTTTTTTTTCTCTTATTCTCATCAGCCAGGTTTTTATTTTTTCTGCCTTGTATTTCTAAAGTTATTAGATCATAAAAATTAAAAGACATCTGAAATGCCTGTAATGGTGAACATGAGAACAACAGGGGTTATTAAACCACGTGGGGTAAACTCAGACTTGCCTGTGGTGAACTTGCCTCCAATGTAAAGGAAATTTAATTAAATTTTGATGAAATTGGTAAAAAAAAAAAAAAAAAAAAGGATTTTGGGCTGAATATCCCAATTTTTTTTTTTTTTTTTCCAAAAGAAGTTCTGAGGGGGATCCTTTTTGCATGTGATTTTTGGGAGATTCAAAAATACCAAATCAGCCTGTTTTCCATCAGTCTATTTTAGTATTATCCAGTGGAGTTAGTACAGCCCCACGAGAAGAAGAGAAGATATTTATAGAAGAAAATAGTTTGTAAGTACCATCATTTATCTCTTTTTCTGTTGTTTTGTTGTTGTTTTTTTTTTAACTCCAGAGTGCTGGAGAAGAATCCCTTAAAAACACCAAGTCTGGGTTAACTTTCTCTCTTTTATTTTATTTTTTTTTATTTTTTTAAGATATACAGATTTTACAAATGAACCCTTTGTAATCCCAGAATATCTCCAGGAGCAACTGGAGGAATTTGAAGCTCTCTATGAAGTTTCAAATAGTAACAGTTATAATAATCCAGATCCAATCTGTGAATATTTATATGGGTAAGTATAAATTTCTTGTACTTAGCAACTTCAGGGGTTTAATTTTACTTGGTAATTCTCATAATTTATTGCATTAAATCCATCATTTGGGGGGTCTGGGGTATGCAGGTGTGTCCATACAGGTATTGAAATACAAGTTTAGAATTAAATGGAAAAAAAAAATTATTAAAAATAACGATTTTTTAATTTCTTTAAGGTATTTCTCTCAAATCTTGGAAGAACATGGCCCTCTGGAAATTAATAATAAATTACTAATCGGGGAATATGAAAATTTCCCCGAAGGGACTCGAAGGGTGGTGGAGGATCAAGGGGGTCTGGAATCTTTCCTCCTGAAATCCCTTCGTTTCATTATGGTGGATAATCTGATTGGCTTGAGGAAGCACTCGGTCCTTTTCGAGGGAAACACCGACAGAAGTGAAAGTTCTGTAGATGGGGACGTGCCAGGAAATCATTCCCAGAAAAACCTAAGGTTAAATCCGGACGCTGAGGAATTCAAGCCCCAGTCCTACCCCGTTCAGCCCCACGTGCCACCACCACCTGACTTAAATTACGAGGCTCTGCAGTACCTGCCCTGTTCCTTCCCTGCTCCCTGGAGATCCAGGAATTCCCTGCAGAGCCGGAGCGTTGAATCCATGGAGAACCGGTCGTTGTTCGCGGACGTTTTACTGAAGGACCTGCACTCGAAAAGCCCCCTGTTTGTGCCTCAGGCTTCCTGGGGTTACCAGTTTGGGAGGATATTGCCTGTGCCTTTCCCAGTGCCTGTCCTGCCCAGTGTTGCCAGGCAGCCTGGATATCTTTATGCTGATCCTGCAGCTCCTCGGGATAATCAGGAATCGGCGATTCCGGTCAGAAATCACGTCCAGGGCGGTTTCATCCCAACTGAAACCCAAACGTGTGAAGAGCCCGGGGCCCACTCGGATAACTCGGTGCATGAAGAGAGTTTGGCTGCTCCAGGTAGCTCAGATGAGGCTGAAAATGGTAAAAAGGGTGTTGAGATGGAAAAAGGAAGCAAAAGCAAAGCTGGAAGGAAGAGCAACCCCCATGTGAGGATGGTGGCTGTTCAGGTAAGGAATGAACATGGGATGATTATTTGAGAGCTTGNTGGTGGGAGGTGTCCCTGCCCATGGCAGGGTTGGGACAAGTTGATCCTTAAAGTTCCCTTCCAATTTAAACCCTCCTGTGATGCCTCTGAACTTCCAGTTTAAGTTGCTGCCACTTTCTACGGCCGCTCTTGTTTTTAATTTGTAATTCTCTAACGAGCTGCTCACTGAGGTTTGTTCTGCCTCAGGTTTGTGCAGAAGTTTTGACTGGGCACCCAAGGAGGCAGCTGGGGCACAACTGCTTTCAGCTTTGCTTTAGAGATGAAGGAAACTCCTTCTGTGCTGTCATTTTAACTTTTCTAAGCAGAGGCACTTCTGTAGTAGATCTTGAGTTCAGGAGTCACAAAACAGCTGCTCAGGGAGCTCTCAGACTCTTCTTGAACATCTGAAGTTTTCAGACATTGAGGGCACATCCTGAGAAGACTCTCCTCAGGATGAATTCTCCTGGTCCATGAAATCAGGGACTCAGACAGACAAGTGCTTTCCTTACAGGTTGAAGTCCCTTCCAGAAACACTTTCACAACGTTTTTCTACCTTGTTTTAGCCCTGCTCAGTAAATCAGTTGGATTTGTAAAGCTGTAGGTGAGGTACAGGAGCTCCAAACCAGAGCTGACCTTGTAGTTGCATCTGTAAACTGGAAAGCTTTTCAATTAACTCACAATTTCTTGTATTTCAGGTAAATCAGGAAGTAGCTGATAGGGAAACCAACACCTTGCCTTTCCATCCGTTTGAAAACCAACCAGTAAGTTCCATCCTTGCATTTCTCATGAGGAGGGTTAAAGGAATGCCCAAAAAATTGAGCAGTGAAAAGTTCTCNTGGGAGGTGTCCCTGCCCATGGCAGGGTTGGGACAAGTTGATCCTTAAAGTTCCCTTCCAATTTAAACCCTCCTGTGATGCCTCTGAACTTCCAGTTTAAGTTGCTGCCACTTTCTACGGCCGCTCTTGTTTTTAATTTGTAATTCTCTAACGAGCTGCTCACTGAGGTTTGTTCTGCCTCAGGTTTGTGCAGAAGTTTTGACTGGGCACCCAAGGAGGCAGCTGGGGCACAACTGGTTCCAGCTTTGCTTTAGAGATGAAGGAAAGGCCTTCTGTGCTGTCATTTTAACTTTTCTAAGCAGAGGCACTTCTGTAGTAGATCTTGAGTTCAGGAGTCACAAAACAGCTGCTCAGGGAGCTCTCAGACTCTTCTTGAACATCTGAAGTTTTCAGACATTGAGGGCACAGCTGTGTTTGAAGACTCTCAGGATGAATTCTCCTGGTCCATGAAATCAGGGACAGATCAGACAGACAAGTGCCTTCTTAACAGGTTGAAGTCCCTTCCAGAAACACTTTCACAACATTTTTCTACCTTGTTTTAGCCCTGCTCAGTAAATCAGTTGGATTTGTAAAGCTGTAGGTGAGGTACAGGAGCTCCAAACCAGAGCTGACCTTGTAGTTGCATCTGTAAACTGGAAAGCTTTTCAATTAACTCACAATTTCTTGTATTTCAGGTAAATCAGGAAGTAGCTGATAGGGAAACCAACACCTTGCCTTTCCATCCGTTTGAAAACCAACCAGTAAGTTCCATCCTTGCATTTCTCATGAGGAGGGTTAAAGGAATGCTTTTTTAATTGAGCAGTGAAAAGAGAAAAGTTCTCTGAAAATGATGCATTTTGAGAGATAATTTGTGTCTTTTGGGTGTTTTGGTGCTGTGTGGTTTGGCCTCTGTGATGTTCTCCTTGGAAACTCCCCATGGCCCCGCAGCAGGGAGGGTTTTGAGCTTTGTTCTGTGTTTTAGGGAGATTTTATTCCCCTTCCAAAAATCCTGAGGCTTGATAAAAACACTCCATTTGGGCATGCTGGCAGTTCAGAGTGGGGTGATGGCAGGTTTATGTCCGTACCAGGAGATGAAATGAGAAAAATGTGTCATTTAAATTGGGGTTTTTGTTACCTGACTTCTTTCCAGGGAGATATCCTGCGTGTGGAAAAGGAGCATCAGGTGCTGAAGGAACAACTGAAAGAGGCAGAGGAGAAGTTTGAGCAGCTGCAGAGCCGAAGTTCGGAGGAAGTCGGGGCTTTGGAGGAGCTCCTGAGGAAAAGTGTGGAAGAGACTGAGGTGAAACTTCTGTCCATGGGTCAGGAGGGTGGAATTCCCATCCCTGGAAGCGTCCAAGGAGTGACCTGGGATAGTGGGAAGAGTCTCAACCCGTGGCAGGGGTGGAATGGGATGATCTTTGAGGTCCCTTCCAAGCCCAGGCTGTGATGGGTCATGAATGTCCTCGTTCTGCTCGACTTGTTTCCAGAAATGAAGCCTCATTTTTGTGCTTCCAGGTGTCCCAGAATGAACTGGATTGGTTCCACCAGGACTCGGAGGCACAGGGCAAGAAATGGCAGCAGGAGAAGAAGGAGAATCGAGACAGCTTAAAGGCCCTGAGGAGCACAGCTAAAAAACACACAGACACCAATGAGAGGTGCTGGTTTGAAATACGGATTTTACAGCAGGCTGGCACTTTAAAGACATCAGATATCTCTAATTTCTGTAGAGATATTTAATTAATTACATAGCTAAGCCTATCCCTTGGCTGGGTAGGTCAGGCTGTGGCAGAGCCCTGAGGAGTTTGGTCCTTGGAGGCTGTTTTTTTTTAATTTTTACTCTTTGGGCCAAATTTCTCTGGAAAAATCACCAGCCTGGTTTTTATATTGATTTATTAGGCATAGATTTAAATGCCCTCAGAATAGAACCATGGAATGGTTTGGGTTGGAAGGGACCTTAAAGCTCATCCAGTCCCAACCCCCTGCCATGAGCAGGGACACCTCCCACCAGCCCAGGGTGCTCCAAGATCCAGACCTGGCCTTGGACACTTCCAGAAATAGGAATACCCTAATATTTATGGCCTGAAACAATATCTAAAATGTACAGATATTAAGGTACAACAATCTCTAAACCACCCAGGTCGTCACTGTGGCCACAGAGGAACCTGTCACACGTTTGCCAACAAACCTTTCTCGGCAAGAATTTATCAGAGTTTGATAAATGTTTCCTTCCTGCAGGTATTTGAAGACCATTGATGACAAAGAAAAGCAATATAATGCGTATTTAAATACATTTCTGGACACCAGGTAAAAGTCTTGTACCTTCTTGCAGTATTTCCATTTTTTTTTTCCTGCTGATTTGTCAGCATTGGAGTTTTCTGCTTCGCTCTGGGTGTAAAGGCTCAGGGAGAAATAAACACTTTAACCTTTTATCTCTTACTCTGAGTTTGTTTAATTTACTTATCCTGAGTAAATATTAATATTTAGAATAATGGAATCTGTCTTTTTATCATAGTGTAGAGGGAGTAGCTGTAGCAAACCTCTAAAATGGCATAAATTTTAAATACTGCTCTGCTGGAAATGTGACTCAAATATTTAACTTCTTTTTATTTCACAGTAATAAATTTGCTAATGAGAAAGTAAAATTGGAAGAGCTTATAAAAAAGAGTCAAGATGACTGCCAGGAGTGTGTGAAAAGAGCTGTTAAAGCAGAGGTACAAACCAAAAAAAATTTAAAAACCCCAACCTTAAAAAAACCTTTTTTTTTTTTGCTCGAGCTTGGATCATTTTGTGCTCACTGGAGGTGGGGAAGGTGATATAAAAAATGTGAATCCAGGATTGATAAGTGATGTTCCTGATGTTTTCCCACAGAAGTTTGCAGGTCAAGGTGTATTATTATTATTATTATTATTATTATTATTATTTTGAATTAGTATTAAAAGTGCAGAAACCTTGGGCCATAAGTTATTGCCCCAAACAAAAACTGGTAATTGAGCCACGCCCCTGTTTATGAAGAGATTCCATTTGGAATTAACCCTAAAAACATCCAAAAAAACTCCTTATTTTAAGTTATTAGTGAATAAATATGTAGCTACTTCCTTCTGCAGGTAAAATTCAAGTCCCTCATTTTTTTTTTCCAAACTAAGATGTTTTCTGCTGGAAATGCTTGGAACATCGAGAACATTGGGAACAATTCTACCTTCTTAGGAGGAGCTCCNTTAATTTACTTATCCTGAGTAAATATTAATATTTAGAATAATGGAATCTGTCTTTTTATCATAGTGTAGAGGGAGTAGCTGTAGCAAACCTCTAAAATGGCATAAATTTTAAATACTGCTCTGCTGGAAATGTGACTCAAATATTTAACTTCTTTTTATTTCACAGTAATAAATTTGCTAATGAGAAAGTAAAATTGGAAGAGCTTATAAAAAAGAGTCAAGATGACTGCCAGGAGTGTGTGAAAAGAGCTGTTAAAGCAGAGGTACAAACCAAAAAAAATTTAAAAACCCCAACCTTAAAAAAACCTTTTTTTTTTTTGCTCGAGCTTGGATCATTTTGTGCTCACTGGAGGTGGGGAAGGTGATATAAAAAATGTGAATCCAGGATTGATAAGTGATGTTCCTGATGTTTTCCCACAGAAGTTTGCAGGTCAAGGTGTATTATTATTATTATTATTATTATTATTATTATTTTGAATTAGTATTAAAAGTGCAGAAACCTTGGGCCATAAGTTATTGCCCCAAACAAAAACTGGTAATTGAGCCACGCCCCTGTTTATGAAGAGATTCCATTTGGAATTAACCCTAAAAACATCCAAAAAACCCCCTTATTTTAAGTTATTAGTGAATAAATATGTAGCTACTTCTTTCTGCAGGTAAAATTCAAGTCCCTCAATTTTTTTTTCCAAACTAAGATGTTTTCTGCTGGAAATGCTTGGAATATCGAGAACATTGGGAACAATTCTGCCTTCTTAGGAGGAGCTCCAAGGCTCTGTTGGCCCCCATTAATCTTCAACCTTGCAGTATTTAAAAAGCTGCCTTTTATATCAAAATATCTCTTTATTTGCATATAAATGTGTGTGTTCATGGGGGGATAATTTGAAATGGAACATTTAAAGGTGGAGCTGAAGCGAGGGGAGCCTTTTTATCCCCCCCAAAAAGCCTGGGATGTTCATTCCACTTGGAATTCCTCCCTGGGTTTTCATCCCCTCGTGGTTTTAGGGTTGTTTTTGGGGTTTTTTTTTTGACTCAGTTCTCTTTGATTCCAGATCTCAGTACTCCAGAACTGGAAGGAAGCTGAAGTTTGGAAGCTCAGTGGCGCCGTGGCCAAAGCAGAGGCAAATCTCAAGATTCTGAAGGCACTGGGCAGGTACAGAGAGTTTACACCACAAATTTAAGTGCTCCTGGTTGTGTAAATACACTCTATTTAATCACTATTGTCATTATTACTGTGATGAAATATTATGGAAATATTTGTAATTTTAATAGTTAAATTATAATATTTCCCCTGCTTTAGCATCACACATCTGGGGGGGGGATTTTTTAAGACTAACTTTATTTTATATATTTTCAAGAATATAAATTTGTAATAGATAAAATATGTATTATATATTATATAAAAGATATATAGTATATATAAAATATATATAAGAATATGAATTATAAATGTTTTAAACCAATTTAAGTCAGCTTGAGGAAAAGCTGCATTTAACTTCTGTTTCAGGCTGGCATCCCTCTGGGAGCAAAACTCACCTGTAATTTTGTGGAGTTTTTTAATAATATTTTTTTTTTAATTACCTAAATGTATAAAATATAAAATTTACAGAAAACATTAAATTATAATATTGAAGTACACGGGATTTGGGGTATTTAGTATTGCCCCAACCAAAATTCAAGTGGTATTTGAGGCTCATCCTTAGCCCTGTTTTCCTTCTGAGCTGGGGAAGATCAAACAGCTGGGAACACTCCAGCTATTCCCACTTTTCCCTGGGAAAGAACTGAAGTGTAAATAGAAAATACCAGGATTTTGAATCCAAGGTGTTTTAGGAGTTCACTTCTGGGACTGGATGGAATCCAAACACCAAGAATTGAATTTATTTAACCTGTTGGTGAGGGAGAAGCTTGTACAACCACCACTGGTCAGTAAGAAAAATAGTGGGAATGCTGGAATTTAACTGCCAATCTTCAATCCTGCAGCAGCTCAGCCACAGCAGCACCTTTGCTGAAGTCACAGATTGATTCCTGGGAAACTTTTATTTCCAATGTGAAGAAGCAGCTGGAAAAAGTAGAGGTAAGGCTTCCTTTCTCTGAGCAAGCTTGTCAGTTGAATTTTGGAAATTAAAGTGGAATAAATACCTTTAATAGCTTTGCATTCCTTTTTTTAAAGCACCCAAGTACTGAGCTGGATTTTTTTTTTTAAATTAATTACAAAAGGAAGACACAGTTTTAAATCCAGGTTATTTAAAAATCTGGCCTTTATCCCCGGGTTTCAAAGTTGGATCCCACACTGTGCTTTAAAATCAGATCCCACATCAACAAGTGTGATCTCTTGGTGGTTCTTTTGGATTTCTTTAGAAATTTGTGGAACTTTAAAAAAAAATCAAACACAAACAACCAGAGAACTCTCTGTTAAAGTTCAAATGGAAAGTGTGAATGTGAAGTGAAGAGGGGTCTTTAATCAGAGCTGAGGTGGAGGATGATGGTTTGCTTTCCCTCTGCAGGCTGAGTATGAGGAGAAGATGGAGCTGGTGAGAAGTGGTGCCCAGATTTCCCTCACCAAGGTGGAAATTCTGGATATTCCCTCCCCTCCCAGTGTCCCAGTGAGTATCTCACCCTTCAGGGCAGTCCTTCCAGTTTGCTTTGGGAGGTTTAAGCTGTTTTAAAGCTGAACTGAAGATGCTGCACTGATGGTTTTGCACATCCTGGTTTTCCTGTAGAACCAAAATCATGGAATCACAGCAGCTCTGGGTTGGAAAGGACCTTAAAGATCATCCTGTTCCACCCCCTGCCAGGGGCAGGGACACCTTCCAGCAGCCCAGGGTGCTCCAACCTGGCCTGGGACACTTCCAGGGATGGGGCAGTTTCTTCTGAACCCTGTGCTGGTCCTTTTTATATTTTATATGTATTTTTTCTCTTGTTTGTTTTGGGTATAACTAACATTCAGGGCTCTGTTCTGGTACTGTCAATTTGAGATTTATTACTACACTTTCTCTGGACTTGCACAAGTAATTGTTCCACTCCTTTTTTCCTACATACTTTTCCTTCCTCACTCATTTTTGGGTATCTCCTTTCTGCTTATTGTCACAGAGTGTGTACATAACTTAATCACCAGCAATTCTCAGGTTGGGAAAGAGCAGCTTTTGAGCCTCTTGTTCTGCCTTTGGAATCTGTTTATTTTCTACAGTAAGACCAGAATAACCTTTTAGAAGAGAAACCTGAAAGAAAATAGTCCTGGGGTCAAACAAAACTTCACTAATCTCAAGGAGTTTTTAAGATAAATTGTGCCCTTCCAGCTCCTTGGTCACAATTCAAGCTGCAAATGCTACAGAGTTGTTTTAGTCACTGTTTTTCCTGTGAAATGTGGTTTTGTTTCCCAGACAATGCCAGGCAGACCCTCGGTCAGCGACCCAGCCATCGTCACCCATTCCATGGCATCTGCACTTCCCTCCTTCTCCAGCCCTGAAGCTCAAGGCCCATCCTTAGGAAGCCAGCCTGGAGCTAAGGCAGCACCTGCCGCTGCTGAGGCTTCTTCTGCAAGTGCTGCATCCGTGAAAACACATCCCCAGCCTCCAGAGGGATCCCATTCCAACAAACTCCCGTCACCTCACCCGGCAGGGATCTCTGGGAGCGACACTCGGCCAGCCCAGAGCCACCAGGAAGCCTCAGCTCTGCAGCCGAGGCCTCCTGCACTTCCAAACAACAAAAAGCTTCCAAAAGCAATGGAAAATATCATTGCACGGCTCCAGAGCATATTCCCAAACTACAGCAGGTACTGCTTTGAACGGGTGGGATTGTTTTAATGGGAATAACAAGTTCTGCACAGCCAGGGAGGGAGTACAGCAGGAACTGAGTTGGTTCTGTTTCCAAGGGCCTGGAAGGGGAATGGTTCAAACTGCCAGAGGGCAGGGTTAGATGGGATATTGGGAAGGAATTGCTGGCTGGGAGGGTGGGCAGGCCCTGGCACAGGTTGCCCAGAGAAGCTGTGGCTGCCCCTGGATCCCTGGAAGTGTCCAAGGCCAGGCTGGAGCACCCTGGGCTGGTGGAAGGTGTGGTTGGAACGGGATATCTTTTAAGGTCCCTTCCAACCCAGCCATTCTGGGATTCTGGTTTTTGTTTAGGGTTTTTTTATAAGGAAGGCAGACCCTGGTTGGAAGAGTTACTGGAACAGACTCCACGGGAGAAGTTGGTGTTTTGAAGGCTCTTCTGGTGGGAATCAAACATGGAGCTTCCACTGGTGTGTTGCCAGTCAGTGATCCTTGTTTTTCCTGTCCCTCCAGTTCAGATTTCGCTGGTTTTATAAGAGAGGTGCAGAGAAGAAATGGGAACACCCTGTCAGGTCTGAGCCTCGATGAGGTTCTGAACCGAGCGACGGAGCTGATCCTGGACCAGCAGAGCCAGGTACTGAGGGGTGGAGCTGCTGCCTCTTCCTGGGAATCCTCTGGCAGAGGGAAGGGAGCAGCAGAGCCCCAGAGCACAAAAACTGCCCTTTGCTGTGCAGCTCCACATCCAAACTCACTCCAGACTCCTTTCTTTGTTCAGGCACCAACTGCAGCAGGGAGAGCCTCTGCCCCACCAACCCCGAGCAGAGCGCGGAGCCGGGAAGCGGCTGCAGAAGGAAACGCCCCCAGTCCCTCCAGAGCAGGACCTGCCCCTAAAAACACCTCCAATAAAAACCCCTCTCAGCCAAACCTCCAGCCCTGGGGCAATGTTGGAGCAGCACCTAAAGCCAAATGGAAGAAGCAGGACGATACAGTAAGTTTTCCTCTGCTCCCGTGAAGTCGTCGCTTGGTCCAGGACATGAAATAATCAGGGTATTGCTGGGAAAAAAAAGTAACTGGCTCATTTATTTTGTGTACAAAAGCTTAAATAGACATGGGTAAAGTTAGTAAACTAATTGACTGAGTAGAATTGGCTTTCAGATAACTGAGCATTCTATGTGCAGGCCTCCAGTGAGGATCCCTGCACGATATGTCACGACGAGCTGAGCAGGGACTCGTGTGAACTGGAGTGTGGGCACCATTTCCACAGAGAAGTAAGTTCTGGTCTTGTTTCTGAGCTCTCCATTTACCCCCCCAGTGCTTAAGCACAATTTGCTTTTCCATCCTTTGTACCCTAAACTCGCCCTAAGAGCCGGTTTTCCTGTGTCAGAAAGCTTTAGGGTTTTTTTTAAAGTGATAATTCATGAAGAGTGAATTTAAAGGGATCAGAGATTCAAGGTTCAGAGAATTAAATTTTGGATTGTTTGCAATTTGGACTGGGCTATCCCTACATTTGCCACCTGATAGTGGGACTTCATGGAGTAAAAAACCTCAGGGTTATGTCAGAGTAACTCCATGTTCCTGCCTTTGCCTTCTTTCTTTCCTGCTGCTTTCTTCTTGCAGAATAAATGGCTTAGGAAAAAAATGTTCTCCAGTTCTAACCCCAGCCTTTGCCTCGTCCCCCTGTCCCTGCAGTGCATCAGGACGTGGCTCAAGGAACATTCCAGCACCTGCCCCATCTGCCGTGTCCACGCCCTCCTTCCCGAGGACTTCCCTGAGCTTCCTGCATGGAACAAGTGCACCTAGTGCTGGCTTTATCTCATCACTTTATTGTAGTAATCATCATCATCACAATCAGAAGATGCAGAGTAACCCCAGAGCTGAGGAGCAGCCCCAGCCCCCTGGATTTGTTGGCAGTGGGGGCAGAGCTGGGGCTGAGCTGGCATTTAACACTTGGCATTAAGGCACAGAATCCAAGATCCAGCCCTTGTCCTGGTTGCTCCCTAAGTGTGGGAAGCTGAGGTGGTTCAGGGCTGGCAGCGCACAAAACTGGCCTTTTTTTTAATTATTATTTAATTGAAAAGCAGCAAATCTGTTTTATCTGAAAGGCCAGAGCACAATTGCTGTGACGAGGGAGCTGCAAATAAATCCTAATACCAAACAAACAGGAGACCCAAAATCAGAAGTGGAAGAGCTCAGACATTCCCTTCCTGTGGCATCAGCAATTCCAGCTGAACTGCAGGATTCCAATCAGGCCCTCTGGAGTGCAGTTCATCCCTGCAGCTCCTCTCTCTGCTTAAATTCCAGTGGTTTAAATACTGACTTCTCAGTAATATTTTGAAGCAAGGATTTTAAAGTGTTCATGGGAATGGAGCTGGAATCCATTCTTTAATGGATTCTTTAATTCAAACAAACCCTCAAAATAGGGTTTGAATTTCCCCCCACTGTTGAAGAGCTGACCTGTTTCAGTGGGAATGACAGGATTTTTTTTTATTTTGGCTGAAGCAACACCTGTCTTTTGGGCAGGAATTGGTGACCAAGTGAGGGGGCAGGATTTAAACAGCTCAAGGAATGGTTTTCCCACTGCCTGCAGAGTCTGAGCTTGCCAGAGCACCTTCAGCACTGTCAGCTTTGCCTCCAAGAGCCAAAAATTGAGGAGCAGAGACTGAAAATCTCCAAGTGGAAGTCAAATGTGCCTGTTGTCTGAATCCAGGCAGCATTCACTGGATTAGCTAATTCCAGGGATCACTTGTTCACCCCCAGTGCTAAATATCCTCCAGCTGAAGTTTTAAACTACTCTGTGATTAATCAGTGTATTAATTGGCACTTGAATAAGAAATTAAAGTTACTGCTGCAGCTCGTGCAGGGTTGGGGTTTGTGTAATGTTTCTGCTGAGTGAGTGGTGAGTAAATAATTCCAGAGCCTGAGGGATTCCAGCACCTGCCTCCTTTTCAGCTTCCAGTATCTTTTTGGGGGGGTTGCAGCTGCCCTAATCCAGGTGCTGGGGCCCCTCTTTCCACATCCCTTGGGACAACAGGAGGTGCAGGTGCTGCTCTGGGCACCACAAGGAGTGGCTTCCACTTCCCAAAAATCACCCTGTGCCATCCCCTGCTCTTAGGGCAAAGTGTCAAGTTTTATTAAATAGCACTTTTTCCCCTCCCAGTAAGACACTGAAATAAAAATTCCAGCTGTTTCTCCCCTAAACCACCAGGGATTACACCTTGGAATTCCACCCTATAACTGAGCTGCCTCTACCCCCCAGGGAAAGATTCATGGAAAATCCCCAATTAAAGTGAACTTGTGGCTGTGTCCCATTAAAGCAACCCCAAAACCCCACAACCTGTTGGTGCTGGGAAGGTTATTTCTTGCCTATAAAACTCCTTTAAGCTGCACAGTTCCAAACACGTGAATTTATTCCTCCAGCACAGCCTCTCATGTTCCCAATTTGACCCAAATTTCCTGGGATTTACTTCACTTCTTTCCCCCCCACCTTGAGGGGTGGTCCCACAGCAGCACCTCCCAGTGTTGCAGCACCCATTTTTTTAACCCTTCAGACCCCCAATTTATCATGACATCACAATTCCCACGCCCTCCCACTATGGATAGAACAGGATTCAACAGGTGTGAGGGGTCTTCAAGGGATTCTGGAACAAATCTGATGGAATTAAATAAGGAGAGAAACTTCCTCCATACTTACACCAGTGGCAGAAAGCTGCAAAATCGTTCCTTCAGGATTTGCCTGAGGAAAATTTGGGATAACGTGGTGGTTGAGGGCAGGAGGACACCTGCCAAGGCTGCCTGGCTTGGGAAGGCCAGGTGGGTTTTCAGCATGGATAAAGTTCCACTTTTCCTCTGAGGAATGGGGGCCTTTTCCAGGGAATCCTGGGCTGGGTCTTCACATCCTGCAGAGCTTCAGGGGGAAGTTCTCAGTGATGAGGTGGTCGTCGTGCAGAAGGACCACGATGTTCACTTCAAACTCTGCTGGAAGGGAGGGAAGGAAAAAGGGAGAATTCCATGAGAACCTGGATCCTGCCAGCAGGAGGAGGAGCAGGAGCTGCTCCTGCTCTCACACACACAGAATTCCTGCCTTGTCCTAATCTTTGGGATTCCTCTGGATTCATTTATCCTCTGGATTCATTTATCAGTAACACAAAACATTTCACACATCAAGGGGCAAAATGGTTTGGGGAAAGACACCTAAATAGGCTGTTTGGAAGGATGGAAGTGGGAAAAGCCCAGGAGAGATTCCTCCCCTCCTGCCAGCGTTTCACAGCCTTAGGGAATGAAAGTGGAATACCACAGATCTACAAATTTTGGAACAAAAATTGCACAGAAGAAAAATCCACTCTTTAGGTACTATATTGTGTCATTCAAAGCCAATACCAGATCAATAATCAATCCCAAATGGAGACAAGGCAAAGCCAGGCAGAGCTAATAAATGAAGGGAAGCAGAAAAGCAAAATAAACTGAAAATATCTGCCCTTTTTTTAAAAAGATACTTCTTACAAATAATTTAAATTGCTATTCCAGAGCTAAAAATGGCAAAAAATAAGTTTTTGGGGAAAATCACTGCACACAGATTCTGTACCAAGATTCCAACTGGATGGAGGGAAGAAACAGAAACTAGCCAAGTGATTCTTGCAGTAATTATTTGAGCAAGTGAGGAAAATGCTCATTTTCTGAAGAAAAGTGCTGGATTTTGGCCACAGTCAGCGGGGAGGAGCAGGTGGTGTAGGTCAAAAAAGCAAAGTCACACCCAGACCAACCTTCCAGGGCTTCCAGCAGGAGAGTGGGAGACAGAGAGGAAGTGGAAAGAAAGGTTCTCACTGCTGAGAAAAAAAGGGAATTTTATTCTTGGATTATTATTCAAGTGTTTCATTACGTGCAACTTTTAGCAGGGGGGAAAAAAAAAATGACCTGCATTCCACTGTTTCTCCTGCCCCTTTACCATGGAATTCTGTTAGTCAGAAGTAGCTTACTGGCTGCTCAAGTGTTTGTATGGGAAATATCTGGGCTGCATTTTCTCAGCCTGTGAAATCCTGTCCAAGGAAACTCCCGGATGTCCTCGGTCCTTCCTGCAGCTCCGGGCTCATCCCATCACCTGCCAGGAGCTGAACAGGAAACTCATCCCTGATGGAGAAATGGCCTCCAGAGCATCAAGTCCCCCTCACTCACCAACTTTGAAGTTGGTTGTTTCCAGGGTGGGGCAGGTGAAGAGCCTGGGGAACACCATGTAGATGGGGATGGGGAGGCCCCTGCAGACGTCGCCGTCGGCGATCTGGATGTTCTGGATCTCGGTGGCGTCCCTGGCATAACCTTCGGCACAGCCTGGGCGGGGGGCACAGGGAGAGGAGGGAGAGGGGGAGAGGTGAGAGAAAGCTGGGATTGGGGGGGAATGACGTCCTTTGAGCTGCAAGTTACGGCTCCTGGAGTTCTTTAAATCAACCCGACCGTTCCATCCGAAGCTCAAACCGTGGTTTGGAAGGGCTTTGGAATGCCCTCTGGCTTGTCACAGCATTCCACGGGGAAGGGGGCAGTTCCTGGGGGCTTTTCCCTCCCTTTTCCACGGCCAGGGACACTCACCACAGGTCTCCACTCTGACCAGCTGCAGCTCGATGCTCTTCACGGCGGCCTCGGCGCTCTCCACCACCAGCTCCCCCGTCAGGGGCTGGGTGATCACACAGTTGGTGGAGTTGAGGTGCCCTCTGATCAGGAATTTGGGGAGGGAGGCTCTCTGGAAAGGTGGGATCACAAGGGTATTCAGAGCTGGAAGGGACCCACAAGGATCATCCAGTCCAGCTCTTCAGGGAAAGGCACCACTGGAAGAGCAGACTGAGGAAAAATAAAAACCTTACAAGGAGTTCTCAAAATGGGCAGGAAATGCCCCAGAATTCCAAGGTTAAGAACTCAGGAGTTCAGAAGTGAGCTTAAATCATTTTTTTTTTTCAATCTGCATTAGGGTATCTCTGCAATCCTCTCCCTTGCCTTGCATCCTTCCTGCTCATTCCATCCTCCCAAGGGATGGACTGACAGCACCTGGCTGTGACAGCTCATCCAGGGGGTGGAAGCTCTTGGTGAAGGAGGCAGGAATAGAATCCCAGAATTTGGAAGAGACCCTTAAAGCCCATCCACTCCCACCCCTGCCACGGGCAGGGACACCTTCCACCAGCTCAGGTTGCTCCAACCTGGCCTTGGGCACTTCCAGGGATCCAGGGGCAGCCCCAGCTTCTCTGGGAATTCTATCCCAGCCCCTCCCCACCCTCACAGTCAAGAATTTCTTCCCAATATCCCACCTAATCCTTCAGGCTTCCCAAAGCCATGTGAGGATGTAAAAAAAAGGCACAACCAAGGCCCAAAACACACATTTTTAAGGGCTTTTGTCTATACATGGTATAAAATAAAATGGTTTTCCCTTGCTCCACTGCCTCCTTCCCCTCAGGAAAAGGATACAAATATCTAATGATTTATTACTGAACAAAATTCCACCTCTCATGAGGTGAAAGATGAGGCAGAATCACTTGATTGCTTAGAAAAGTGAAAAAGAAGGGGGTGAAAAGAGCTGATTATCTGCAGGGCAGCTTTTATTCATCCCCCTGGCCTCCCTCAGAATCACACAAACATTACATTCAAAACAAAACAACAGAAACTCCCTTTACCTCTTTAACATTCTGCAAAGTTTCAGGAGTGATTGTGAAGTCCACAGGGCTGGGCAGCAGCTTCCCCTTCTGGGACTGCAAGGAAGGGCAGAGTTAACCTGGGAGCTCTGATCCCCAAAACATCCCCAAAACATCAGAAAACACAACACTTGAGCTGGAAAAGCAGGAATACACTCCCTATCTAAAGCAGGAATACATTCCCTATCTAAAGCATACAGTGTGTTAGAGGGAAAAAAAAATAAAAAAGTTAAATTTCACTTTTTTTAATGTATAAATAATTTCATTTTACACGTCCCTGGAAATGTTTTCTCTCGTTATTGAATTTGGGCAGGGCCAAAGTGCTGCCTAAACTCTCCCTCCCTCTCCTTATCCACCACCAATGGGCTGGACTGGAATTCTTTGCTGGGATCTGCCCTCACTCCTTAAGAATTCCAAAGAGCTGCTGCTGCCCAGCTGCAAGATGGAAGGGATTAGAAAAAAATTGGCTGTGTTTTCCCAAAATGACAAATTCTGGCAGAGGAGAGGCTTAAGGGAAATGGTGCCCTGAGCACTGACAGTGAGAATTATATGTTCAGTAAAACCTCATTAATTCACCCTGACTGAGAGATTCGTGATTTACTGACTTGTGCTCTCTGAAGTGCTGTGGTGGGAACAAGAAATAAGCCCAGGAAAACTGCAGGATCTGTAATTTTTCACTGTTTTGACAAGTGGGGCTCACTTATAATGTAATAATGGACCAATAAAATGTAGCATAATGTATTTCAGGAAATAATGAAATCTCACCACAAAGCTGTTTGTAACACCAAACTAAATCTTTTTGGAAAGGGCATTACAGAACTAAAATAACACATTTCCACCACCAGTCATAACTAAAACAAAAGATTCCCATATTCAGTGTCCTGCTGGAGTTCAAAGGAATGACACAAACAGGATGTTCCAGCAAGTTTTTATGTGGAACAAGAGGTGTTTAATTAGGTCTGTGCTGTCCTGAGCTGCTCTGGGCAGGCACAAATCAACACAAACCAGACCCAAATCTGATAGAGGAACTCCAAACAACCAGCAAAGCATTTCCTGGGAGACACTCAGACCTCATCCTGCAAGGATTAGGTATTTGGGACAAGTTTTTCCCTGCCAGAGTGGTCAGGTCTTGGAATAAGTGTCCCAGGGAGGTGGTGGAGTCACAATCTCTGGGAGTGTTCCAGGATGTGGTCCTTGGGGACAAGGATTAGGGGTGATTGTGGTAGGACTGGATGTTCCTGAAGGTCTCTTCCAGCCTTGATCCCGGGATTTCCAAGCTGATGCAGTCCCAGCTTTGCTCCTGGAGTCAGGGCTCTAAATCACAACTGCTCCTCAGAAGAGCAGAAATCAGGAATTTTCTCTTCCCCACCAAACCCCCATTCCTAGGACAGGCACTGTGGGTGCCTCAGAACCTTTGGCTGAGAACTCCTGAGATAATTTGAAACAGTGCTCAGAGGAATGACATCATATTTATCCAACCACCCCATTGTTCCTGAACTGAGAGGATGAATAAGAGAATAAACCCAGGGCACTGTAAAACCATCTTCAAATCCGAATCCTCTTTGTCCTATTTCCTTCAAAACCAAAAGAAATGGGCTGTTCTCATCAGAACTGCCAGCTCAGCTCTTCGGGGTGGGTTTGTTTTGGGGTTTGCTTCCTTCCCTCAGATGTTTTGGCCAGTGCTCTCCGTGCCCTGTGCAGAGCCAAGAGCTGGATCTCATGATCTTTTTGTGTCCTTCCTAACTCGGGAGATCCCCTGATTTTACACCTCGGTGATCCCACCTGTCACTGCCACAAATTCCACTTGGTTTTCTAACCTTCTAAACTTCACTTCAAGTGGAGAAAAAACAAAACAAAACAAACAAACAACTGAAATCTCACTTACCAGGGAGTGGACAATGAACTCACAAGTCTTGGTCAGGTCCTTCGCCAGCAGAGACCGTCTCATGTCACACCTCAGGGTGTACTGGAGGGAATGGGATGGCAGAGGGGAAAAGAAGAGCTTTAGTTCAGATTTATTCTCTCTCCAGTTCAGGTTTATCCTCTTTCTGCCTCTCAGCTTTTCATCTTGGCTCTGTGCAGGATGTTGCTGCTGTTACATCCAGCTCAGGGTGATTCCAGACCTGCTTTTCCCCTCTGCTCTGGATAAGGGATTATTGACACAGTGTATTCACAGCCCCCCTCATTTTAAATTTACTGGGGGGGTTGAGTTTAAGTGGTAACAGTTCTGGGGGTGTTAAATGTCTTTAACCACACAGCTGAGCTTGAATTTTGCAGTAAAATCAGGCAATGAGGTTCATTTGCTGCCCATTCCCTCCCCTAAAACGGGAGCCATGAACCAGCAGCTGAAAAGAGTTATCCCAGAAATCCCACACTTCAGGATCTCTGACAGAGCCTCCCAGCACAGGGAATTTGTTGGGATGGGGGTTCTGTTGTTGCTTTGCTCGGTTTGGTTTGAATTCCTTCTTTCCAGATGAGGGACTGGTGAAAAGAGGTGCCCTCAGAGCAGGGATTTGGTTTCCTCACTTCTCCTTCTTGGCCCCAAACGTCCCCCTCAGTGCGTAATTAAAAAGTCTCTGCATGAGAACAGAGCCCTGGACCCACAACTAATCCCTAAATCAAGAAGGAGAGGCTTAATTAAACTGCCCAGCCCTTGGACAGAGGTTTAGGAAGTCTCTTAACCAGCACCTCGGTGTCACATCTTCCTCCTCAGGAGAGCAGGGCTCAAAAATTCGGCTGAAATCTCAATTATTATATTTTTTAATGGCATTTTATCCCCAGCTTGCCAAGAGACGCTACACAGAGGAGAGAGGGGGAATGACAGAACAAGCCAAGAGTTCCCCATTAAAGGGGATCACAGCAAGTTATTTGGGATATGGGAAGCAACTCCACCACTTCTGCACCATTTCTGACTTATCCACCACAAACAATTCATGTTACAGGGGGAAGAAAGCCAAAACTGAAAAAATAGATGGGAAGACCTTAAAAAAAAGACAAAATAACAAGGGATTTTTTTTTTCTTTTAGTTACTTCTGACAGGCTAATGGGGGGTGGTGTGGTTTGTCAGGTTGGTTTTTTTAATTCCAGATTGTAATAAAATAATTAATATTTACCTTCATGAGATGGGTGAAGAAAGATTTTCCCTCAAAAACAAAACCAAAAGAAACCCCCCCCCAAAAAAAAAAACCCTAAACCACCCAACCCACTTATGGTAATACAGTTTTTAACCCAAAAAACATCCAATTTCAAACTGGTGGTTCCACAAGATTCTGTCAACGGCACGAATTCCACCCAGATCTGGGCAGGGAATGTCATTCCCCATCTCCCCAGGAAAGCAAAGAATCCCTGGATTTGAAGCTGCCAGGGGCTCTCAACGCTTTGGTGTGAGGTTACACATTCTCTTGGACAAACCCTGTGTGCAGTTCTTTTCCCAGGAAAATGGTCACAGCCATCTACAGCACAAGGAGGGATCAGATGAGGATGTCAAAGAGTTCTGACAAGGAATTTGAGGTAAAAAACACCTTCTTTGTGCCACCATTCCTTAAAGGTTTAGTGGACAGTGACGTGGAAACTGAGAAAAAAACCACTCTGCACTCTGAAAGCTTCGACCACCAAACTTCATCTTCTATTTCCACGGATTGAGAGATGCTTTGGAGCGCAGATGGAGGTGCAGATTTTTGCAGAGAGGAGCTTACCTGGATGTTGACAAACACCCCATGGTATGTCTCGTACAGGACCTTGTTCCCCTTCATGTGCAGTGGGAATTCAAAGGGAATTTCTGTCTTGCCACTGGGAAGCTTTCCTGGTTTCACCATTTCAATGGTGCTGTTGATAATCTGAATAGGCTGCAAAGAGAAATGTCAGGGAGGTTTAGGTTGAAACAGAGAACCAAAAATCATGCACTAAACTCTAACAGACTGCCTGGATTTCCAGGATCTCAGGACACCTTTCAGTGTTGGGATATTTCTTTACAATGAAAAGAAATATTAATATTTTCCTCAAGACAACCATTTGTGATCTGTTTTATGGCTCCATCACACTGGTGACCAAAGATATCCAGGGAGCTGCACAGTGTCTCCAGCACTCTGGAAAGGGGAGTTTTGCTTGGAGGTGACACTTTTCCATCTGGAATTTTATTATTATTTCCCCCAAAGATGTGGGAGATGTGAAGAAAGATGTGGAGCTGTTGGAACAAGCCCAGAGGAGGCCACTGAGTTGATCCAAGGGCTGGAGCAGCTCTGCTCTGGGGACAGGCTGGGAGAGCTGGGGGTGCTCACCTGGAGAAGGATCCAGGGAGGCCTCAAAGCCTCTCCCAGGGCCTAAAGGGGCTCCAAGAGAGCTGGAGAGGGACTGGACAAGGGATGGAGGGACAGGACACAGGGAATGGCTTCAGACTGACAGAGGGCTGGGTTAGATGGGATATTGGGAAGGAATTCCTGGCTGGGAGGGTGGTGAGAGGCTGGGATAGAATTTCCAGAGAAGCTGTGGCTGCCCCTGGATCCCTGGAAGTGACCCAGGCCAGGTTGGAAGGGGCTTGGAGCACCCTGGGCTGGTGGAAGGTGTCCCTGCCCATGGCAGGGGGGTGGCACTGGATGATCTTTAAGGTCCCTTCCCACCCAAACCATCCTGTGATTCTGGGATCTCCCATTAATGCTTTCCCTCATTTCCATGCCATGAAATCCTTTGACCACCTGAAAGCCATTAAGGGAAGACTTCCTTTGAGAAGAGAGACAGGAGTTTCTGTGCTGAAAACATCGAGCTGTGCAGGCCTTACCTTGACAGAGTTGTAGAAAGCCTCGAACACCCCCACACTTTTGGCACTGAGCTGCAGATTGACTGAGCCCTCCATGGTTAAGGAGATTCCCTGGTGCTGGACCGTGTCCTTACTTGTGATGACCACAACTCCAGAAAGAACTTCCTGGTGGGAAAGAAGACAACGAGAAAACATTTGTTTAAATCCATTTTTTTTTTCCTAGAGCTGTTGGCCAGACAGTGTGTACCTGATCTTCAAACTCGAGGAAACTGTTCCCAAAGAACGGTGTGACCTCATCAGGAAACACCAACACTGATGATAAGGGAATGTAGGGAGAGGGCTCTGGCTTGTTTTCCTTAAAAACATCATCCTCCTCTTTGCAGAAGGGCTTCAACTTCCTCCCAAAGTTTCAAGATCTTCCTTCTCCAGGAAGATGAAAAACACCCTCATGAACAACCATTGGGTCAGTTGGCAACAGGCAAGTTCCATCCCATGGTTAGGATAAACTCCCAGGAGGAACTGTCACATGGAAAGTGGGATGGGGAGAGGGAAGGGAAGGCACAGCTGGAAAAGGGATGGCCAAGAAGGTGAGACTCAGCTCAAGAGTGGGGCAGAATAGACTTAAAATATGTAAACAAAACACATAAATCAAGAGTTGCTCTGCCACAGGAGCACGGAGAAATCTTTCAAAGTGTATCTGAATCCAGGGCACGACTTGTGTGACTCCAGGAAGGTGTCACTTCATCCCAGGCAGGATGTTCTGTCCACAAAATGTTCTTTTGTTGCATCCTCAGAGTATCAGCTCAGAAGTTCTGGCACTGAAAACCAGGTGAGTGCAGGGGGGGAGCAACTTCACATTCCTCATGGTTCATCCTTCCCCTCTCCTGCACCACAGAACCTGCTTCAATCCCGAGCTCCATGTAAAAATCTGCTTCAATCCCGAGCTCCATGTAAAAATCTGCTTCAATCCATGTAAAAATCCACAGCTGGAAAGGGCAGCAGGTGATGGACAACCTGGCAGGTTCGTGGGGGATGATCTTCCCTCCTGCTCCCTCACCAGGCAAACAGACACCAGGGTAGAGCTCACTCCAAGCACGGGAGGATTCCCACAGCCCTCTCTCCACCCAACCAGCTCACAGCAGGTTGGAATTTGGGCAGCCTTTTGTCCTTTCTGGTGGCACAGGATGCCCAAAATGGGTCAGGAAGAGCGGGGCAGGAGAACATCCGGCAGCGGGAGCGAGGCTGCAAAGGGGATGTGCAGCAAGTGGGAAATGCCAGGACAGGAGGCACGAGCACAAAAGGACGGGGAAGAAAAGCTGACCTAAATTCTGCTCTGCTCGGCTCAGGGGCCTTAATTAGCACAAGCAATTAGGTTATTGCTGTGAAAAACGAGCCCAGCTCAGCTATGAGAAGTGAGGACAATCCTGAACTGCTTTAATAAAGACGTTTCCCACCACACAGCAACAGCCTCTTCCAGAGCTGCTGCCCACACACTTCCACAGGGAAAGGGGGCACGTCCTGGGGGCAGGAAGGAGAGGGGTGATTTGGGTTAAAAAAAGAATTTTTCCTTCAACATTAATTCAAAACTGAAAAACCAGCTCAAAGTTCTGCCCCCTCAGGTGAGACCCCCCTGCAGAGCTGCTCCAGCCCTGGGAACAGCACAGGGAGCACAGGGAACTGCTGGAGAGAGCCCAGAGGAGGCACCAAGAGGATCCCAGGGCTGGAGCAGCTCTGCTGGGAGGAAAGGCTGGCACAGCTGGCATTGTTCAGCTGGACAAGAGAAGCTTTGGGGGGACCTGAGTGTGGCCTTGCAGGACCTGAAGGGGCTCCAGGAAAGATGGAGAGAGACTATTTCCANATCTTTAATGTCCTTTCCAACCCAAACCATTCCATGATTACAACAAAAAGCCTTTACAGGTCACCAGAGTGGGGGGAAGGGATAAAAGATGACGAAAACACCATAATATTTCCTTAAGGAGTTTCTGTGCCATCAGATGATGCCTCTCTATGATGGGGCACAAAGTCACTTCTGTCTGTTCTCCAAGAGAGCCACTTTGCCCTTTTTTTGTGTAAAACCAGAGTCCCCTCTAAGCACAAACCTGTCAGTACATTTGTCCTCCTAAAAAGTACAACTCAAAGAAGAGAAGCTCACCAAGATGTTCAAATACCTTAAAAATCAACACACAGTGTAGGAGGAAACTTTACTCTCTCAACACATTTGCAAACATGACCATCTCCGAAGTACAGAAATACCAAATTTCCCCCCAAAATTCCCCAAACCTGCACACATTCCATGCCTAATTAGAGATCTCACCTCCTTTCTGCCCCTGCAATATTCCCATCATAAATCTCAGCTCTTCCATCATCGTGTTTTCGCCTCAGATCTCCAAATTCCAGGCCTAGTTAGGGAATTAAAATTGCAAACCTTTCCACGTCAAGTTCAAGTGGAAGCAATAAACAAAAATGACAGATTGACTGACCAGAAATGCCTTAATTTCAGCTTAAAACAGAAGAAATATCCCTTTCCCATACTAAAAAATATATCCAGTTAAAAGTGACATAAAGAAAGTCGAGGGGAGAAACTGTAAATCCAGTTTTCCCAGCATGAAAACCGTTCAGTAAATGGAATTTTGGTGCATGGAAAAGATTTTTATGATACAAGCATGTGGCTGGATGGCAAGGGAAAAAAACAAACAAACAAACACCTGAACATTTCTGCTGAACAACGAAATATCTGTAGATAAATAGTGATAAAAATTAAAAATATTCCTTCCTTTCCTTCTCTGTCTTTCCTTCCCTTTCCTTCCGAGCCCCACCGGCTTGCCCAGAGCCTGGTCAGGGTCCTCCCGTGATACCCAGGGGAAAGAAGGACAAAAAGCATCCCTTAATCCCCAAGACAATTCCCAAAATCCCGGAGCTGAGCTGCCGTTGGCGACAGGAGACCCGCGGGGAGCTGTGCCGGGCTCGGGGAGCAGGGAACGCTCCGGGATGGGGCACAGGGGAAATTCTGGGACACGGGGAAAGCTCCGCGCAGGGAAACAGGGAAAGCTCCAGGTCCTGGGAAAGCTCCGAGACGCGGGAGAAGCTCCAAAACGCAGGGAAAACTGCGGCACTGCGACGGCTCCGACAGGAGAGGGCGGACGACTCCGCTTCCCGAGGAATCCCCGCCGCCTGGGATGGTCCCGGGAGATTCCCAGCGGGAAGCCGGGCCGCGCTCCGCACACGGAGTGCCGGGATCCCGGAGTGGAGGGGGTCGGAAGGGACCTGCGGGCATCGCCCCCAGTCCAACCCCCCCGCCCGGGCGGGGCCACCTGGAGCGGGTGACACAGGGACGTGTCCAGGGGGGGTCGGGAATATCCCCAGGGAGGAGACTCCACACCCTATTGAGGTGATCTGTCCAGTGCTGGGCCACTGCCCAGCAAAGAAGTTCTTCCTCCTGTGCAGGTGGAACTTGCTGGGCATCAGTTCCTGCCCCTTCCTCTTGTGCCATTGCTGGGCCCCCCCGAGCAGAGCCTGGGCCATCCTCTGCCCCCTCCCTGCAGCCCCCACAGACCTGGGGGAGGGCCCCTCTCAGTGTGTGCTCTGGAGGCTGAACAGCCCCAGGTCCCTCAGCCTTTCCTGCTCCCAGAGATGCTCCATCCCTGTGGAATCTCCACAGGAGAATCACCTTCCAGCAGCTCCCTGTGCCTGCTGTGCTGAGGAGCCAGAGCTGGACCCAGCCCTGCAGAGGTGCCTCCCGGGGCTGGGCAGAGGGGCAGGATCCCCTCCCTGCCCTGCTGGCAACGCTCTTCCCGATGCCCCGCGGGGCGCCGCTGTCGCGACCCCCTCACTCCCGCGGGTCGGTGACGCCCCCTCACCCCGCGATATGCCCGCGATACACCCGCGATATGCCCGCGACAGACGCACCCCATCGCGATAGACCTTCCCGGCCCGCTTCACCCTCACGTCCAGCGCCGTGCCCATCGCCCGATCACGTGACCGCGCCTCAGGGGGGTGTCCCCCCTCCTCCTCCTCCCCCC
>VXAW01008759.1:132642-149313 GCA_013399735.1 Tyrannus savana | reverse complement strand
CCCGGCCCCGCCCCCCGCGCGGTTGCCATGGCAGCGAGTGGGCGGGGGCGCGGGTGACGCGCGGGGTTGTTCTCTCTACAGAACTACAGCTCCCGGCGTGCTTTGCGCGCAGGTGAAGGGCGCGCCGCGTGCTGCGCGCGCCGCGGGGGCCGACGGGATTTGTAGTCCGGGCTGTGGCAGCGCCTGAGCCCCACGGGCGGACAATGGAATCCCGGGAAAGGCTGCGGTGCGCTTAAATTTATCCCCCCTGACTACGCTATACGGTCTCAAACCCCCGTATATGCCAGTAGCGAATTTATCCCTGCTCTAATTACACGCGTGATTCATCACATTGCATTTCCAGGCACGCCCCCGCGTCCTCTGCCCTCAAAGTACCCTGGAACTTGTCCCGATAAATTTAGGAAGGCAGCGGAATGCTTTGCAAAATGCGCAGGGAGGGAGGGGAATTCGCACTAAAAACCCGAAGCGCAGAAAGGCCCGGCGTGGAAATGCCTTCCATCCCTCCCAGGTGTGGCCACGGACGGAATTCCCGCGATTCCAGCGGGAACAGCAGTGTCCATCGGCGGAATCCCAAATCCCGAAGTAAACCTCTAAAGCAGGAGCCTGGCTGTGAATTTTAATGCTTTCCCACCTCATCCTCCACACGTCACGGTCTAAGCAGCCAGGGCAGCCCCCACTGGGGTGTTACAGCACAAGCTCCTGTGTCCAGAGTCATTTTAAAGTGGGAATTCTTTAATTCACTCTTAATCCGTGGCTTGGTGAAGGAGCAGGGATGGTGACAGATTCCTGCTCTTTTTTTGACTTTTTCCCCCCTTTTTTCTCTCCTTTTTTTTTTTTTTTTTCCTTCAGCAATCAAAGCCACTGAAATCCTGACCAAACCAGAGCCTGTGCAGCTCAGGGAAAGCTGATTCTGCTGCAAGGAATGTGCCCAAAGGGCACAGCTGAAGGGGCACAGCAACTTCAGGCTGCCCAAAAAAGTTGTGGATGCCCCTGGAAGTGTCCAAGGCCAGGTTGGACGGGGCTTGGACTGACCTGGGCTGGTTGAAGGTGTCCCTGCCCATGGCAGGGGGTGGCACTGGAGGAGCTTTAATGTCCTTTCCAACCCAAACCATGCTGGGATTGTCTGTGGAATTTTATCTTCCAAGAAGACTTTAGCTGGTTCAAATAGACACCCAGGGAACTGTTCACATCAGAGATTTCTTAATCTGATTGCCAGAGCTGCTTTTCTTGACCACAGCTTGGAGATTTGTCTGCTGGCATTTTTATTCCTGTTCTCCATGAAAACAGGGAATGCAAACCCATTTAGAAATTAGGGAATAAATAAACCTTTCACAGACTCCAAAAATCTCTATATTTAGTTTTATTATCCAGGATAAATCACTGCAGTTTTTTTAAGCTTGGTGTTTAGAGGTAGCAAACTAAATCTGTATTTTCTTCAGCTTCACAAAGTTAAAATAAATAAAGCAGATAAAATAAATAAAAGCAGAGTCTCTGCCAGTGGTGGGAGCACCTGGAAGAAGGTTCTGTGCTATTCCTCCTCATCCCCTCAGTTCTGAAACCCATCTGTGCTCCCTTCCTCCTGGAGTGCTTATGGAAAACTCGGCAAAACCCAGTGCCCATTCCTGTAATTAGGAACATCTTTTGTTCTGGGAAAAGAAGCGAGATATCGAAGTCATCCCACAATTCAGAGAAAAGAGGGAAAGTGGGCAGTGTAAAGAGAAGGGAGCACTTAACTTGGATTGCTTGTATTAGCCACTTACCTCATGGAGCTGATTACCATTCTCAGTTACTGTGGGGCAGGCAAAGAGGGATTTTTATGTTTTATTTTTCACCCCAACCAAGCAGAGCTCCAGAAAAGAAAACCACAAACCTGGACTGTACAGCTGCTTCTGAGCATGTTGTTGACTTTTTTTTTTTTTTGCCATCACTTTCACAATCCACTGTTTTTTTTGGAAAACTNACTGTTTTTCTTGGAAAACTTTTTCCAAGGTACTTCAGTTACTCATTTCTAGGAACTGGAGCCTGGTGTCCAGAAAAAGCTGCCGTTGGAACAGGCTGGAGCTGCCCCTGTGCTTAGCAACAGCCATCCCACAAACAAACCCTCGGGAGCTCCCAGATCCCAACCAATCCGTGTCCAAATTCAGGCACTGACAGTTCAGCACCCTCAGGGTGGTTGGTTTTGAAGGAAAAATCCCAGCATGGTTTGGGTTGGAAGGGACCTTGAAGATCACCCAGTGCCACCCCCTGCCATGGGCAGGGACACCTTCCATGATCCCAGGTTGCTCAGAGCTCCATCCAACCTGGCCTTGGACACTTCCAGGGATCCAGGGGCAGCCACAGCTTCTCTGGGAATTCTATCCCAGCCCCTCCCCACCCTCACAGGGAACAATTTCTTCCCTATATCTAATCTAAATCTCCACTCTTTCCACTCAAAACCCTTCCCCCTTGTCCTGTCACTCCAGGCCCTTATGAAAATTCCCTCTCCAGTAACAGGATTTTCTTGTGGTTGATTCAAGTCACAGATTTTCTTTACAGAGGATCCACCTCACACTGAATTATTTGGGAAGACTTCATCAAAATGAAACAGTTCAAGCCTCAGAGCAAAGGCTGGAATTTTTGGCACCCAGGCCTGTCATTGTCAGGGGCCTACTGTGTCCATCCCCTTGAAAAATCCACCCCAAATTTGGACAAATGATGAGACTGACAATTTTAGGCTCAGTTTGGGAATGGGAATTCCTTCAGGAAATCACAACTAAAGGGGAAATGGGCTTCTCAGTGGAATATTGGTGCCCAGAGCCTGTTTTTTTTTTAACATAGTTTTATTTACTCCACCTGCAGAGCTGCTCCAGCCCTGGGAACAGCCCAGGGAGCACAGGGAGCTGCTGGAGAGAGCCCAGAGGAGGCACCACAGAATCACGGAATGGTTTCAGCTGGAAGGGACCTGAATTAAGGAATTCAACAGGAGAAGTTTTACAAGTCATGAAAAGTGATGACAAAAAAGGCGGAAGTGATTTCACTGCTTGCCATCAGCAGGATGTGGAGCACACAGGGTTGGAGGAGTTTAGAGATGATTAAGTCTAATCAAACAGCCATTTCAAATATTATTCCAATGCTGGATAATTTTTAGATCACTTCATGGTTTATATAAGCACATTTGACTAAACTGAACGTTGTTTTTTAGAGCATCTGAGTCAAAAGGCCTAAGTTACAACGAGGAGTTAACAGAAGAAATAACTGATACACTGAACTACAGGAAGTAAATTAAAATTCATTATCTCTGGTGGAGAAATCCCACCAAATCCCAGCACTGGAGCACGTAAATAGTGGTGCTTCTTAATGCCTCAGAAAGGAGGGAGATAATCATAAAGAAATTAAAATACCTGCACCACATGGAGGGACTGCACAGACATTAAATCTTAGCAAGGTTCTCTAAAAGAACTAATGAGAAAAGACCACAAAAGGCACCAAAATAAACTGATTTGTTCCCATATCAAGGTGAGGAAAGCTAATTGAGGTGAAACTAAGCTGAGGGAAAGTCCAGACAGAAGGTCTAAAAAGCTGGATTTTGTGTCATGTTAAAATTGAGAGGGGCAGAATAAAATATATAAAAATAAATAACACCATAAGGCATCGTGTTGGTCAAGGAATTTCAAAGGTCATTAAGAGTGAACTCATTTTCCAGCAAAATTGCACCTTTTTTAAGGGAATTCCCTCATAGTTTAAAAGGGCTTGAGCTGGCTGAAAATTGCACTGAGCTTTACTTGCCTCTCAAAAGAATTAGCAAATAAGGAAAATAGAGTTATCAAACATGTATGGGGTGGAAAAAAACCAGTGGATGAAACAAAACAAGTGATTTAGACATTTATAGTAGGATCCAGGTATGGAGAATAAAAGCAGTTCAAAGCAGTTGCACATTCCTACTGGAATTTGTGCATCCTGTCAGCAGCAATAATTTGTAGCAGGCTGTGTTAAAAAAGGTGGGTTTTTAAAGAATGTTAAATTAAAATAATCATATTAGAGTTATATTAAAATATATTAAAGTTATATCAAAGTAATATTGTAACGTATTTTAATAAATAATATAAAAATAATAATGAAATATTAATGTGTAAAATCGACTTTTTGAGTGCTGACAGGCCTCAAAAAATAATTTGGTGTTTATATACCAAAATAATATCATTATATAAATTTGGTGGTTACACTGAAAACATTGACACTCACATTGAACAGAAAAAAGGTGCTGCCCAAAATCTATCTGGGGGACAAATAATCCCTCATATTTGTTGTGACAAAAGCTTGAGTTATCAACTCACCAGTTTGATCTCCCTTGGTCGCTAAAGTTTTGTTGTGACCTCAAATGAGACCAAAACAGAATATTTTTAAATTTAATTTTTTAAAATACTGCTTTGAGACCAGGGGGAATAGCTTGTAAGTGATACCCACGCCCTCAGCTGTTTACATTTTGCTGTGATATAAATAACTTTTCAAACTCCACGTCTAAAATTAGAGTTTATGGGTCAGCTTTTGTCCACTGATGTTTCTTCCTCCTCGTTGTAAGGAGGGTGTCACTGGGTGTGCAGGTTGCTAATTAATTAATGGTAATTAATATTCACATCCTGGCTGTTCTGATGGTTGGAGCCACACATGTATTTATTTTTTTTTTAGTTTTCTTCTTGTCATGCAGAAGTAAAACTGTGGAACTGAATCCCTAAAATATCTTTTTCCATTGGCAATTACAGATAGGAGACACCATCCCAAACATGTTGAGGGATGTGGATTTTGATGCCACACTTTAAACTGGAGGAAGGGACAGCAGGGAAATGATTTTTAAATTCCATGTCAGGTTGGATGAGGCTCTGGGCAAGCTGGTCTAGTGGAAGGGGTTGGAATTGGATGCAGGTCCAGGAAAGGAGCTGGGGGTTGAAAGTCATTCCTCATATTTCCAAATCAAACCACTCCTGAGATGATGAGCTGGGGGCCTGTTTCTGAGCTGGGAGATTATTTTAGATGGAAATATTTCTATCTCAGTCCTGCCCCTTGTCTGGTCTCCTCCAGCCCCTCAATGTCCTTCCTGTCCTGAGGGGCCCAGACCTGGCCACAGCACTGGAGGTGTGGAATCCATGCCAGAACTTGGAATTATAGGGAATTTAACTGATCTATCACAAATATAAGCAGGCAAGGTCAAGAGATCCTGGGGACCAGGTGGGCTCCCCCCAGGAGCTCTGAGATAACTCAGCTGCCCACTGCAATGTGTGACCCTTCCCTTGAGAACATGGAGATCCACGTTTAAGCATTCCCAGGATTTCCAGGGGCAGTGAGATTCCCACACAAAGCATCATTTGGAAGAAGAAGAAAAAAAAAAAAAAGAAATTAAAAAGGCCTTTGTGCAACAAGAAGCAAGAGAAGGCTGGATCAAAAACTGGCTGGATGACAGGAAACAGATATAAAACAACAATAAAAGGTCAGTTTTCATAGAAGAGGGGGATCACAAGGGGAGTCTGCAGGGACCTGGTGCTGCTGAATGTATTCCTAAAGGATCTGGGGGAAGGGGGGGAGCAGTGAAATGCCACAGACTTCTAAAGATATTGAGCATTCAGGTAAAGGAAAGGTAGAGGACAAATTGGGACGTTCACTCTGAAGAAAGACCTTACAAGGCTGACTGAGTTTATAATAAAATGGCAGATAAAATAGTGTAGTAAAATAGTGAACATGGGGGGAAAATTCCATGCACACAAGGATGGGCTCTAGGCTGGTTTTCCACTCACAAATGAGATCTTTGGGTTCTGATTAATATTTCTATAAAAATCTCAGCACAATGTTCCCTGTTACTCAGAGAAACAAATCAAAATATTTGGAATTGTTAAGAGAACAAGACAGAGAACAAACCAGGGAACATTGTAACACGCCCACCCCAGTATAAATCCATAGTTCTCTGCATATTGAGTGGTTTGTGCAGTTCTTTTCCCCACATCCCAAAAGGTCCTTCCAGTACCTGAGAAAAAGAAGGGAGAGGGATTTTTTGCAAGGGCCTGGAGTGACAGGACAAGGGGGAATGGCTTCAGACTGACAGAGAGCAGGGTCAGATGGGATATTGGGAAGGAATTCCTGGCTGTGAGGGTGGTGAGAGGCTGGGATAGAATTTCCAGAGAAGCTGTGGCTGCCCCTGGATCCCTGGAAGTGTCCAAGACCAGGTTGGACGGGGCTTGGAGCAGCCTGGGCTGGTGGGAGGTGTCCCTGCCCATGGCAGGGGGTGGCACTGGAGGAGCTTTAATGTCCTTCCCAACCCAAACCACGCTGGGGTTGTCTGTTTGGGAGATCAACCCAACCCATCAAATTAATGGAAGAAAAGTCTGTTAAATAAATACAAAGGCTGTTAAATAAGAAACCCTCCCCCACCACCCACCCTGCGGAAACTCCAAAGCACAGATGACTGGACAGCGGGAATGCTCGGGGACAGCACACTGACCTTGTTTGTGAGCTCCTCCTTGGCCATCCTCTGCTGGGAGCTGCTGGAAGACACATCCCCAGCTGGATGAGTTGGAAGTTCCCATGAAAATACCGTGGTAAAGGGCAGGGGGAAGCACTGGGAGTTTGGCCATCCCGGTTCAGAGCGGTGAAAGGTCCGGCCGGAGCCCGATGACTTCAGGAAGGAAAAATCTTAATCCGTGCAACTGGAAAAGGGTGTCAAAGCCAGTTAGGAACTGAAGTAGGTCACCCGTGTGGAGATCCCCAACTCCTCTGCAGGGCAGGGTTGGGCTCCAGGGGTTCTGTGGGGAGCTCTGGGACAGCAAAGGTGGATCCTGGAGAGGAGGGAGAGGATAACTCAGAAAGCAAGAAACAAGAGCTCATGGTGGGAGAAAGGGAACTTCCTTGTGGGTAGAGTCATGGAATATCCTGAGCTGGGTGGGACCCACCAGGATCAATCCAGTCCCAGCCCTGGCCCTGCCCAGGACACCCCAACACTCCCCCCTGTCCCTCAGAGCGTTGCCCAAACGCTCCTGGAGCTCTGGCAGCCTTGGGGCCGTGCCCACTGCCCTGGGGAGCCTGGGCAGTGCCAACCACCCTCTGGGGGAAGAACCTTGTGCTGAGCCCCAAGCTGAGCCTGCCCTGGCACAGCTCCAGCCCTTCCCCGGGTGCTGTCCCTGTCCCAGCCAGAAGATGTGGGGCCTGAGGGAACAGAGACTCCTCTCCACATTTCATGCCCCCATCTCCCCTTGGCCAGCACTTCTCAGGAATGGGACAGCACACGGGGAAACTTCAAACCCTGGATTTGTTGGTGCCTCATTTCCCTGGCACACCCACAATCTCCTGTGTGTCCAACACTGCCCATCCCAAACCCTGCAGGGCCCCCGTGGTGACCGAGGCTGGACCTGCCCAATTCCTCACCCATTTTTAGGACTTTTGCTTCACTGGACCTTATCTGGAAATATTTCCTTTTTTAAGAAAGAAAAAAAGAGGAAATGATACCATTTGTTTATTCCCTGGGTCCTGTCCCTGCCCCTAGAGAGGATTTGCCTTGGGGTGTTTTGGGTTAAAATTAACACCAGAAGTTGGGATATTCACTACAATTTATTACATATTGATTTCACTGCCTCAAAAAGCAACAGAAAAAAGACAGCAAAAAGTTCTTTCTCGTGACAATCTAAGCTAGAAATATTTTTGCTGCTGTTTTTTCAGCCTGTTAAACTTGCACTTGTTTTGCAGTTGCTTATAAATTTCCCCAGCTAAAATTTGACTCTTTCAGAATAAGACCAAACTCTCAATATTCTTTTCCCTGAAAGCAAAACAAAGCAAAGAAAAAAAAACCAAACAAAAACCAGGGAAGGGTGGGTTTAAAGAAAAAAAATCATCCTGAGGCAACATCCAGGATAGAAAACTTCTTCCAAGTTGGCAAACCTGCAAACAATGGAAAAAAACAAACAAGGATGAGCAGGATGTTTGCCTCAGCCTGAACATTCTGGACACACACACACACACAAAAAGCCCCAAAACAATCCTCAAACCCCAAAAATAAAGCCAAAAAGTGTTCTGTTCTTGATGTTTCACGTTGGAAAACCCCTGTGTTCATTCCAGATATAAAGTACCTGTGGAAATTTGAGCACTGGTTTTTTTTATTAGTCTCTCCCATGTGTATGACTGGCACTGTGTAATTGGTATTTAATTAATATAGTTCTTCAGCAAATGTATTAATTCAGGCTTCCATGTGTCAAATATGGGGCTTACATTTGATATTCAGACACCTACAATGGCCTGGGTGCATCTAACAGAATTATCTGTATCTAACAGAATAAATAGAATAAATAAACAGAGCAGGTAATTACACTAATTTTTAAAACATATTTTAAAGATGCATCTTGGCTGCTTGGAATTTTCTACATGCTTTTCATTTAGCTTTGTTCTAATTTGTAAGTGGAAGTCTTCAAAATCACGTTGTGCCTGAAATTTGGGTTCAGCTTCACTTACCTGAGGTAACAACTTTATAAAAAAAAAATCTCCTCTGTCAACACATCAAAAACTCAGTGGAGGTTTGTTGGAAAAAGACTTGCTATGAGGAAATAGGTTGGGAAAGGGGGAGGGGGAAACAAGGGGTTGAGGTGATTTTTCAGCTTTTGGTTTTCAAGACTGCTTTCCCGTCTCCACAGATTTGCCACCTTCACCCAGGTACAGTTTAAAGCCTGGTGGATTTCTTGGGAATAAAAGATTTCTTGGGAAACAATTTAAAATGTTATTTATGAAATACCCCTTGTGCAAACAACACCCCTCATCTTCAGTTGTGCTACCAACGCCTGCCAATTGTCCCCAACTTCAACCATTTTTTTTTTCACACCTCTCATATCATGAAATCATCAAACAGACTTTAAAGATCATCCAATTCCACCCCCTGCAGGGACACCTTCCACTAGCCCAGGTTGCTCCAAGCCCCGTCCAACCTGGCCTTGGACACTTCCAGGGATGCAGGGGCAGCCACAGCTTCTCTGGGCAACCTGTGCCAGGGCCTGCCCCCCCTCCCAGCCAGCAATTCCTTCCCAATATCCCATCTATCCCCACTTTATTTCAATTTGAAGCCATTCCTCCTTGTCCTGTCCCTCCAGCCCTTGGAAATAGTCTCTCTCCATCTTTCCTGGAGCTCCTTCAGGCCCTGCAAGGCCACACTCAGGTCCCCCCAGAGCTTCTCTTGTCCAGCTGAACAATGCCAGCTGTGCCAGCCTTTCCTCCCAGCAGAGCTGCTCCAGCCCTGGGATCCTCTTGGTGCCTCCTCTGGGCTCCCTCCTGCTGAGGGAAAACCACTAACAAAGAACAACCAGAAGTCCATCCCAGAACTGGAGCCCCTCTGCTCTGGAGCCAGGCTGGGAGAGCTGGGGGTGTTCACCTGGAGGAGAAAATGTTCCAGGGAGACCTCAGAGCCCCTTCCAGGGCCTAAAAGGGATCCAAGAGAGCTGGAGAGGGACTGGGGACAAGGAATGGAGGGACAGGACAAGGGGGAACAGCTTTGAACTGGCAGAGAGCAGGGTTAGATGGGATACTGGGAAGAAATCCTTCCCTGGGAGGGTGGGCAGGCCCTGGCACAGGCTCCCCAGAGAAGCTGTGGCTGCCCCTGGATCCCTGGAAGTGTCCAAGGCCAGGTTGGATGGGGCTTGGAGCAGCCTGGGCTGGTGGAAGGTGTCCCTGCCCATGGCAGGGGGGGGCTCTGGCTGATCTTTAAGGTCCCTTCCCACCCAAACCAGTACGTGATTCTGTGATTCTACCCCAGATTCTTTCCTTGTAGGGCTGGACCCTTTGCAAGTTTTCTGATTTCCCAAGACCTGAAAGCCATGACTGCTCCAAGCTTGTTTTCCCACTCATCCCAGCAGTCCAGCAGGCAGGTGGGTTAATGCTGGAGTCCCAGCACAAGGGTGGAAGTCACTGACAGTAGGGAAAACAGCCCTGTAGCCTCTTGAAAAAACCAGGGATGGAGAACTGTGAGGTCCAACAGAGTCAAGCAGATGAATTCATTCAGCCTGGGGAACCTGCTCTGGGAATACTTCAGGAATATCCTCCCAGCCTGGCAGCCCAGGCAGGGAACTGAGCCTGGAATATGGCAGGGAATGCACACACAGCTCGTTTGGTTTATGTGCATATTGGACAGAAACAAATCCTCTTTATTCTGGGTTAATAAGTCTAGGTCTTGATTAGACACTCAGACCATCTCCTTCTTAACTCCTTGTGATTCTCAGCCCCCTTTGATAGACCCACCTCAGGCAGAGATCTTGAATAAAAGACGTTCAGAGAAATTTGGGATAACTGGTGGCTGTGTTGAGGATTGATCCTGGGTCGTCACTCCACCATTTCTCACTTTGGGAAAAGCTGAACTGCTCCAGAAGTTCTACCTAAGTATGAGGAAGAACTTCTTTGCTGGACAGTGACCCAGCATTGACCAGGTTGCCCACAGAGGGTGTGGAGTCTCCTCACTGGAGATGTCCCAGAAATGCCAGGACACAACCCTGTGCCACGTGCTCTGGGATGGCCCTGCTGGAGCAGGGAGGTGGGATCAGATGACCCACGGTGGTCCCTTCCAGCCTGACCCACGCTGGGATTCTGGGATTCTGTTTTGGTTGGACACCAGGCCAAGCTGCCCACGTGTAACCTGAGCTAAGTCCCAGTTCCCAGGGAGGAATTTCATCCTAATATCCCATCCAACCCTACTCTCAGTGTGAACCCATTCCCCCCTGTCCTGCCACTCCCTACCCTTGTGAAAAGTCCATCTCCATCTTCCTGGTGTGTTGGACTGGGAGGGGACAGAGGACCTGGAAGGAAAAAGGGACAGACAACCAAGCATTCCTGCTTCTGCTGCTGGAAGAACCATTTCTTAGTGCGCTGAAGCACCGTAAGTGACACCTGTAGAGCAATTTAATTTAAAACTCACCACAGTTTCTTTTCCTTATCTAGCAGGAGGTTGGCCATGTGGAGACCCAGCAAAACACACTCTGGAGAACTTTCCTTCATCTTTTCAAACCCAGGGAAACCAGATTGCTCTAGGAGCTGGAAACTGAGGATGCAGAGAAGTTCCCAGAGGGGGAACACTTGACATTGCAGCAGTTGATCTGCAGAAGTTTTGAAGAACCACAGTTCTTCAGGGTGTCTGACTTTAACAGAAAGCTGTTCTGCACTCCTGCAAGTGGATTTATGGTGGAAAGTGGATTTATCATGGAAAATGGTCTCAGGAGGATTTCTGGGATACAACTTCCAAGTTTGTGTTTCCCATAGGATAAGTAACAGCCTCTTTCCCAGAGGTGTCTTTCCCCAGAAAACTCCATGGGTTTGGGGAAGGACTTCTCACAGAATCCCAGGATCATTATGTTGGAAAAGACCTCCAAGGTCATCAAGTCCAACCTTTGACCCACCACCAGCTTGTCCCCCAGCCCAGAGCACTGTTGAACTTCCTTGGACACCTCCAGGGATGGGAACTCCACCCTTTCCATGAAGAAACTCCTCCTGATGTCCAGAAATTCCTGACTGATGTTTTAAAGTGGCTGAGGAAATTTTCACACTTCGGGGCATGATCTTCAACCCGAGTGAGGAATCCACGACCACCATTCCAGAGAGGATCAGAGGAAACTCAGGGATAGACACATTTATTTGTTTTTTGGAGCAAGCTACAGCAGCAATCCCAGGACCTTCTGGTCCAGGGCCGTGCCAGGCTTTGCCTGAGAAACACAACAGCACAGTTGGCATCATCACCTTTGTTCTGTATTATGGGGAAATCCTTCCTGAAGATCCTGAAGATGTGCTGGATACCGAGGATTGTTTGAGTTGCTGTGGGTACAACACGTCCTCTGGACTGAAACATCTGATCAAAGGACAAATATGAAGCCCTGGAAAAGTCAGGGTGTCCATGACTGTGTGAAGGAAGGCAGAAATGCCCACATTCCAAAGGAAAACTGCACAGCTATGAGAGCTTTTGGAGTTTGGATGGTGGAATGAAGCATTCCAGAATATAGACTGAAGAAAATGGACTCCTCTAGTCAATGTGGGAAGGATGAGGAGGGAAAAACTGGGACATATTATCCATAATCACATTCCACTACCATAGAATCATGGAATGGTTTGGATTGGAAGGGACCTTAAAGCTCATCTCATTCCATCCCCTGCCATGGGCAGGGATACCTTCCACCAGCCCAGGGTGCTCCAAGTTTATCCAGCCTGGCCTTGGACACTTCCAGGGATCCAGGGGCAGCCACAGCTTCTCTGGGCAACCTGTGCCAGGGCCTGCCCACCCTCACAGGGAAGGATTTGTACCATATACCTAAATTTCCCATCTTTCAGTCTGAACCCATTCCCCCTTGTCCTGTCAGTGCAATTCCTGAGGAATTCCCTCTCCAGTTTCCTTGCAGCCCCTTCAGATACTGGAAGTTGCTGTGAGGTCTCCACACAATCTTCTCTTTTGTTCAGGCTGGACAGCCCCACTCTGTCAGCCTGCCAGTAAATGTGTGGCTGAGACACCACAATGATTATCTAGTTTGATGCAGGAAGAGAAGGACCCAGGCTGGTAAGATCCTGAGCAGCTTCCATGGACTTGAGAAGTCCTCAGCCCTTTAATTAAGAAAATCCCTTCACCCCCAAAGTGGTAGAGGTGGTTTTACTGATAAACTGTGTGCTCAGAAGGCCACAGAAGTTATTATTGGTGTCACTGTATTGCTTTCATTAGAGTGTTTTGTTGTTTCTTTTCCACCTGCTCCATTTCTCCGGACTGCTGTGTGTTGTTTTCTCTTTTAGATCTCATTTCTCCACACTACACTCTTTCCTCCTCATCTTTAATGTCCTTTTTCTTTTATTTTTTTCCTCAGCTTTTTCTAATTATTATTGTTCTTTTAGGCCCAAAAAGTTCTGATTTCTGAGGGGTGGCCTCTAAGGAAGAGAAAGCCAAGTGTTCCTTACGAGCCAGTCTCCTAATTCATAAAGAATATACACACAAACTCCTATTTTCCAGTACTGTAAACCTACTCCAGGTGGTTTGTGATGAAGACTTAAATAAAATTACTCTCAGTCTTTCCTGCCTTGACAGTCCCTCCCTTCCTAAAGAAAATTTAAAAAAAAATTAAGATTTGATAACTCATTCTGGGGAACAAAGCAGGAGAAACCAGCAGGAACTCGGATCCCCTTGGTCCAGATCATGAGCTATTCCTCATTCTCCATCTTCAATCCCTGTCCTCTCAGCTGCTCCTCTCCAAGGTGGATCCCTCAGGAGTTCACCTCTCTTGCTCCATGTTTTCTTTTGGAGTTTCCAGCCAAGGCAGTGCCGGTGTCCTGTCATCTCCTGCCCTTCAGTACCACCCCACGCTGTGCAACGCCAGCTTCCCATCCCTGCAGTGCAGCCACTCCTGGGATGTGTCACACAACGGGTCAGGAAGCCCGCCTGGTTTGAAAATCAACCCCAAACTGGATGGAGCAGGATTCTGGCCAAGTCCCAGCTTGGAGGTGTCTCATTTCCCAAATGCTGGATCCAACCTTTACCCAGAGGAGAATTCCCAGCTCCCAGTGCTCTGCCCTGTTCCCATCCAGTGGGCTGGGTTTCCAGGTGAGGCAGGGGAGTCCCAGTCTGGAAGATTCCTAATCCTAGCCCTAAACCTGCTTGCAGCAGAGAACACAAATCCATCCTGACACCGGCTCTAATTCCAGATCCTGTGGCTGGAGCAGGATTTTGGTGGAACTGCAGTTCCCAATGACCTCATTCCTCAATTTTAATCAATCCCTTCAGCTGTTGAGGACCAAAACAGAAAATGTTGTAGATCACCTGTAACGTGTAAACAGAATCCCAGAATCCCTGAGGTTGGAAAAGCCCTCCCAGCCCATGGATCCCCCTGTGCCCCATCCCCACCTTGTCCCCAGCCCAGAGCACTGAGTGCCACGGCCAGGCCTGCCTTGGACACCTCCAGGGCTGGGCACTCCAAACCTCCCTGGGCAACCACTTCCAAGGCCTCACCACCCCTTCCATGAGGAAATTCCTGCTGATGTCCAGCCTGAACCTTCCCTGACTTTTTAATGAAAAGGACACTCAGGAGAACACTGTTGTACAAGAGAAGAACCATGCAGGTGTTTCGTTATTGAAATAGTGTTAACAAGCTGCCAATATCTAGTTGTTTGTGCTGCAAAATAAAATTATAAAGAAGGCCATCATCTTTAAAATGACATTTTATCTCTGCCCAAGTTGCCAGAGCTTGGGTATAGCCAGCAAAATAAAAGCAGAGGATGACTGAGCAAATGCACAGACTCCTGAAAAGTGTAATATTTTCAAGTGTTAGCAAAAAAAAAAAAAAAAAAAATCCCACAAAAAACCCCAAACTCAAACCCCAAGAAGTTACAGTATTACAGTAAACAGTGTAACAACTTTCTGTGAGCTCTGTAGTTACCTACATTGACCAACAGAGCCATTCCTGTGTCACTGCACAGCACCATTGACCCAGCCCAGCAAAGAGGGGTTTACAAAATCCTCACGGGGATGGACCCCCCTGTTTGAGAGAGGAGCTGCCCTTCCTGACTGAGGACACGGGCAGAGGTTATGCAGGACAGCTGGTGCTTTTTGGAATGTTCTGGATTTCCTGGACAATGTTCAGTGGGTGCAGGTGCCCTGGGCCAAAATCCAACCCTTGGGAGCCCCCGGGTAGCGGCAGGTGATGCCAGGGGGCTTGGCTATCTTGGAATCATCACGGCTGGAAGAGACCTTTGAGATGATCCAGTGCCACCCTCCCCCAGCACCACCAGGATCACCCCTAATCCACGTCCCCAAGGGCCACATCCAGACACCTCCGGGACACTCCCACACACAGGGACTCCACCACCTCCCTGGGACACTTCTTGCAAGGCCTGACCACTCCTGCAGGGACAAATTGTTTCTGATCTCTGCTCTGACNGACGCCACATCCTGGTTGGTCACACGCGAAGGCGAAGAGAGAAGTGTCAAAAGCAGCACTGACCTCAACTCTTCGTGGGGCTGAGGGGAACGAGGAAGGACCACTTAACTCACGGTGCTCCCAGACACCTGCCAAGGCTGTAAGGTGCAATGTCATGGATGATTTCATCTCACCTGACACTGTGCTGTGACCCAGGGGGTGGTCACACCATTCCTCCACCGTGTTCCTTCTCTTCCCTTGGCATCCGTATCCCTGGAGAGGGACTTTTCACACAGACTTGGAGTGACAGGACAAAGGGGAATGGCCTTGAACTGAAAGAGAGTAGGGTTGGATGGGATATTGGGAAGGAATTCCTGGCTGGGAGGGTGGGCAGGCCCTGGCACAGGTTGCCCAGAGAAGCTGTGGCTGCCCCTGGATCCCTGGAAGTGTCCAAGGCCAGGTTGGACGGGGCTTGGAGCACCCTGGGCTGGTGGAAGGTGTCCCTGCCCATGGCAGGGGGGTTGGAACTGGGTGATCTTTAATGTCCCTTCCAATCCAAACTGTTCCGTGATTCCACGATCACAGTGTTTAAGTAAAAGTCTCAACGCTTCAATTATTTGGGGCACTTTGGCTGTGGCTCCACCTGCCCCCCCCGATCCTTGGCTGCTTATTTCCACCTTTTAAGCCGAGATTAAAAAAAATATTAAAACAGGGAGAAAAAGCAAATGGAACAAGTAACATGTCCTAATTTCTCCAAGGAGGCTGGCTGTGAACTGAAATGACTAGATTAAAGTATCACACGTTAGAATTAAAGTATTAGATAAAGGCCATACTCTACTTTTTGATCTTTGTGGGCATTCCAGAAAAAAAAAAAAAATGTAAAAAACCCTGTCACAGATTTAGGCTGGCGGCACCAACCTGGCAATTCCGAGGGGAAAGGAACCTTCCCTCAGGAGCTCGAGGCTCCCACACTGGGCTAATTTCTTAGTGCATTTTTTGGGGAATACATTTATTTTCAGAAGGGGACGAGAAAGATCCCTCTACACAATTCCTAGGGGAGAAAGGAGCCTTCCCTCGTCAGCTCCAGGCTCCCAAACCAAAAATGTTTTTTTGGGAAATACGTTTATTTTCCGAGAGGTATGAGAAGGACCCCTGGATGCAACTCTAAAGGGAGAGGAGCCTTCCCTCAGGAGGCAAACGAGCCCGTCCTCAGTAGCCCAAGGCTCCCACACCGGGAAACTTCTAGTGCAATTTTTAAATGAATTTTTTTTTTTTTTTTTAATGGGGGATATATTGATTTTCTGAGAGGGAGGATGAAGACCCGTGGATGCAATTCTGAGGGGAAAGGAGCCTGTCCTCAGCAGCCCTAGGATCGCACACCGGGCTAATTTTAGTGCATTTTCCAACTCTTTTTCTGAGGGGAATGAGAAAGAGCCCCTGGATGCAATTTCCGAGAGGAGAGGCGTCTTCCCTCAGGAGAGAAAGGAGCCTGTCCTCAGCAGCCCGAGGCTCCCGCACCGGGCTAATTTTAGTGCATTTTTAAACTCCTTCTCTGAGGGGGAGGAGAAAAACCCCGCCGGACGCAATTCCGAGAGGAAAGGCGCCTTCCCTCCGGAACTCGAGGCTCCCACAGCGGGCTCCTCTTATTGCATTTTTTTTTTTTTTTTAACTGGTTTTTGGGGAATACGCCGCTTTTCGGAGGGGCCGAGCCGAGCCCGGCCGGTCCCTCCCCTCACGCCGGGCGGGCGGGAAGCCCCGGCGGGTTCGGCCTCGCCTCAAAGCGGCCGCCGCGGCTCCGGCGCCC
>VXAW01008759.1:117654-128891 GCA_013399735.1 Tyrannus savana | reverse complement strand
CAAGAGGTTGGTAAGAAATATCTGTTTAAAAAAAAAAAAATTATGTAATAACTTTTTTTGTTCCTCATACTTCAAGAAGTCTGATGTTTATGCAGTGAGACTTCTTTATTGCTCTAAGACTATTTGAAATAACACCAAAAAAAAAAAACCACCAAAACCTCTCTGAGCAAACTCCCTTCCTTGTGAGGGGAGAAAAAAAATCATCCAGAGAAGGGGAATACTCTGCTTTTCCTTCCTCACCTCCATGGGCCCTTCAGGAGGAGGGTTATGGGAACTGTAGTCCATGGATGGCTTCAAAACACCACAAAAACTTTATATTTAGAGTTATCTGGGGCTGGCTCTTCGAGGTGACACAACACACAGTAGAATTGCAATGATAATCCGATTTTTTTATCCATCTTTTCAACCCTTTTGGGGAAGGAAGGGAAAATTCTGCCTGTTGGTTGTGTTTTCTCCAAGCCTGACTGGAAAAAGGAGTCCCCTGGTTTTGCTGGTCCCGGTGGATTTCATTCCCTCACAACAGGTTTGTACTTTCCCACCAGGAAAACAGGACTTTATCATCCCCTTCTTCACCCCAGCGTGGCCTGTCCGTGGGATTTTCAGGGGGATTTCCCCCCTGAAGTGCTGGGGAAATGTGGGACGCAGTTCCCAGCCAGCCCTGCTCGTGTCCACGCACTGGGAATACTCTGGAGCCTCCCAAGTCTTTGGGTCCCCCTGGATGAAGCCAAATTCAGCTGCGTTCCAGCCCTCCCTGTGGCATTTTGGGGAAAAGCAGGGGAATGGTTCTGGAATTGGAATAAACACAGGCTGGCACTTATTTGTAAACACCCCCCTTGCAAAGTTCCCAGGGGCTGAACAGCACCAAACACCTGAAAGTGAAACCCAGTAAATGAAAGCAAAATTAACTCCAGCAAGTGTCAGTTTTGTCCCAGCTGTGAGAAACCAACCTCTCAATTGATGTGTTACATAAAGTTCCAAGCCCTTCTGGTTCTCTTTCTTTTTTTTTTTTTTCTTTCCCCCTTTTCCTTTTCCCCCAGAGGCAAATAAAAATAGACTGTGTTGTGAGTCAGTTAAAGGAATAGTTAATAATACATTAATACCTCTTTGTGTTGAAAAGTTTCCTCTTTCTTTTTAGTAACATGAAAATGTACAAATTGATTTCTGATGGCAGAGCTATTCCTTCAAAATACGACAGGACAAAAATTCAGAGGGAGTTTTGATGAGTTACTGGGAAAAAAAACATCAAATTAGTAGAATGAGGAGTTGACAAAATACATTTTAAGGATTAAACTCAACTTGCCAGTGAGACTTTTAAATCCTGGTGTCCCCAAACCCTGTTGGTCATTGGGTTTTTTTTGGGGGGGTTTCCTGGCTTCAAACACGTTTCATTCCAAATCCTGTTTCCCTGTCTGTGTTCAAATCATAATTTGTGCTCCTGTGAACTCCATAAATTTGTAATAACTGCTCACTGACTTTACCAGTGGGCCCATTGCTGAGGATCCAGTTGGAACATAAAACATCCACTCTGGAGAGGGAATAATTTGGTGCCCATGCTGTTAAAACTCAAGGAAGGGGTGAAAGGAGAGAAACACAGTCAGGGAGGGAAGGGAACGTGGTGCTGATCCCTCAGCTCTGTGTCTGCCTGGGCACTGAATTTCCTCACACCAAACACTCTGTTTGCTCTGTCCAGTTGTAACTCAGCTTTTTTCCCTGTTCATAAATATATACCCAGACAAAATCTCGGTTTTCAATATTTTTAACAGGGCTTACAATGAAACACATGCAGGGTAGGTGTGTGACTGTGACAGACCAGTTCCCAGCACACACTCTGAAGAGCTGAGTGCTGCTGGAAGCTCAGGAACTTTCCTGGGTCGTGTCTCATTCTGGCTCCTTGGCTGTTACTCCTTCCAACTTGCGGATAATTCGGCGTTAATTTAACGCTGTCACAGAGGCAGCGTTTGAAATATATTGATCTCTTTGTTCATCTGACAGGAAGGGATTGTTGCTGGAAGATCTCGGTAGTTTTCCTTTCTCTAGAAGTTCCCTGTGAATGCTCCAAACACCAGGGGAGTGTTGTGGGATAACAGCTCGAAGCACATTTTTCACCACGGTCAGATGTTCCCGACTTGGAACTCTGTGCTCTTGTACTCGGGGTGACTTTCCCATCAATGTCACGGTGTGCCTTCAGAAACTGAGGGCTTGTGGCAGGAAAAGGAGCGTTCCTGGAAAAGCTGAGTGTGTGACTGCACGTGGGGATCTCTGTCTTCCCTGTAAAATCTGAGTTTTTATAGGTCACGCCGTGGTTTGGGTTGGAAGGGGCTTAAAGATCACCCAGTTCCAACCCCTGCTATGGGCGGGGACACCTTCCACCAGCCCAGGGTGCTCCAACCTGGCCTTGGACACTTCCAGGGATTGGGGCAGCCACAGCTTCTCTGGGAATTCTGTCCCAGCCCCTCACCACCCTCACAGGGAAGAATTTATTCCTAATATTTAAACCCCCTCCCTTTCACTGTGAAGCCATTCCCTGTGTCCTGTCCCTCCATCCCTTGTCCCCAGTCCCTCTCCAGCTCTCCTGGAGCCCCTTTAGGCCCTGGAAGGGGCTCTCAGGCTTCCCTGGAGCTTCTCTTGTCCAGCTGAACAATGCCAGCTGTGCCAGCCTTTCCTCCCAGCAGAGCTGCTCCAGCCCTGGGATCCTCTTGGTGCCTCCTCTGGGCTCTCTCCAGCAGCTCCCTGTGCTCCCTGTGCTGTTCCCAGGGCTGGAGCAGCTCTGCAGGGGGGTCTCACCTGAGGGGGCAGAGGGGCAGAATCCCCCCCTCACCTCTGCCCACCCTGTGGGATCAGCCCAGGGCACGGGGGGTTGTGGGCTCTGAACCATCACCCCCATCCTCCTCTCAGGGCTGCTCTCCATCCACCTCCTCCCAGCCCCTGTTTGTGCTTGGGGTTGCAGGACCTTGCACTTGGCCTCGTTGAACTTCAGGAGGTTTGCACATTCCCACCTCTCCAACCTGTCCAGGCCCCTCTGGATACCCCATCCCTGCCCTGTGGGGTGTGACTGCCCCACACAGCTCGGTGTCACTGTCACCCTCGCTGAGGGTGCCCTCGATCCGCTGTCCCAGTCCAAGTTGTCCAACTTTGGCCAAGCCAAGCTCTGTTCTAAGGCTACAAACCCCAAACTGCTCTTTGCCCCACACCAGGAGTAGATGCAGTGCTGGGGTAGTAGGAACTACCCAGTTACCACCCAGTTACTACAGCTCTGTTTTGGATGGCCCTCGTAGCTCCTCAAACTTCTGGTGGTGGTTTATTGTGTATAATAAACTTGGTGTGTATTTACTGATCATAAAGCTTAATTGTAAAGCTTCATTTCGGAGTGAATGGGTGTCTGGTGTGAACTCTCTCTACCAGAGAGGGTGTCATCAATGGGTGCAATGAAAGCTGAGTGGAAAGAGCAGAAGATCCTGTGTTGTAGGGGAAGTTTTTATGAGGACATGGGTAAGAATTCCAGTGGAAAGAGTGGAAGATACTGTGTTACACAGGTGAAGTTTTTATGAGGACATGGATGAGAATTCCTTGGCTTTGGTGGTTGTGCTACTGAGAGCCCTTTGCTGGGGTCTCATTTCCACGTTGAGTTGTGTGTACCACACAAAATAAGTGTTATCTCTTTCTCTGCTCAGTCAGATCTCATGACTTGGGATCCCTGTCCATCCCTCTGGGGAAATCCGCGTGTGTTTGTGGTTTGGCAGGAGTTGGGCTCGATGATCCCGGTGGATCCCTTCCAACTCAGGGTATTCTGTGATCCTGGAATATAAAGGGGTGGGAGTTACTGCAGTTTGAAAGTTTGCTGTCCAAAAGCTTCAAGGACCCAAAACTGAATAATCTGGAGGTGTGAATGGAAACATTTACGTGGTGTGCTCCTTCCAAGGGGTTTGGTCTCCTGTCCCTGCAGGATTGGGGATGTTTTCACCTGTATTTTACCCAGCACATGGCCATGACTGCCCAGGGTCCACCAGAATCTTCTTTGGGTCAATTTGACCCACCAAAACATTCATTTCTGGATCTCTGTGGGCTTAAATTAACCAGAGTCGTGTTGTTTTTTAAAACTTTAAAAAAGTAATCTCTAGCACCCCTTCAGTTAATTTGATTGCTGCCACACAATCTCAGTAAACTAAAAAAAAAAAAACCAAACCATTTTGCTAAAATATTCCCATTTAATTTGTTGCAGAAGCTAATAAAGCAAGGAAAACCAGTTGGCCAAGTCATGATGTTATGAAGTTCCCTCTTTTGAAGTCTAGTTTAAAAAAAAAAAAATAAATTTTTTTTTCTCTTCTTTATAATCCAAAGAAATAGTTGTGTAACTATTGTATAATAGTTGTGCTACCCTTGCATAAAGCAGGTATTTAATGCTGCTTTTCTGCTGGATATTCTTAACCAGCATCCAGTTATTCCAAGAAGGGAGAAAACAAGTTCTGCCTATAGACCTGGAAATCGCCCTCTCCTGCGAAACTTCGACAAAAAAACTTCACAAAACTTAATTAATCAACCCTAATTGAGGGGATGCATTTTAAAATATTTCAAAGGTGGGAGATGAGCAGTGCCCTCTGCTCGGGCTGTGCCTCTGCTGGGGGTGTGCACAGGGGAGTGGGGGGCTCAGAGTCCCCAGCAGAACAAAATCATCCCAGGGAGCTTTGAAATTCCTCTTTAAAAAAAAAAATCTGGAGGGAAAGGAAAGACCAGATTGGAGCAGTTTGGGCCATTCTATGTTTTTCCTGGAAGTTGGTGGGAGATTTACATCCTGAAGGGTTTGGTGGGGTTGGTTTTTCCCCTCTTCGCTTTTTCATCCCCCCCCCTTTCTGTCCAACATGATAACTTTTAGTTCCAAATAAATAAATAAATAAATATAGATATTTTAATCATGTTCTGATTGAGATCAGAGACTTCTTTTTGTGCGTGTGACAAAGATTTCCTCAGCCTTAGTTTATATTTGCTGTCCTTTAATGTGTGTTTCCAAAGTCTCTTACGAGTTATTTGACCTTCCTTATGTCATTCCTCATTTTTTAGTTCTTCCTCGCTTCCATTTCTACCTCCAAAGAACAATCCTAGGCCTTCAGAGCTAAAAACCAGTATTTTGCTCTCATTATTTGCCTCATTTTCCTTTTTGAAGATTTGGGGTCTCGTACTTCCTACCTCAGTTTACTGCAGTGTGAGAATATGTGATTATTTCTGTGCAAGGGATGGAGAGTTTAAAGTTTAGACTTCCAGATTTGAAAAAAAAAAAAGAAAAAAAAAAAAAAAGAAAAATTAGCGCTACAGGATTTGATTTGCTTTCATTTTCTTCCTCTGGCCTACTGCTGCTTTAAAAACCAAATGTTAATTTTCATCTTGGTGTGTTTTTTTTGTTTGTTTGTTTGCATAAAACAAAAGAATCTGAGCTCTGTGGTTTGAGGTGAGGCTGGAGCTCAAGGGGTGTTTGTAGCAATCACACAGAGGGCCCAAAATGCAGTTTTTAGGGTACATTTTAGTCATCGTGTGTGCTCTGAAACCTCTGAGCTCCCAACTTGACAGTGCCAAACACCCAGACTTTGTGTGTGTGTTTGGCTCATATTCCAGAGGTTGCAAACATTTCAGTCTGCAGAGTTATTTCCATTAAAATTCCCAAACTAGAGCGCTCAAACTCCGGCAAAAGTGGGAAAATTCTCTCTTGCTTTTGGTGCTCTGAACTACTTTTCATCAGGGAGTAAATATATATATATATTTAGGTAGAAGTTAAGTGCTCACAGTGTTGAGTTTTGTAACTTTCCAAGTCACCTTTTAGTACCTGAATCAAGTGAATTCCAGGAGATTTTTCCAGCTCCTTGTGCAAGAATGAAGTTTCTCAGCGACTGGAATCCCAACAGAGGGAAAAACCCCCTCCACCAAAACTCCCTGCCCCTCCTTGGCAGCCTGGCTGAGCTTCTTGGGATTTTCTAGAGCTTCACGTTGCTTTCCACGCAGGCAGCAGTTTGTTCCCGTGGGATAAATAAGTCCCACACCAAGAGGAATGAAAGGGAAAACGTGGAGGGAGAGCCCGAGGTGAGCGGTGACGCAGCGGGCGGAGCCCGGGAAGGGTTTCAGCGGCTGAGGCTTTAATAGCAGGATGCTCCTTGGATTTGCAGTCTCATTTGCCTGGAGTTTCTATTCCCAGTGCTTTGGAACTTGGAGAAGCAGGCTCTGAACGTTGGGGAGTGACTCAGCACATCCACACAGAGAGGTCTGCTCAAGGAGCTCAGGATTTGGGTGGAAATTTTGGGGGAGTCGGGAGTTTGAACTCGTTTTTTTCCGAAGGGAATTTGAAAATTAAATACTGTGGGTTTGGTTTTTTTGTTTTTTTTTTTTTTTTTTTAAGGCAATCTCTTTCCCCACTTGATCTGCACACACCTCAGTTTTGGAAAAAGTGAGGGAATATTTTGGTCCATCGTGGTGTTTGCTGGGGAGCTTTGTGCTCTCCTCCTGCTGCACATGATCAGCATCTGTGCAGTGAACACCATTCGACTCTGGAAGTGAAGATTGTGCTGCAGAACATCCCAAAGAGGCAGAGCTGTGTATCAGGCCTGCCTTCAACATTTCTGAGGCTCTGATTTGATGACATTTATACCACTTTTTTCATATGGGAGGGGAAGGTGTTGATGGGATTTGCCCAGATTGTGGGATTGAAACCCTGCAATGGGTTGGGTGGGAAGAGACCTTTAAGATCATCTCATTCCACTCCCTGCCATGGCAGGGACACCTTCCACCAGCACAGGGTGCTCCAAGCCCTGTCCAACCTGGCCTTGGACACTTCCAGGGATCCAGGGGCAGCCACAGCTCCATCCTATTAATCCAGAAGCTCCAGCCTTTCCCACCTGCCCTGGCAGAGTGAATAGTTTGGGGAGCTGTGCAAGCATCTCCAGGTGTGTAGCCCACCCTTCTTTATTTTGAGTTTATTGGATTTTTTGAGGGAAAATTGGTTCAGTGTCTCAAGTGTGAACTCTTCTCCAAGGATGTGTTCCCAGTTTCAGCTGATCAGACTTGTCACAGTCCTGGGACACCGAGGGGAGTGCTGACAGTGGAGGGGAGCAAAGTGACAGGAGCTGATGGATAAAGATTGAAACTCTTGGCCTTCTGCTGCTGCACCCTCTGAAAGCTGGGGGAAATTGGAGAAGCCTCATTATCTGTTCTTCACCCAGATCGGTTCTGCCTTGCAGGGTGAGATGAGTCCATGGGCTGGGACACAATCTTGGTGCTCAGAGGGTGCTGAAGGGCAGCACAGCAGGAACAGCAAATTCAGAGCAAAACACAAGCAACGTGGATTTTTCTCCCCCTTTTCCTTCCACCCCAAACCATTTTCTCCTTCCACCCCCCCCAATCTGTGCTTTCCTGGGGCTGCTGACAATTGCCCTGCTCTCCCCCAAACCACTCACCTGCCAAATTTGAAATAATGGCTAAAGAAGCAAAAAGGCGAAAAGCAACAATGTTTTTCATGTTTCATCTCGGAGGGGTGTGGGCCAGCGTTCCACCTGCTGATGTCCTGTGTGCGTTACAAGTGCTGACAAACTGAGGGGAAGTTCCTGCAGAAGGTTTGGAGTCACAGCAGAATTTGGGGAGGGAATTGTTGGAAGAGGCCAAGTGTGCACCGAGGAGCTGTGTGAAGGAGGGACCCCCCGAGCAGCTCCCCTTTTCCCAGCTCCTGGGGTTGTTCCCACCTGCTCTGTGCTGGCACAGCTGTTTGTGAGCCCGACCAGTGAATCAGGCTTAGGAACAGAGTTGGCTGAAATACCTAATTTTATATTTTTAACGTTGGGGTGTGTGTGGGGGAGGAGAATCAGGTTACTCTTGAGCCAGCTCCGTTGCCAGCGCCGGCACAGAGTGACAGGATAATGGAACGGGCTGTGTGGGTGGACAGGAACGGGGTGCCTGGAAGAGGCAGGGGTTGGTTCCCTGGCTCTGAGAGCGCTGTTACTTAATGGAGAACACCATCCCCAGGAATTTCTGCCACCCCTCCTGTAGTAAATCACTGCTCTGTCAGTCCCTCTCCCCCTCCTCTCTCTGACTGTCCCTGCTCTCTGCGGCTCCCTCGGCGTTCCCGCCCCTGTGCACGCTCAGCGTGTGCTGCCACGGCCTCAGCTCGGGAACAGGTTCTCTCTCCTGCTCACCCCTGGTACCTCTTTCCCTGCTCTCTTTTCCCTTCAGCTCTTCCTCTTGTTCCTCCTCACCTTTTTTACAATATTCCATCTCCTGCTCCTGCCCTTTTTCTCCCAGGTCCTTTCCAGCTCTGGCTCTCCCTGTTATTGTCATTTGCTGTTCCTCCCTGCTTTCTCTTCCCTCACAGGAAGAAAAAAAATCCACATTTTAAAGACTAGAAACCCTTAAGAAACCCCAGAGTTTTTAATTTTCTGTGTGTTCACCCCAAAGATTACCACAAACCAGTACAACACACAGATTTCTTCTTTGTCTCATTCCCTTTTGAATTTTTACTTCAGATATGCTCACACAGAATATGTGGTTTATCCTTTTTGGATAAACTGAAAGATAAATTGAAGTTTCCAAAGTTAATGTTCTAATAAAAGGTATTTTCAGGTGTCTCTGCACTTGCTGTACCAGCTGTTAAATTGTGGAGTGAAGATGCTTTGTCTTCTTGTCCCTGCTCTGCAAAGGAGACATAAAAATTGTTTCTCTTTCCCACAACCACCAGCTGGACCAGCTATATCCAAAACCAACCCACCAACTCCTTTGGAAATTCCATCTTTGCTTGTCCTCTTAAATAAATGACCAGTTTCACTTCCATGTATTCAGATACTCATATTTTTGTTCACATTATTTAAATGCTGTTGATAACTTATTATCTCTTAGTTGTGAAACTAAACAGGAGTGCTGATTCCTCAATGCCTGAATCCATCCATGTGGTAAAATCCATCCATATTTGAACAATCCAAAGTGACTTCAGGTTAAAAAGAGTTCCCTCTGTCCAGAGATCTTTCCTCAGAACCACAGCACACCATCCCATGGAACACACCAGGAATATTAGGAGAAAACTAAAGAATAAATCTGCTGGAAAAGTGGCTTTGGTTTGCAGTCTTTCCATCCCATCCCAGGATATTCTTGGGAGTGTGCAAGGTTTTCTTACCTTTTTATTTCCTGGATACCTCAGACATGGTGATCCTGAGTGCTCTTTGGAGGGCTGGAAGGTCAGCATTTAAAAAAGCCTTTTTTTTTTTTTTCCCCCCTCTTTTTAATTTGCCCTCATTTCCTTCCTGCAACCTGCTTTATTATTATCATTTTAGGAAGTCTTATAAAGGGAAAAAAACCCCAAACAAACCACAGGAAGCCAAAACTGCTCAGAACCTTCTCAACTTCTGATGCTGGCAGAGATACTGTTAAATAATCAGAAAATTGTATGGTCTTAGCATGACCTAAATTACTTTATTGGATAATTTCATCAAAGTTTCACTCCACTTCTTGAACAAATGACAAATAACTCAGAGAGAGCATCGGATTGATCACTGGAAACCCAGGATTCAGGTGCAGGAATGAGGGAAGTTCCACATCAACCGTCCCAAAAGTTCAACTTTTTCTATTTGGCCTCATAAAAGTCGAGTTGGACCAAATCAACCCCGTCATAGAGACTTTTCCTGGGCTTTTATCTTGCCCAGAGGTGTCTTTTAGACTTTTGTCTCCTGACTGGCAGCAGGGAATATTCCAAAGTGACTTCCACACTGCCCCACGGTGCCTGTACCCAAAATGGGATTCACACCGACCTTATCCCAAATTTACAGACTGAGCCTGAGCTGCACATTCAAACCTGGGTGGAGTCTCCTCGTGGCAGGGGAGCTGCAGCCTCCTGTAGATTCCTGAAGCTCAGCAAGTCCTTGTTTTCCATATTAATAATCAGGAAATAATCAGGTTTTAGGGGTGGTTGGCAATCTGTTGTGCTGGATGAGAATGCCCTGGTTTCTTGGGCTGTGAGGGCTTACAAATGATTAGTTCTTTTTGCCAGTTATTCCTTGGACTGATGGAGGCTCGAGGAGGAATTCCTGGGTGAAATTCTGCAGGAGTTGTGGAGAGGGCCATTAGATTATGATGAGTATGTTCTGGGTGTGTATTTTTTAACTTGCAGCACGAAGCCAGTGATTTTATCAGGGATAACAAGTGCCCAGTGAGCTCCCACAACTGTATTTTGTGGTGGTGCAGAAATCTCTGTTCAGTGTGATAACAAATGCAAACCCAGTGAAGCCTTTCCTGGTTGATCTGCACCCACTGTCTGTCCTGCCTTCTCTCCCTGGCTTGGATAAGGTGCCTGAATTATTCTCCTGGATTAAAACACCCCTTAAACCAGAGGAATTTCCAGCCCAGTGCCAGCTCTGCCCTGGCATCTTGGTTTGTCTTGAGAGATCCCAAGACTTGCTTTAATATTGTGCTTTACCAGCAGGGCTGAAGGGCTGCTGCGATAACCAAAGAATTATCCAAGTTTTCCATGTGGGAAAAAGGAGGTGTTTTGAGTCCCTGCCCTGCTCCTCTGAAAATCCACTGAAGTTCCTGAGTTCCTCTCCTTCCTCAATGAGAGTTTTCTAGGTCAGCGGTTCCTTTCCCGGGGAATAAGGCCATGGCAAATGTGCTGCAGATGGAACACAAAACCACGTTGAATTATCTTCAACTTAAGGAATACGATGTTGGGATGATTCATGTTGGGTGAAAAAACAGTTTTGGAGCTGGCCAGGGGGGTGTGTTCTGAGGGAGAATGGCAGGGCTGGAATGAGGGAGGGGAGGGAAAGGGGGAGCTTTTATTTATTCATGGCTTTCCTGGACGGGGATTCTCCCCCTCTGCTCTCCTGAGATCCTCCCTGGAATGCTGCTTCCCTGACACAGGGAGGATGAGGATGTGCTGCAGCAGGTCCAGAGCAGGGATATAAAGATGCTCCAAGGGCTGGATCCCTCTGCTCTGAACCAGGCTGGGGGTGCTCACCTGGAGAAGAGAAGGATCCAGGGAGACCTCAGAGCCCCTTCCAGGGCCTCGAGGGGTTCCAGGAGAGCTGGATTTCCAGGATCTCAGGACACCTTTCAGTGTTGGGATATTTCTTTACAATGAAAAGAAATATTAATATTTTCCCCAAGACAACCACTTGTGATCTGTTTTATGGCTCCATCACACTGGTGACCAAAGATATCCAGGGAGCTCCACAGTGTCTCCAGCACTCTGGAAAGGGGAGTTTTGCTTGGAGGTGACACTT
>VXAW01008759.1:94830-114358 GCA_013399735.1 Tyrannus savana | reverse complement strand
TGGCAAATTGTTTGTTTTTAAGCAAGTATTCCTGTTTTCTGTTGGTAGCAACAGGCCCTGCCCGTGTTCCCCAAAGGTCAGTGACCTGAATTCTGTTCAGCTCCGACAGCAGCCCGTGTAGCCATGAGGTGGGCAGGCATTTCTCTGCATTCCACTTGAAAAATTCCCAAATAACCTTTTCACAGAATAAAAAAAAAAAATCAAACAAAAAACCCCAAGAACTTTGGTGGGCTCAGTTTGGAAAAGGTGCCGTGTCGAATCTGGGTACCGAGCGAAGGAAAATAAACCTCGACATGAAACGTTTTAATGAGTCAAACGCAGAAAGGAAAACCCTCCCCAGCAGACTCTCCCTTTTAATTAAATTTTCATGTTGGTAATGGTTTTTGCACTTTAACTTTTAGGGGTTTAGGAGTGGGGGTTGCTCTGAAAGCAACTTTGATCTGCACTGAACCTATTGACTGCGGCGGGTAGGGAGCGTTCTGAAGGAAGCAGTGGATGCTCCCAAGGAATGCAGGGAATAAAACATCAGTCCTCAAGGAGGCCAAAGGCAAACCGGCCTTGTGGTGTGAGCAAAAGTCAGAGAAGATGAAGGATTTATTATTTATTATTATTATTATCCAGAGTCACCATCTTTATGTGTGACTTGGGGTTAACCTGCTCGGCACCTCTGGTGTGTCTGAACAAACATTTTAAAACCCTACACTTGGAATTACTCCTGAGCATGGAGTGGCTCTGCACAGGTGACTCCATCCCCTGCATTTTGGGGAGATCAAAGGAGCCTTGTGTGGGTAGGAGAGATGAAGGGCAGAGAGCAACAGTGATTAAAAAAGGAAATAAAAGCACGAGGTAAAGTGTCGCTGTGGTGGCTTCAGACACAGCTGATTTCCAAGAACTGCCTTTGTTTAAATAAAAGCCTTCAGCTTTTATTCTTTCAATTAATGTGCTTTTTAACACCTTTCTTGTCATCTCCTTCCTCTCCCAGCTTTCTGTCCTACACCAGTAAGGAGCTGCAACTGGGTTCTTGAAGCCCAGCAGATGTTCTCACTGAGAGGATCCTTCCAGTCAGGATCCCACAGACTGTGTGATGAGCAGGATTTTCTCCTGCCTCCTCTGGCCATCAATTTATTATCTAAACCAATTTATTATCTCAAAACCTTCTGGTTTTGAGCACGTGGCAGTGCAGAGCCCCAGCAGAAGACACTCAGGGGCTGGGTTTAACGTGCAGCCATGAGGTGCAGTTTGGTTGTATCTGTTAAAAAACCCACCTCAAATTGTTACCATTTTATGTTGTGTGGTCCCATTGCAGTCACAGGAACTCATCAAATTTGGGCTCTGCAGGGCTTTTAAAATTAAAAATGACTTTTGTGTTGTGTTGTCCCTTCTTAGAAAACAGGGCTAAATTCCACAGGGGATCTCCAGCTCTCCAGGGTGGGATGGTTGTTGGGATGGTTGTTGGAGAGTTGGAAGGAGGCTGGAGAAGTGCATTAGTTTGGGATGGGGGTGTTTTCCTACTCAGCTCTGGAATGGATGGATGTGTTGATTCCCTGTTAATGATCTGTTCAGGACTTTCTGTCACAGCTCTTCCTTAGCATTGGTGGCTCTGAGAGTGTCTTTTAAATTCTAAAATAACTCAGGGCTGTGCAGTTACCTTTCCAGCTGCTCTGGGAGCTGCCCATTCCCACTGTGGAATGGGCAGGAGACAAGTGTTTGAATCTCCACCATTTATTGTGGCTGAAAAATCAGCTGCTTTGCTCGAACTCTGTCCGTGGATAGTTGGAACTCAGCTGGGTTAGAACTGAACCTGGTGGGCTGGGAGGTGGTTGGGAAAGGCTTCCTGTGATCCTTGTGTCCATGGGGACTTCAGCCCAAAGGGAAAACCAAAGTATATTGGGCAGAGGGAGCTTTCAAAAATGGGAATGTGGCTCTGAAACCTTGGGATCCCCGTGTGGGATGGACAGAGCTGGTGCTCCAGGACGTGGAGCTGCTGGAGAGAGCCCAGAGGAGGCACCAAGAGGATCCCAGGGCTGGAGCAGCTCTGCTGGGAGGAAAGGCTGGCACAGCTGGCATTGTTCAGCTGGACAAGAGAAGCTTTGGGGGGACCTGAGTGTGGCCTTGCAGGGCCTGAAGGGGCTCCAGGAAAGATGGAGAGAGACTATTTCCAAGGGCTGGGGGGACAGGACAAGAGGAATGGCTTCAAACTGCCAGAGGGCAGGGTTAGATGGGATATTGGGAAGGAATTGCTGGCTGTGAGGGTGGGGAGGGCTGAGATAGAATTCCCAGAGAGGCTTTGGCTGCCCCTGGATCCCTGGAAGTGTCCCAGGCCAGGTTGGACGGGGTTTGGAGCACCCTGTGCTGGTGGAAGGTGTCCCTGCCCATGGCAGGGGTGGGAACTGGATGATCTTTAAGGTCCCTTCCAACCCAAACCATTCTGTTGTTTCTTTGTTTAAATAAGAATTTGTTCTTCCTCCCTTTTTTCTTCTGGAGTACCTGGGGCTGCCTCTGCTGAGCTTTGGTGGGACTGAGCTCAGTGTGTGTCTGTGGGATGTTTTTTACCCTCATCAGAAGTACCAGACCAAACCTTGGACCCAAATCGAGGCAATTTGGACACAAAAGTGCCTGGTTTGTAGGATCTTGTGCATCCTTAGGCTGTGCTCCCCAGCTTTTCCACCTTCCTGGCTCCTGTGGCTGTGGCAGTGACTTTTTGGGGCTCTGTGGAACAGCAAAAATCAAATTCCTGATGTGGGATGGGCAGGTTTTTTTTCCCCCCTCATGACACCAAGAATTCACCTGCTCATAAAACACCCCCAGAGCCACAGCAACACGTGCTCCTCCCTGGATCCAAAATCAGTTATTCCTTGTCTCCCTGGCCCCAATTTCCCATCTGTGTGGCACCAGGACAATCCCAGAGTGGTGGCAGGAAGAAAAAACGGGCTTAGGGGGGTCTGGGCAGGGCTGAACCATCATTGTCAGGGAGAAATGGAGCGAACGGCGACGTTTTCTGCTCAAATTGCAGCCTCTTAAGTGCATTTTAGGCTGGACACACTTGTGGAAGTTACATATTTCAGGAGGTGTTTAAATAGTAATAACTTGACTGTCCAGTTTCAGCTGGTAATTGGCAGAGTTCTCTGAAATCCTGGGTAATTTCTGAGGGGTTTTTGATGCTTCCATGGGACGGAAGCGATAAAAAAACCATTGAAGAACAAAAGAAAAGCAAATACCTGAGAAATACTTGGACCAGGTTTAGTTGTTGGGTGTTTTGGTTTGGGCTTGGTGTTTTATTTTGGGTTTTTATTTATTTTTTCTTCTTTTTTTGGCATAATTTTGCTGCTCTCTTTTGTAACTTCCCTTGGAGTTTTCTTCCTAGAAACTCGTGTCTTTCTATCTCTTTATCTTACAGGAAGTATAATTCTATTTTTTTCAGTCAAATGACCTTAATTCCATCAGCATAGGAGGAAAAATAATGGACCTTTACATTTATGGATTGCTGTGCATTTACAGCTTGTTAATTCGCTCAGATCCCACACCTTGAGTCATGTTTTATAAATATTGTCCCTGAGTTCCTGTAAAAATCAACACATTTAAGGGCTTGGCAAAGATGGGTGACCTTAATCTTCCTAACTGTGGAATGACCAGTTGAAATTTAAGTTAATCCTCGAAATTTTGGCTCTCAGATAACGCGGTTTTTTTAACAACAGGTACCGGTGGGGGTTCAATCTCTGCTGTCACTGTTGGGAAACTTTCACTTGCTGTGGGGTTGGGCTGAGCTCCTGTGGTTCCAGGGGACGGAGCTTTATCCCTGTTTTCCTCTTCCTTTTGCCAGTGTTGTTTGCTGCTGGACTCCCCCTGGCCCCACAACCCCGCAGGATGATATGAGACTTGAAAGAAGACGATGCATACAGGTAAGTTGGATTTTTTTCAAGGCTTTTTTAGAAGGGGAAAATGTCGGATGTTTTCACGTGCTTTTCGGTTCTTTTCCGTTCCGTTGTTCCAAACTCGGCAGAATGTTTAAGAACCTTCGAAATGTTGAACCTTCTGAGTTTTTGAAATCTTCCTACAGCTTTGGAAACTCTTCTCCTCCTCCCAGGAACAGAATGGGTTTCGCTGAATGGAACTCCTGCTTTCAAGGTTTTATGCTTTGAGAGGGGTGCCTTTTGAAGATGTGCTGGTTCTTTGGGCACGTCCTGTGCAGGAAAAAGTTGTCACCCCTTCTTAAAATGGATGTTTTAGGCAGTTCTTCGTTTTTTTGGCTGCTCCAAATCCTCTGAGTGACTGATGCATTTGCAGATTCAATAGATAACTTTTAGTGGCACTCTTTTGCTGGAAATACAATTCCTATTTTCTAGAGAAATAGACTAAAAATCCAGTTTATCCACGAGGGTTAGTGGAGTTCTTTAACACCAAAACACCATTTTTTTTTATTTGGAAGCAACTCTGGGGCCCGTGAGAGCCAAACACACCTAAACCACAATCCTTGGGTTGCTTGTTCAGCTTTAAAGCCCAGGAATCCTCGGGGCTGGAAAAAAAAAAAAAAAAAACCTGGCCAGCTTTTACGTGTGCATTCAGATCATCTCCTGATTGACAGTTTTCAGTTGCATCAGCTGTTCCTGCATAAACAGCTTTGCAGGGTATATTTACAGGGAGCCTCTTGGATTAAAGCCCAAGACGCTGCAAGTGGGGATTTCAACTCGGCGAGAACTCCACATCCTTCATCCCCCACCAGAGTTTGTGGGGGGTGTGGGGAGAACTCCAGTGAAACAGGGGTCTGGAGGAGTCTAAAATTAGCTTGGGCAAAGAGGAGAAGAGAGAGAAGCTAATCCAAAGGGATAATTAATTTGTTTTAAATACCTAAAGCCTAGAGGGGACAGCCTGGAAATGTCTCAGAATGGCATCTTTTGGTGATGGCCCGTCGAGCGCGGGGAGCTCGGTTTGGTGGCCCCAGATTCAAGTCTTAGGGCTTAAATGTTGAGAAAATGTTTTTCAAAGTGTTTGTCCCACATCTGAAAGGAGAGGTAATGGTATGAAATGGTGCCTCATGTGTTGGAGAGAATGAAGTTTCAAATTCTGATTCAAAACTTCCCAACCGGAAGCGCTTCCAGTTCCGGTCAGGGTTCCTGATGATGCTGAGCTTGGAGGATGATGAGGTTAAAGAATGGAAATACAGGCAAGGTTTTGAAATTTTAAGTGGTAATTCTGTCCTTCTGCAGCCCAGGTTCTTTATTCACAAGGCCCTTGATAAATACAGGTTGAAAATCATCGCCGTGACGCAATCACGTGTTGGAAGCTGGACCAGTAAGATTATTTTCAGGTTTCTTGTTTGTTGGGAGGGCCGGTGTTGGAAGTTCCTGAGAATAAACAAGATTTGCAGCCTTCAAATGAAAACCTGAACTGGGATTATTTTGTAGGGCAGCGACAAGAGTCACCTGGTGACTCTGCTGAGGTTCAGAGGAGCTGCTGAGAGCTCAGGCCCGGAACTGAGAGGTTTTTGTGGTTACTGGTGGTGGTTCCTTTGCATTTTCAAGAAGGTTTCTCGAGGGTGAGTGATCAGAGGTGCCTGGTGGTGTCTAAACTAGCTTTGGTTAAAAGGTGAAAGCTTCTAATGGGCATCACTTCATTTCCCTGCCTGCTGAGCTACTCTGAAACCCTAAAATTACCCTCAGTGTAACTGGGGGAAACAATCCTCTGAAGGAAAGGGATTTATTCACTTTTTGTACCGTGGAATGCTTTAATTTTAGATTGAAAACACGGAAATGTGTTAAGGCCTGCTTTTAAAAAAACCCCCAAACCCTGAAAATACAAAGAAATTGTAGGAAAAGCCACGTTTCTGTTTCAGTTGTGATGACACAGGGAATGTGTCATCAGGTAACGCCTGAGAAAGGGGGGTTGTGATAAAAAAATGGTTTCCAGAATGGGAATTTTTCACTCCTTTGTGCTTTGAAAGTCTCTCCAGGACTTTTTGGGAAGGGAAGAAACCTAAGAGTGATGGTTGTAGTTATGCTGGTAGTTATCCTGGCAGTTTGGGATGGTGCTGTGTTCCCACCTTGTGTTTAGAAGTTCATGTTCCAAAGTTATTGTTGCATCTTATCCTGCTCCTTTTAATCCCAGTGTGGTTGGTTGGTACTTTTTTTTTTTCCCCCCTCCTCTCTGTGGAGATTCCTTATAAAAATCCTCTGGTTTTATAACAGCTTTCTGGGTTTGACTTTTTGACCTGGGAAAATGTATCTAAAAATATTGAGTTGTCTGGTTTTTAAACTTTGGAAGAGCTAAAAATCTTTTTTTCTTAAGCTTTGTAAAGAAAACAGAGCAACATAATATCAAATAATTCTCATCATCAGCGTGGTGATGCATAGAATGCACCAGAGGTGTTGAGAAGCAGGCAAATGTGATGCTGTATTGTTTGATAAAACATTGGAGGTGCTCTTAACTTAAAAAAAAAAACACTTTAAAAAATTAAACTATTCATGTTTGGAAAAGGAAAAAAAACCCAAACCAATCTAATGTTTTCAGTTAGAACAGTGCAAGAGCAGTGAAATAATCAATCCTTGCACGGGTACCTGTCTTCCCCCAGCTGTGTTGCTTCCTAAAATACGACAAATCCAGAGTAAAAACTTCTGGAAGTTCTTGGGTTGGGTTGAGTTTCCAACCTGCAAGTGCTCAGGTGTTGGTTTTGTGTAAGAACAGCAGGAAAATTTCGATTTGGGCCGTGTCTCTCACATCTCACACTGCTGATTTCACTGAGCCCCTGATTTCACTGAGCCTGTAGCTGCTTTAAAGAACATTTTCACGTGTGTCAGTAGTAAAAAAAAAAACACCAAAAACACAACAAAACAAAGCAGGAAAAAAAACCCTGTGAGTAAAAACTGTGTCCATGGGTTTGGGGAGAAATCAGCCAGGAAGGAGCTGGGTGAAGTTAACTCAGTGAAGGGCAACGTTTCTCATATTGAAACTGGAAGTTCTGCTTTTCAGAGAAGGAGTCATTGACCTCAATGAATGATAACCTTGAAGTCAAGAGACTAAATTAATGCTCCACTTTCTGTATTTTGAGATCAGGAATGTGAAAACCTGGACAGCTAAAGTTAGATTCGTGCATCCATATTTAAAAAGAAGTTGCCTATTTAAAAGAAAAAGGGCTTTTTTTTTTTTTCCTTTTTTTTTTTGGTTCCCCTCCTCCAAAATGGCTCAGGACCTGTGATACTGAAGATTTTCAGTTTTCAACCTCAGCCCTCATCTGAGAGGAAACAAATGACAAAGATCCTGTTCCAGGCTTTTTTGACGTGGAATGTCAAACTCTCCTGGTGGAGAACGCTGCCTTCCTTCCTCGGGAACAGAGCAGAGCATCTAACCCAGAAAAATCTTGAGGAGCCTGTTGTTATATATAGCTTTAATGACTTGGAGGAGTAATTTCTGCTCATTTTGTCTCCTGTTTCGTGTGGCCCTCCTTTAAAAACTTTGGGAGCTCATTTTCAGCAAAGTATTAAGTTTCTTCGGGGTGAGAAGTGGTGCTCCAGCTGTTGTGGTGCAAGGCTGCAGTTTATTTCTGTTACCTGTTTCTGAGGGCAAAGACTTGCTTAGACCCCAGAAAAATTTGATTTTGAACCATAAAAAAAAATAAAATTTAGAGGAAGAAGTTCAACATTAACTGTTAAAAATACTGAACACTTCCAGAAGGGTTGGTCGGTGCGGTGAGAAGGGTCTACCATGACCAAACCCAGAGTCTTTCTGCAGCATTTCAAGTCATCAGAGGAGCAGCTGGAACGGAAAAGGGGCCTGTGATGTCAGAGCTCGGCCTGTGAATCGAAAGTAAAGGTTCTCTGGGGTGAGGCAGTGAAAGGATGGCGTTTGGAGCTGCTCATGGAGCCCTGGAGCTGTGCTGGGTGCTTTGCTGGCTCAGCTGTTTGCTGGGGTGAGCATCCCGGGGGGGGCAGCTCAGCTCTTGTGTCCTGTTCCCTGGGCTTTTGGGGGAAAACTGGTCATGGACTGCTCCTCTTTGCTGGGTTGGGAGGTTTGGGAGTGAGGTGAGGAGGGAGGGTGGGTGTTGAGGTGAATTTGGGCCCGTGACCCTGGGGGAGCCTTTGGTGGATCCCTCCAGGGAGCCTCTTCCATGGCCCTGGCACGGGCAGCACTTGAGGAGCTTTCACAGCTTTCTAAGAATCTCATCTGAAGCCTTGCATTCATCCCAGGGGGCAGATCTTCCATTGCAAAGAGATTGATTTGTATTTCCTGGAATCCTCCTGGTTGGCAAAGCCCTCCCAGACCGTGGATCCCCCCTGTGCCCCATCCCCACCTCATCCCCCAGCCCAGAGCACTGAGTGCCACGGCCAGGCCTGCCTTGGGCACCTCCAAACCTTCCTGGGAGGCCCCTGCCAAGGCCTGACCACCCTTTTTGGAGACAGAACACCCAAAACCCATCAGTTTAGACCAGACTTACCACTGGCCAAGCTGAACAGTGGCTTAACTTAAACTTGCACCCCTTCAGTTCCTGAGCATACTCTGTAAAACACACAGGCAGGGAGCAGATGTTTGTGGGAGACATCCTGCTTTACAAATCGTGCAGCCAGGTGGAAATAACCTCTCCCTCCATCCCTGGGAATTATATTCATCTGGGGTTAGGATTTAAACTACAGAGAGAGGCCATAGGATGGCTCTCAACAGCCAGGCCTGAGTACCTGGTAGTTCTTGGTAGGAATTCTGTTTGTAATCCTTTATCAGGCAGGTGGAGGGCAAGAACTGGGCAAATATTCTTCCTAAATCTTGCTGAAATTGGACATTCTACCTTCTTAAAGTCTGTATTTCTCTGTTTTAGTCAACCTGCTGCTTCCTGTTCCATTCATTCCCTGGTAGATGCTTTTTAACGTTCATGTCAGAAGCTGTTCCAGGCAGTGGTGTCCAGATGTTCCAGTGCCTAACTGGGATGGCAGGCTGGTGTATTCCCAGCTTGCCAAAGCAGATGAGAGACTCTCAGCCTTGCTGACAGAGTTTTTGCCTGGTTATACACGAGGGGAGAGGTTCCTCTCACCAGTTTATGGTGGTTTCCATGTGTCAATGTGCACTCAGCTGTCCAGGCTTGGAGAACACAACCTCAGCTGTGTGACATCACCTGAGACACCATCTGAGGGGGTCTGGTTAAACCCTTCTGTCCCAAGAACACAGCTGAGCTTAAAATGTCGTAAAACTGCCCATGTTTCTGCTCTCAGATTGTCATTGTGGTGAAAATCGTTCTCATTATTCTCCAAAACATGTATTTCCTGATGAGCTGTTAAAGGCCAGTGATTAGATTAGAGAGCAAGAAACAATCTCTTGTGTTCATGATGGCAAATGGAAAGTTCTGACCTTCCAGTTATCCTGGGAACAGCGGGAACAGCATCCCCCCATCAACCCAGGGATCTGCTGGGGCCTGCTTTGGGGTTCAGCACTCCCTGGGCACCCCCATCCAGCTCCTGGTGACTTTTAAGTTCCCAAATATCTTTGGAGGTCTGGATTTCAGCTCATTCAGGTAGAACCAGCTGGTGGCCATGTGAAGGTGGGACAGGTGGCAGGCAACCAGTTTTGTTCCAGACAGAGACGAGAGGTTTGTTCTGGATTTCCTCCTTCCCTCGGGATCCTTGTTGGTTCCTGCCTTTTCCTAACACACTGGTTATTATAGATCCCTTAAAAAACAGGATAAAAGCAGAGTATTAAGGTTTTTTTGTACTATTTGGTTCTGGATCTTCTGGTTTTTGGGTTTTTTTTTTGGTTTTTTTTTTTTTTTAAATACTCCTGACTTTTATTTCATTGTGTGAATGAATCCACTTTATGTGTGAACAGAGAATCCACCCTCAAGTTTGTTAAACCCTCCAAAACTGAAGTCCCCAATTCCTCATGGCTGTCCCACCATTCCAGAGGAACAAAGGACTTTCTGGCAATCCATGAACATCCCTGCACACAAACCAGCAATTACAGAACCCCCAAAAGTGGGTTTTTTTAGGTTATTTGTAGTAGCACTGTCATCCATCCTCATGCTCCTCCATCCAAGGTCCTGAATGTGCCTAAATGGAATGAACTCGATCCTGCAAGTTTTTTACATCTTAGGAAAAGCATCTACAATTCTCCTGCCTTATTAATGTGAGTTCTGACCTGCCATCAGTGTCTCTCAGTCCATCACATCCCTCTCTGTGAGTTGGATTGAACATAAAACCGGTGGGATCTTTCCTGTAGGTGTGGAAGAGTGGTTTACATGTCTTATATCAGCTTATAAAATATATAATAAATATAAAAAAAACCCAAACCACCAAATATGTTTACCAAGTACTAGTTTGGAGTTTCCCCTTGGAAATATTCCAGCGTTAATATAGTGATGATAAAATAAATAGCAAGAGAAAAGAAAAGGTGGGTTTGTGTGCTGTAGTTTAGAGCAGTTCTTGACGTGTCTGTGCTTTGTCCTTGGTGATCCTCGACGTCCCTGACCTTTGGGGCTGGTGGGAGCAGGGACTTCTTCGAATAAACCTCGCAGAGGAGCACGTTGAGCAGCCCAGCCCCTGGAGCAGGCACTGCAGCTCTCCCACCGTGGATTTTGAGGTGTTTTCCTTCCCTGGCACCCCGGGATTTTACACAGAGGGGCTCACAGTCCACCCTTTCCCGGTTTGCTCTTTGGAAGGAGTTTTTCTCCAGACTTTTCACCAGACTCTCTCAGGCAGAAGGCACCGTTTGGAAGGGTGAGGAGCAGAGCACTCAGAGGAGATTTAAAAAGATTTAACTCACCCACAAAAAGGCCCCTTTTTCCCCGTCAGGAACCTGAACATTCCCAGCCCGCCGAGCCGATCCCGTGGAAGGGACACATCATGCTGGGTCACTGTCCCAGCCCGGACAGCCCTGGGTGGCTGCCTGAAAAGCTGCCTGTTGGGAAGGATTCCTGGAACATGCTGACTGCCACACATTCCCAGGAGTTACTGGGGGAGAGCTGGAACGCTGCATGGAGCGTGGAGCTGGGCTTGGGTTCCTCAGCCCTGAACCTGCTGCTGCTTCCACTCAACTTTTAATTCCCTTAAATCCTTTTTCCTTTGCAGGTGTCTCAGAACAAGAGTGATTTTTTTCATTCCCCTTGATTTTTTAATTCCTCCTTTTTCACCCTTTTGTTCTACCTTTTATTATTTATACACAATATATAAATATACATCTATCCATGACTTTTTTTCCCTGACTGGAGCTGCAGGAAGATTCCTTTGCTTCCTCCTCACAAAACCAAAGAGAATTTTGTGTGTTTTCCTGTAGCTTTTCCTCCATCTTTTAAGAAACTTTATCCATTGAGTCCTTCTTGTCCTCTGGCTTTATGGACTTTGGGGTTTCTTGTGGAGAAAAGAGATTTTCCTTAGGAAAAAAAAAAAGAGGCTTTTAACACCCTAACCAATGGGTCAGTTTTCCAGTGAGGATTCTGCCCCTTCAGTTTAAATTCCATGTGTGTTGGGCTTTGTTTCCCTACAAAGATCCCGGTAGCAAAAAAGCCCCCAGGCAACAACTGTTTGCATCCCTAGGAAGGCTAAAAAGGAGTTGTTGTGAGTTGGGTGGGGTTTTTTTTGTTGTTTGTTTTGTTTGTTTGGTGTTTTCTTTTATGTCTGGAGGCATGTGGAGCTCCAAGGGAAGGCAAGAAGCAAAACTTGGGTGTTTTTCTTGTGGGTTTTTTTTTTTCCTTGGGAGAAATCCAGACTCCATAGGCTGCCATCCAAATGCAAAAATTCTGACACTCTCTTGCTCAGAAAAAAAAAAAAAAAAATTAAAAAAAAAAGTGCCACCAGAACAGAGCCAGCTGAATACTCCACTGCCTCAATAGAAGGCAGTTTCCTGAAATAGAATTTGGGAGCTAACTTTGTCTAGAGCAGGGATTTGGGTTGAAAACACTTCCAGATCCACGGTGACGTCTTTTTCCTTGGAGTTGCTCCCTCTGGCTCCAGGTATTCCTGTGAACGCTCCGTGTGTGTTAAGAGGAACGATTTGTGTCCTGGAACTCTTGAGTTATAGCCTGAATAATAGGAAGGAAAAACCAGCTTTACCTTCTTTTCTCTAGGAAGGGATTGGTAGAGAAGAAAATGGAATTCTTGCTGCCAGAGAATCACAGAATCGTGGGATGGTTTGGGTTGGAAGGGACCTTAAAGATCATCTCATTCCACCCTCTGCCCATGGCAGGGACACCTTTCATGATCCCAGGTTGCTCCAAACCCCACCCAACCTGGCCTTGGACACTTCCAGGGATCCAGGGGCAGCCACAGCTTCTCTGGGAATTCTATCCCAGCCCCTCCCCACCCTCCAGGGAGGAATTCCTTCTTTGCAGGGACACACTTGCTCCGTGTTTGCAGCTCGGTTACAGTGTTTTAACGCGGTGCTTTACTTTGTAGCACACTTTTTTTCCCCGAGGATCTGGCTTTATTAACAGTATCTTTTTGCCATCAAAAATCCACATTATCCTCCACAACAGATTAGCAGGAGCTTCCTCTTTCCAAGAAGCTGCAGCAAACCATTAGGAAGATGGTTAATCTCCCTCCTGGATAAGCCTTTTGATCAATTTAGAGAAAAGTGAATTGGTGTCTCACGAGCGAGTCCGTGGAGCAGGCTACTTAAACAAAGTGACTTGGGCTCCTTTCAAGATCAGCTCCTTAATGAAGCATCTGAATTTCATCAAAGACCAGGTAATTAGGCAGGTATTGCACCTTTGGATTAATGGGGCCTCTGGCAGAGGCCTGGCTTTCCTTATTTCTGAGGTAGGAACTCTCTGCGAGAGAGAAAACAAGAAATGCCTCAGGAGCTTGTTGGAAGCACCTGCAGAAGATGCTCCATGGAAAAGCATCCCTGTGCTCAGTTTTGAGGAGTCAGGGAGTCTCTGTTCTCCCAGTTCCTTCTGGAGTCCTCAGTATTGTGACAAGGGAAGGGACAAGCATGGGAATTCCCAGTGTGGCTGTGCCTGATGTGCCCCTGGAATGAAATCCTGGCTCGTTCCTCATCTGAGAACACAAAGTGACTGTGGTGTCCCATCCTTCTGGAGCAGGAGGTTGTAGCCAGGTGGGGATCCACAAGAGCAGGCTGTGCCAGGGCAGGCTCAGGCTGGACATCAGGAGGAATTTCCTCACTGAAAGGGTTGTCAGGCGTTGGAATTCGGGATCGTCCAGTCCCACCCTCACCCAGCACCGACAGAATCACCCCTAACCCATGTCCCCAAGGCCACCTCCAGATGATGCCTTTGGAACACTGTCAGAGAGTGACTCCACCACCTCCCTGGCAACTTATTCCAAGGCCTGGCCACTCTTGCAGGGAAATCATTTTTGTAGTATCTGATCTGCACCTCCTGTGGCAAAATCAGCGAGTCCTTGGGGACGTTCTGAAACCTTGGACTGGTGGCTGAAGGTGGCACTCTGAACATCTACCAGGCTTTCCTCTCACAAATCACGGCAATTTTCCCACTTGTGTCCGCTCCCTTTTGTTTGCAGAGATGTTGGGAAGCAGAGGAAGGGGGAAAGAAGGGAATTCCTTCAGGGCACTTTCCGCTTGGCCCCGGCCGGGCTCTCGGGAGCCGCTGAGGATCGTGGCGTCCCTGCCACAACCCCTGCAAGGAGCTCTGAGGGGCCTGGGTGAGATGGAGTGACATTTTGCAGCAGCTCTGTGCTCTCCACTGTGAGCCCTGCCAGGGAACAGCAACCTGTTGCTCTCAGCCCAGATGCTTTGGCAGATCTCACCTCGTGTGTGTCGCCGCTGCTTGGCAGCGGGGCCGGTGCCGCAGAGCAGGAGGAGCAGGTGCTTTGGGTTCCTTCTGCTCATCCTGCACCAACTCCCTGGCTCTTTGCAGTGGGTCTGGAGCACCATAAACAGTGTTGGTCTTTTTTTGGGGTTTTAAACTCTTAGATAGACACGGTAAAAAGTTGAGCAGGCGCTGGATGAGGATGAGGAGTTGTGTGGCTCGGGTTTTTGGGAGATATTGTGCTTGTTTTATGCTCTCCCCCCAATTCATAGAGTGATGGGATGGTTTGAGTTGGAAGGGACCTTAAAGATCATCTCATTCCACTCCCCTGCCATGGGCAGGGACACTTTCCACGATCCCAGGTTGCTCCAACCTGGCCTTGGACACTTCCAGGGATGGGGTGTCCCAGAGCTCTCTGGGCAGCCTAAATCATCACTGCAGGGACAGAAAGTCCTGTTACCTTGAAGATTGTTCTGTAATGGCTTTAGCTGATGTCCTGCTGGTGGTGACATTTCTTTACAGCCCTTTTGAAGCCTCTCTTCCCACAGTGACCTAACACAGCCCTCAGTCCTGGGCAGGAGGCCACTTCCAGCTTCTTCCCTCTTCCCTTGGAGTCTGCTTCCCGGGAAAGAGTCAGGCTGTTAAACACTCCCCTTCCCATGTGTGTCTGCCTGTGGGAGCCCTGCACGACACAGGGGGGGTTTATTCACTGAGAACACTCTTTTTAAACCCTAAAGTTTGAGGTGCAGTGGTCCCTCAGCCTTTAAATAAAGAGTTTGTGTGTTATTTCTTCCCTCTCCTTGCCCTGCAATGCCTTTGCTCCTTGGTGACGTGACATGGTGGGAGGTTGTGGTTCTTCAGACTGCAGCACAGCAGTGTCTGGTGCCTGTCAGTGGGATGCTCAGAGTGTGCTTAGGAACTGGAATTGCCCTCTGCCCAGACCAAGGACACGGCTGGGCTGGAAACTCCACAAGAATCGAAAGCCTTCAGGGGCCAGAACTTCACGAACATTTCTGCTCTGAACCCAACTTGGGATGAGCTTCCCACAGAACGCAGTTGTTGGCTGAAGCTCGAAGAATTCCTTGTGTGTTTTTAGTGTTTGGGTCCTGGCAGTGATTTCACATCCTCACCTTTCCTTAGAAACCCTCAGGTGGAATCCTCTTGTCCCTCTGGAGCTCTCTGGGGGAAAGAAAACCCAACCCAACCCAAACGCCCAACCAGATTTCCCTTGGTGTGGTTTATATTATAATTTTGGGAAGAAATCCTTCCCTGTGAGGGTGGGGAGGGGCTGGGATAGAATTCCCAGAGAAGCTGTGGCTGCCCCTGGATCCCTGGAAGTGTCCCAGGCCAGGTTGGATGGGGCTTGGAGCAACCTGGGCTGGTGGAAGGTGTCCCTACCATGGGCAGAGGGGGGAATGAGATGATCTTTAAGGTCCCTTCCCACCCAAACCATTCCATGATTCTGTAAGATGTAGATGAAATTTAAAAGTTTTAAATTTGCACAGCTTTGGTACTTGGATGGTGTTACTTCCGTTATTATTATTATTATTATTATTATTATTATTATGAGCAAAAGCCCAATTTTAATAGTTAGGAACTACTGCTTAACCTGTGCTAGGAAAAGTAAAGCTTTAGAAGGAAAAGCAGGAGTTACACTTCAAAAGTAGTTCTCTTAAATCACAGCATCATCCTAAAGGAACAGTGACAGTTTTTTGTTTGGTTTGTGGGTGGGTTTTGTTGTTTTGTTTTGGTTTAAAATGTTCTGGGTTTACATTTGTGTTACTTGAGAGAAACTAATGCGATTTACGGTGAGCTCCACTTTGGGCTGGCGTTGTTTGGATCACTGGAGTCTGGCAGCACTGGTTTTTTAGTGGTTTTTTAGCTGCAAGGATATTCAACCACACTCAAGTTTTGGTTTTTTTTTTTTTCTCCTTGGAAGCCGCTGCTTCAAGACGAGACAAACCCAGAGAAGTAATTACTTAAACTTAAAAGTGCATGTCCTAAATACAGAAATTGTTACAAAGGCAGGAAATTGGCCTTTCAGAGAAGGGCTTTGGAACTGGGAGGTTTGACTGGACTTGTGAGAGCCTGATTTTAATTCTGGTTTTAGTTGGGTTTCTCTGTGATGAGCAGCGAGGCAGAGATGGAAATATTATTAAAACTTTTTATTGGGGAGTGATTTATTGTTTAAGGACTTGGGGAAGTGTGAATGGAGCTTGTCAGGCCTGGCTTGAGATGTCTGTAAAAAGCTGTGTCAGAATATCAGTTATCAAATCATTGGGAACACAGCAGGGGGATGGTTTAGTTACAATTTACAACCTGGGAGGACTTTATGGAGTAGTTCTGGTGCTTCCAGGCCACTTTGGAGTGAGGAAAAACCTTGCATGTTGTTGTTTTTATGAACTATAATATGGATTACCAAGGACAGGCCAGCCTGGGAGTCTGGAAGGATTGTGGTTTATAGGAATTATATCAGAATTTGTGTTATTAACACGGAGAATAAAACAATGTAATGTCTCCCAGTGCAGCAGAACTGCTCTGCTTGGTGCCAGAACTGAGGATGTGCCGTGAACTTCTGCCTGAGTGAAAGGAATTAAGTTCTTCCAGGAAATCAGCCATTGGAGGGATTCCCTGGAATCACCACACCAGTAGATTCCCTGTGATCCAGGTGGAATTGATAGCAGTGGATACTTTTTTTTGCAGTTAATTTTTTCGCTTAAAAAAGCCTCTCTTGTGTTTGTAAGTCCTCCACAAGCTTCTGGTTGACAGGAATTAGGCGTGTGAGATGTGAATTGTTTTTGCCAGTTTGGAATTAGGAAAGCAAAGGGACTTTTACCACCAATAGGGCTGGGGAAGGAGGGGATAGAAAACCTGGATATTTACACACACGTGCTGAGTGGTTTTATAAAACCAGGCTGGTTTTGGTTTAAAATTGAAATTAAAACCTCATCAACAACTCCAGGGGAAAAATGTGCCTTTATGGTGACCACCAGAACGTGAGTTGGACAGACAACTTTGCAAACCCAGCGTTGATTCTTTTAAGTGCAGAGAGTTAGGAAGGTTTTGCATCAATCCCTCACACGCTGTACGTGTTCCAAACTGCACAAGTACTTGGAGATCCTCCCCCTCTCTCCTGAAAGCTGTTCTCTTTGGTCAGGTATTGAATAATTTATATCATGTGAGACTATTGCACATGATGTATTCAGCCCTTGTTTAGCTCTTACATTAATGGTTTGGCATGCTGGCTGTACATTGATATGGGAGATGCTTCCCATTTTTTCTCTACCAACTGTTTAAATATATCTTGTGCCTCAGTAACTGCAAATGGGAAATAGAATAATTCAAGTAATTTCCCCTGATGGTTTTTTTATGAGTAGGAAAAGATTTCTTATTCTTTTTTTTTAAAATTTATTTTATTTTAATTTTTTTATAATATGTAATGTGTCTGCCCATTAAAGGAGAGCTTTAAAAATGATCCTGGTATTTATGGTAACCTTATGTTTAGCTGGAACAGTGGGATGTGAACAGGGAAGTTTAGACTTCAGGCCAGGTATTGATTTGGGATAAAAGACTGGGTGTTTTCCACCTCTTGGATGGTTTTCCATGTTGCCATGTAGGAAATTTATTCACTCTTGAATTAGTTTTTGCACTGAAAATCGCGATTGACGTTATTTCTGCTCGCTTTGGGGGCTGCACCAACACGAGAAACTCGGAGTTAACTGCTGAGAAAAGTGTTTCCCTGGAAGGACAGTGGGGCAGAGCAGGAGAAGGATTAGTGCTGCAAAGTCCTGGCCCAGTCGGGATTGCCTGGAAAATCTTGTAAGCCCGTGTTGGGATAACGCTGCTCCTGCTCCCTGGGTGGCTGCTCTGCTGCAGGGCTTGGCAAGATGGGCTCAAAAGCAGCGTTTTAGTTCCAAAAGCTGTCAGGAGGTAAAGAGCAGACGGCCCTGGTTTTGGGGGGTGCACACACTGAGATATTTGCGTGTGTTTTAGGGCACCAATGGAAACATTTCCGTGGGTTTTCCCGCTGATAAAAGGTCCGAGATGAAGTTGTCGCGTTTTCTAAAGGAGGGAGACGGTAAAACTTTGAATCCCTGTCGGCACCGGGGAAAAGCAGGTTGTGTGGTTCAGACCTGCAAAGTTTGGAGCGTCCTAGGGATCCGTGGAGAAAACAGGGACCTTCCCCCCCCTCTTTATCCACCACCCAGGTGAGCGGCGCAGGGAAAGTCCCGCCAGGATCCTGGGGGGGCTCCAGGGCTGCCGGTGCTTCCCCCCCTGTTCACCTGGGCAGGAGGGCTCTGCTCCCCCTGCCAGGCACCTTCCAGAGGCACTGGAGAACAGGAAGCACCCCCCCCACCCCGCTCCCAGGTGAGGGAATCGCAGCAGCGCTTCCACATCGCTGTGGGCTGGGAAAGGGGAGTAAAAAAAACATGCCCGGCATCGGGATCGGGATCGCTGCGGCCGCCACGGCGTAGGAGGGATCCGTGGAACTCCTGGAGTGGCTTCCAGAGTAAGTCTTGTCAGTCTTTGCCTTTCGAGACGCCGGTTTTCCAGACCCACGGCTGTGCCCGTGGGAAGGGGATCTCCCGAGGAGAGAGGAGCCTTGGAAGCGGTGCTGGTCAGTGTGGCTGCTCTGCTCCTCCATGGATCCACACAGTCACAGGCACAGACACGACTGCTCTGGCAGATAACCTGATTTTCCTTTAAATCGCTGACCAAAATTGGCTTATTTCTCCTAGGATGCTTCAGTCCTTTTAGCGGTGGTCGGAGGAGCTGGAATTCGTTTGCTTAAAATCTGCCGGGGGGGTGAATAATAATGATAACAACAATAATAATAGCAATAATAGTAATAATAATAGTAATAAAGGATGTTCTTTCTTTAGGGTTAAACCCAAGCCAATTGAACAGAAAACGATCAGAAATGAAACAGAAATTCGCGTCCTGTGGAAAAGGGAAGGACAGGAGTAGGCTGGGATTTTAGGAGGTGACCTGACTTTAAGGCAGTGGAAAGGGAACTTTACAGCTTTTCAAAGCCCGGGGAAGGATGGCAGCCGAGCGAGCTCCCACTCGGGGAAGCGTCGGGATCCGCTCTTCCAGCATCCCAGCCCCGGCGAAGGCGTCCCGGAGCCGGGCAGGGAAGTTGGAATCCTACGCGCGGCGCTTATCCATAATCCCGTGTATCATGGCTGCGCCGCCCTGCCCTTGCTGTGGGGGTGAAATGTAGAACATGAGGCTGATCCTCGGGAGATGGAGCTAATTTCGCCCTAAACTTGAAAGTGTTAACAGCGCCTCGCGAATGTGACAAAGCTCAATCGCGCTCCTTGTTTATGGAGCCCGCTCCCATTGGGCGCCCGCCGGCAGCTCTGCCCTGGCAACTGGGCGCGCTCATTTGCATAGCGCGCCGCCATTGGCGGGCGCGCCGGGCTGGCGCGCCAATCAGGGCGGGCGGGGCCGCGGTAGGCTATGCTAATGAGGCGCTGTTGCTGGGGCGCGGCGGGCAGCGCGTGAGGGGCGCCGGGAGGAGGAGCGGCTCCCGCTCCCGGGGAAAGACCGGGAAGCGGCTCCCGCCGCCGGCGCGCGGCCCCNGGGGGGCGCGGGGCAGCCGCAGCCTCGCCGGGCAGCTTCGTTGTATTTCCCTTTGGTTTTTGGTTTTTATTGATCGGTTTGTTTTTTAATTGAAACGCCTGGAAAGCGGCCCCCTGCGGAAAGCACGGCCGGGACACACACACAGACACACACACAGACACACACACACAGACACACACACACAGACACACACACACACACACACACACACACACACACACACACACACACACACACAGACACACA
>VXAW01008759.1:73046-94821 GCA_013399735.1 Tyrannus savana | reverse complement strand
TCACTCCCCTTCCCCCCCCCCCACCCCGTGTCCGAGATAAGGATCTGGAGCCGCTGTGGATATGGAATAATCTATTTATGGAACGCACACGCTTACCTTTTAAAAACGGGGTTTTCACCGACCCCACCCCGGACAAAAACAAACCCCCCTGTGCTGTAGGTTGAGTTTGTTTTTTCTCGTCGAACGCTCGCACATTTACCTTTCAAAAATGGGGTTTTCTCATCCCCCCCACAGACCAAAAACCACCCCAACAACCCCCCTCAGCTGGAGGTCGAGTCCAGCTTCTTCCATGGAATACACACACACATTTACCTTTCAGAAATGGGGTTTTCACATCCCCCCACCACAGGCAAAAACTAAAACCCCAACCACCCCCCTCAGCTGTAAGTTGAGTCTGGCTTTTTTTCCTTCCCTGTGTAGCATTCCTGCCTAAGAATTATGGGGAATCTGATCTTAAAGTATATTCAATGCTTAAATCTGCATCTGTAGCTGTTTCCTTTTTTTATTTTTTTTGCCCCCCTGGTTTCCAAACCTGCCTTTTCTCCTGTTCAATCCTGGATCACTTTTCCTTCTCCAGTCCCATTCCCCATTCCCTCCCTCTGCCTTCCTTAGTGTCCAATTCCTGGGCTTTCTTTCCATAACTACTCAGATTCCCTCTCTCCAACTCAGTAAACCTGCCTGGAAGGTTACTGAATTATTTAACTGAGTAAATCCAGCAACATTCCATGTTATTTTTTTTGCCTTTTTTTCCTTCCCCTTAGCATAAGTATCAATATATATCTGATTTTTGGTGCCACTGGTAACTGTGGAAATTCCTTTGGCCGGCAGATTTTTGATTAAATCTGATTTTTCCTTTGGTGGGATTTTAATTTTTGACAGAAAACTTCAGGTTCAGCAGAGGTAAATTGAATTGCTCTTAAAGCAAACCTTTTCACAGGGAAACTTGGTCATTCACAGGGAGTTTTAGAAGCTAAAAACTAAAATAAAATATAATTTGTGCGTACTTAGAGTTCGTTTGGAGCCTACTGAAGTGCGAGTTTAGAGCATGTTTAATGAAAAAGTCGTGTCAATTTAAATGTTATGTCACCAAATTTCTGTTGTATTACGAGATTATTGTGGTTTATAGGGTATTTTCCTCCTTATTTGACAGAGTTTGACAGGACTTTGTGTATAATCAGTGTTTTGGTTTTCACTGGGAACTGAGGGACAGGTGGGGGGGCTTTCAGCAGGATTAAATATGGACACAGGGTTGGAATTCAGTTGTTGGAAAACCTCTGTCTGGAATAATATTCACACTTTATTTTTTATTTCTGCTTTGTTTTGTTTGTTGGGTCAGGGGTTGGACTTGATGGTCTTGGAGGTCTTTTCCAACCTTAGTGTTTCTGGTGGTTCTTCAAACTTTCACCAGGATCATAAAAAAGTAGATCTCCGTTTTTCCCCTCTCCTTTATATTCCCTCTTTTTAAATGCCAGGCTTTTCATTAAATTAGAAAACTTCCAAACCTTAGAATAACTGCATAAAATCATAAAATACTCAGAAATGAGGAGGAGGAGAGAAAAAAAAAAGAAGCATCAGAAGCTCAGCCTTGGCACATTTCCACTGGTGACCTCTGGAAAATGAGTGGTTTTTAATATGGAGTATTTGAATAATATTTTTTTTTTTCAGTTTTAAAGCCTCTTCTTTAAATCTGGTTTATTAACTCTTCAATAATAAAGCATTGAGTGCTGAGATATTGAGTTTCACTCACTCATCAGCAGCCAAACTACTCCAGTTTGACCAGTGGTTTGGGATGAAGAGTTGGGGAAAGGAAAACTCCTTGTGGCAGGAAAACTCCTGAAGAATATCAAATTTTATTATTAAATATTTAATATTAAATTAGAAAACCATAAACCCTTCAATAATAACTATTTTGTTGTGTAAATACACGTGCAAAGTTGAGGCTGTTTCTTCTCCAAATCCTTGGATATCCTCTCCTGGAGGATCTCAGGAGGGCAGTGTGTCAAAAAAAGGTGTTTTTTTTACCTCACTAGTCTGTGTTCCTTGTGTTTTTAAAGCCTTTCACGTGCTGTATATTCAAAATCAGAAGTTTAAAGTCGTGGAACCCTTTCGTGCCTATCCCGAGTCTCCCCGTTCTTCTGCCGAAAATCCAGAATATTGCAGAAGGAAACCGCTGTTTGTGAATTCCGAGGATGCAGAAACAATGCCCACTCTACAGAATACATATGCAGCCAGGAATAATTTTATTTGGAGCGCGGTCTGAAGGGGTGTCGAGGGATATTATGTTAAATACAATGGAAATAAAAAGATCTATTGTGTGGCCACCTATTGAGCGAGCTGGGCTTCCATTCTGTCCCTCAAAACAAACAGGGCATTCATGGAGCTAAACAGTATCATAACTTATTGACATGGAGGCACTGAATTAAAGCTGGCCAAGGGTTCTGCTGTTTTTCCTGATTCCTCTGCCCAGCACTCCTCATTTTAATGTGCTTTTAATCCACTTCATCCATAGGCAGAGCCTTGAAGTCCCTGTGGGATCATCCGTAGGTTGGGTTCTCCCTGTTCACCTGTGGAGTGGGAGGTGTTTTTCAGAGCTGCCCCTCAGGCAGCTTCTCCTCCAGAACACAAATGGAAAAGCAGAGGGGTCACAGAGCTTAATTTTGACTTGGGGAGTTCGGGGCACTTTGTGTTTCCTGGAGGTTTTCGCTGAGAATTTGAGGCTTCGTTGATTTAAACAAAAAGTAGTTTCATTTTCACGATGCTTTCTTAGCTCTGAGTTTCTCCAGAGTGTCCTCAAAGTGATATTTATAAGTTAATGCAACCCAGATTTATATGGTGTTGCCAGTGGATTAAATGAGTTTTAGGAACTCCCTTCTCTTGTTGTGGGAGAATTCCAGCGTTTGGTCCTTCTGGTACTGGATTTTTATTGGATTGGCTTTTTTTTTTTTTTTTTTTTGGAAGGTTCTTCCCACAGTGTGTCCCTGTCCCAGGTCTGAGCCACAGTTTTTCCCCAGGAGAGGGAAGTGGTGTCCTCTGGCTGCACAAAACCCACAAACCACGTGCGAGTCCTGCCCAAAATCCACCTCCTGCTGCAGCAACTCCAGGGAAGAAAAGAGCCAGGACAGGCAGTGTCAGAACAGCCCATGGAACCTGCTCTTGGCCTGTTTTTTGGGAAAAGATCCCAGGAGCAGTTCCATGTGCTGTGCCTCCTGTGTCCATCAGGGAGGAGCAGGAGCAGGAGGAATGCGGGGGTGTGTTGGCCCGGTGAATGGGATCTGAGAGGGTGGATGTTTCTAACTTTAGGGCTTCGTTCTTGCTGGGAGACGAGGCAGTGTTTGGCTTTTCCGTGCAGGGAAGTTGCCTGAATGGTTATTGTAGGATTGCTTCTCAAGTGGCCATTCTTAAGAACTCCTCCACAGTCATTTAGTTCCTCCAGAGGAGGAACTGCCGTGGGATTATTTATAACGGGATTGTTGGCTCTGCGGTGGCTGCCGCAGGTAGTTCCCTTTGTTCCCCGGGCTCTCCCGGCTTTTCCCTGCGTTCTCCCGGCTTTTCTCGCTCCAGCCCGGGCAGAGTGAGGTCCCTGGACCTCCAGGTTCTCATGTGGTCATTCTGAACTCCGTGCAGTGGGGGGACAATGGGCTGGGAGCGTTGCAGCAGTTCACTCAGAGTTCAGGTTGGCGTTTGCTTGTTGCTCGAAAGGTGATTGTTCTCAGCTCTGAAATCCCCCCTGCTTGATATTTCTTACGCTCAGCTCTGGTAGGCCTGACTTGTCTTCATCGTGGGTTTCTTTGAACAGAGAGTTCTCAAGATACAAGTGTTTGTTGCTGGTTGCTCCCTGTCTGCTCTGGGATGTGCTGATGGAGCACAGGGGTGCGTGGGTATTAAAGAAGTGCAGGGATCAGCCTCGCTTTTCCAGCTATCACTGGACAATCCTCATGGATAGTGAGGGTTTGCCCAAGCATAGATTTTGAGAAACAAGTTGGGCCAGAACTCTTGCAAAACAATTCACTTTGCTAAAGCAAAAGGTGGATGCTCCATGAGGGGAGAGGGTTGTACAGGGTTTGTACCCTGTACCCTAACCCAGGGTTTGCTTTGAGGAGACATTTGGCTGTTTTCACTGCCCTTAATTCAAATACAAGCAAGAAGGTGCACACCTTCACCTGGGGTGGCCTTGCAGGGACTGGAAATAAAAAGCTGTGAAGTCTGAACGAGTTGTGTGCAGTGAGAACACCCTACTTGGCCTGTGGTGTTGGCCCACAAGCTCTTGAACTCTTGAGAGTGGAAATGAGATCCCCTCGTTGTGGTGACCGAGGCAGTTCACACTTTTATTCTCTGGGGGTGTTTCCTGGCAGGTTCTCACTCACCTTCCAAAATATCCCTGAGAGGGGAGATCTCTGAACGACCCAGGCAGGGAAAAGGAGGATGGGGCAGGAGGTGAAAGGAAGCTCAAAACATTTTGGGGCAAAGCAATGACCTTTAGAGGGAAATGTTGAAGAAATGAGTCGTGCAGAGGAGAAAGTTTCACCCTTCAGCCTGAGATCACAGAAACACAGAATGGTTTGGATTGGAAGGGACCTTAAAGCTCATCCAGTGCCACCCCCTGCCACGGGCAGGGACACCTTCCACCAGCCCAGGTTGCTCCAAACCCTGTCCAACCTGGCCTTGGACACTTCCAGGGATGGAAAACCCCCAAGGATTATTACCACTGTTAGTGGTAAGTTCTCAAACAGGGGGAATTCCTACATTTGATCTTCTAAAAGTGTGATATAAATGCTGATGGGACTTTCAGTGCTTTACCTTCTCCATCCTGCCCAACACTCAGTGGGCAGGCAGGTGTTTCTAAGGCTGTTGCAAAGGGGTGTAACCAGCAAAGTAACTCTTTATCTCCTGGAGCCACCAAATCAGGATCAGCTGCTGCACTTGGAAGATGCTTTTGTCAATCCTTGAATATCTCACAGGGTGAAAATGCTTAAACTGGTCCTTTCTAGTGTTTAATTTTTAGTTGTGAGGTAAGTAGGTACGAAGACACCTTAAGGAAATGTCACTTTTTCAATGTTCTCCTGATTTTTGTCTGACTTTGCCAACTTTTTTTATCTTTCACTATGAATACACCTCAATAGAACACTTGGGTAGAGCTGTGACAGAGGGACAAAGAGAGGCACAGAGATGCTTTGAGAAGCAAAAGTGACAGAAATGCAGAGGAACCGTCTAATCGCGGTGGGGATTTTCAGGTGAAGTCCCACGTGGCAGAGGAGCTGCTCCAGCAGCTCCTGATTCCAGGAGAGGAATCCTGGCACTGGCTTTCTGCTGGCTTTTGTGGCACTGAAATGTGGAAACGTTGAAGGAGGAGGAGACCTTTGGAGGCCACCTGGGCCAACATCTCCTTGCTCAAGCAGGGCCACCTGGAGATGGCTGTGCTGTGTTGTGACCTGCTGGGTTTGGAGCACAATCCACCCATTTTTTCAGGAACAGTGATCCCCTGTCGAGGTGGATCAGAGCCACCTGCAGCTTCTTCTTGAGTGTTTGTGCCTTGCTTTGGGTGGAAGGAGAAGGCCAGGGATGAGTTGCACCACTTGGTGACCTTAAGATACCTTTTTTAGGGAGGAGGTTTAATGTCTAAATGGAGTTATGTGGACTCTGGTCAGCATGGGAATAACAGAATCTCGAGTGGATGAGGTGGGAAATTGGATCTTGAAAAACAGTGTTGGGTTTTTAAATTGTACCCCAAAATTGTCCCGTGTTAAACCAACTGTAGTTTATTTATAGACTCTTCAATAACCACCATATCAAGTAGTTTCTCTGCTTGGAGTTAATAATTTCTGTGATGCTTGGAAAAGTCATGGAATCACAGGATGGTTTGGCTTGGAAGGACCTTAAAGATCACCCAGTTCCAACCCCCTGCCATGGGCAGGGACACCTTCCACCAGCCCAGGCTGCTCCAAGCCCCGTCCAACCTGGCCTTGGACACTTCCAGGGATGGGGTATCCACAAAACACCCATTAAAAAGAAATCCATTTAAAACAAAGCCATTTTGAATGAGAAAAATATTTCCCATCCTCACCAAACAAATAAATATGTTCTTGAACTTCTTCCACTGTGTTCAGATGATGCTTTAAAGAAATGAACCCAACCTTCTTTGTGAGGAGGGAATCCATTTTTGCAGTGTCTTTATTTCCAGATAATTCTGGGCTGGGAATCTTTTTTGAGTGCAGATCTACATAAAAGTGTATATTTTTATGCCACCCCTGAACTAACATCAGGTCAGGCCTATTTGTAAGATAATTCCACTCACTCCCAATCCATCATCTCTTAATGTATAGAGATCTTGGGATACTTCTAGTTTTCTGTCACTGTTTCACAGCCTGTGATCACTTGAACTTGCAGTGCTTAGAAGGGAAAACTGATGATCCACTGCCCCTTGTTCCTTAGGTATTTCTGTCCTGTGGAAGTTCTGGATGTGGATTTTAGTCCTCTCATGGTGGCCAGCAGATCACTTACTTTTTTGGGTGTCTAGAACTCTCCAGACGAGCCAAAAAATCAATCTGGGAGCCACCAGAGGGTTTGTGAACCTCAATTAATGGGTGCACACAAACGTCCCCATTTCGGGAGCGACTCCTCGACCTAAAACTAAAGGAGGTCAAGATTTCTATTCTAACCAGTCCTTCTTTCTCCCCTCATTTGTTCCTGACGTGTCACCAGGTGTTTCCAGGCAGTTGGGATTAGATGTCCCGGGGCAGGATTGCAGGTGTCACGGAGCAAAGTCTGAGATGTGGCAAGGGCGGGGATTTCATCAGGGCTTGTTTTTGTTGATAGCCAGGGCTGCTTTCAGCAACGAGGCTGTGAACTCCAGTGCCTTGGTTCCAGGGACAGGAAGAAGTTGTAAACATGGAATTCCTTGGCTGCTGATCCCGGTGGTTACAGGTCTTCAACTTTTGACCCAGGTGGTTGTTGCTTGTTGCTGGCGTGGGCGAGGGTTGGTACCACCACCAGGAGGTGACTGAAGTGCCTTTGTTTGGGATGAGTTGATCAATTCCCAGCATCTCCTCGTCATCCTTCGTGTCATCTCCTGGCCAGGCTCCTGTGTCTCCTCATGTCCCTCAGATTTGGGTTGTGAAACCCCTTTATTTTTCGGGTTTGGAGAAAGGTTCTCGTAGGAGATGGTTTGGATTCGCCGCTGTCGACGTCACTTTTTGTGGGGGGCTTCCCGTTGGAAACGGTTTGGATTCATGTCTGCTGGCATCACTTTTTGTGGGGGACTTCCCTCCAAACCAACAGGTGCCTACTGGTGAAGCACAAACAGCAAAGCTCCCCCAGAAATTTAAAATGGATGAATAAAATGCCTGGGTTTGAGAGGGCAGGGTGTGCAAGCACGGGAGGCTTCAAGTGGAACTGAAATCTTGGATTTCCAGCTGCTCTTCTGTGGGATAATTACATTTGTCATACTTTTCTACTTTACTTTATTTTAGATGTGTGTGTAGTGCATTCAGGTTGTTATTATCCGGTTCATCCTCAGCTTTGTTGTGATTTTTGGAGTGTCAGAAGGTGCTATAAAGTCCAACTGGGAATGACCACCCCACACCACCAGGATTTTTGGGTGTGCATGTGTGAGTTTCTGCTTTTTTAGGGACCCAAGTGCAGAATTTTCAAAAATTAAATTTGTTTTTATTGAGTTATGTGATTTGCCAGATGTCTGTCTGTTGCCAACCTGTGGCTTGGGGTAAAAAAGTACAAGAAATAAACCCTTTAAAGCAACTGGCTCCAATTTAGAATTAATGGTATTTTTGACTGTCTGATTTAAATATTGTTTTGACTTTTACTTCAGTCACCAAGATGTTGCTAAGTGAGATTATGAGGGCTTTTTTTTCAAGAATTAAAAGAGCAGAAAGTAGAGATCCTGGGTGATGTCTTACATATGCTCTTCCATTCTTACAGGAATGCTCAGTATAGATTGAAAAGTAACTGTACACTGAATTTTTCAGGTTTTAGAGGTGGAACATTAACTCTGATTCTCAGTTTTGAATGGACATTTGACAGAAGAGTTAAAAGTAATTTTTCTGTGCAGTGTCAGGAGTTTATTTTATTTTCATTTGTAAGGCCATTTTGATACTTTACCCTGTTATCAGAGGCACAATAATTCCCACAAAAAAAGGGAGTTTTCAGATATATCTCATCATTATATAAATGTAATTTCATCATTATTGTCTGTTAGTACTTTGGTAGCACTGGAGAAAAACAACAGTGGGCCTGTCAGTGGATATTTCACTGCATGACTTCACCCCTTTTAAAGTCATCATAATTATCCCATATATAACCTTTCTCATTTATAGCTGTTTGAATAGTATTTTGATTTCTTTATCGAATATATTTGTCAATGATCAGTGTAAAATGATGTTTGATTTCAGCCCATGCAGCCCTGTTGCCCTGACAGGGCTGAGTCAATGATCCAGCAGAATTTGCAGTGGTTTATTTTTTTTCTTGACATAGTTATTTTTGAGAAAGCCAGATTGATGGTCTGAATTCATCTGCTGTTTTCTACTGCTTATGTTTTCTTGCAGGGTTTTGCTTGTAAAGGAAATGGGGTTTCCCCTCCCTTGGTCAGCTGCTTGACTGTTTAACACCTTCCTTCTAAATTTCATCTTTACCAATAATTTCTGCTTCGAGGCTGCAGCTGCTGTTTGTTTGCAGGGAGGGAAGGGAAGCCCAGAATCATCAAGGTTGGAAGGGACCTTCAGGATCATCCAGTCCCACCAGAATCCCCTCCCCTAATCCATGCCCCAAAATGAGTTGCTGGGACTGGGCACTGCCTTTGCTTCTCTTCTGGCACAGTCAGTCAGAGAGTTGTTGTGAGCAACCCTGAGAGGAACAGCTTGGGGTGTTTTTCTGGCTTTTGGGGAATCCACACACAAAATTCCTGTGTTTGGAAATAACCCCTGTCAAATTCGGATTGGCAGGAGGTGTGAGGAAAGGATTGGAGTCACGAAATGGTTTGGCTTGGAAGGGGCCTTAAAGATCATCCAGATCCCCCCCCTGCCATGGGCAGGGACACCTTCCACCAGCCCAGGGTGCTCCAAGCCCCGTCCAACCTGGCCTTGGACACTTCCAGGGATCCAGGGGCAGCCACAGCTTCTCTGGGCAACCTGTGCCAGGGCCTGCCCACCCTCAACCAGAAATTCCTTCCCACTATCCAATCTAAACCTACTATCATTGAATTTGAAGCCATTCCCTTTGTCCTGTCACTCCAGACCCCTCAGTCCCCCTGTGGTTGATCTTCCCTCGAGGATGATTTCTGGGTTCCCAGCCTGTCTAAACTCCGGTGTCTGAAAAAAAACAAACAGATGAGCTCTGTGAGCCGGGCCGGGGAGGGGAACGCTCTGAACTGCAACCACTCCAACCACCTCCCCTTGTTCTTTGCAGGAGGAGAGACTTCAGCATGCAAACCTTCATCTGTTCGGCTTGCACCATCGTTTTCATTCCATGCTGCTGGCCTTCAGATGGCTGGACAGATGTCCCACTCCCATCAGCAGTACAGTGACCGGCGGCCGCAGAACATCAGTGACCAGCAGGTGTCTGCCTTATCCTACGCTGAGCAGCTCGAGCAGCCACTCCCACTGACAAACCAGGTGAGGGGCAGGCAGGGCTCCTGCAGGCGTCACAGATCCTACAGACACAGCCGTGGAATCACGGGGTGGTTTGGGTGGGAAGGGATCTGAGGGATCGTCCGGTCCCACCCCCTGCCACGGGCAGGGACACCTTCCACTAGACTGGGTCACTCCAGCCTGGCCTTGGACACTTCCAGGGATCCAGGGGCAGCCACAGCTTCTCTGGGAATTCTATCCCAGCCCCTCCCCCCCCTCCCAGCCAAGAATTCCTTCCCAATATCCCACCTAACCCTGCCCTCCTTCAGCTTAAGGCCATTCCTCCTTGTCCTATCACTCCAAGTCCCTCTCCGGTTTAATGTGTTACACAACCATAAACTGCAGCCTGAGGGCATTTATTTTCTTTAAATTATTTTCTTTAAATTATTTTGTTGTTTTGTTTATTTTTTTAACTAAATAACTCCTGACTCTCTAAGGATGGGTAGACAGATAAGTTCCTTGAAGTTAATTTTAAACATCTGGTACATATTTGTTGTGATTCTTCTACTTAGGCAATCTTCCCTGTTATTTTAAGGAAATGCTCCAAGTGGAGAGTTCTAAAGAGAGCATTATAACAGTGGGTTTTTTTAATTTTTATGCTGCTTGTTAGAATATAATTACTTTATTACTTGTTCTCATGGGCAGTGTTTTAATGCAGTGCCACTGGTTGGTGTATTTGGAATAGGGAGGTTTGCACAAAAATACATTATTAAGCAAGATACACTTCTTTTTTTTCTTAAAAAGTCACACCTAAAGTTGTGCTTAAGCATTGGGATTTACCTACTACTAATTTACCACTTACATTGCAAGGGGGTAACACGGACACAGGGATTAGGATGTGCTGCTTGTGAGCTCCCAGTAGCCACAGGAGCTGCTGTTCCTCTGGAGAAGTGGGGATTTTTTGGTTATTTTTTAAATGTTAAAGGCACTTCTGCAGGAAGAGGAGTGGATTAGAGAGGATGGGAATGGTCAAACCCTGCTCCTAGAAACAGGGTTTGAGGATCTACAAAGGTATTTTATGTGACTTTTTTTAAGTTAAAGGCGCCCCCAAACCTCCCCAGTGAGGTTGGTCAGTCAAGAAGAAAAGTTGCTGGTTCCTTAAACATTTGAAGGCACTTCAGGGCTACAACCCTGTGTGAGCTGTAGTGACGTCAGTGCTTGGTTGGTCATGTTTTCAAACCAAACTCAGGGAATTTCAGGTTGTGTGGATGTTACCCCCCGTGAGGAAATGATCAGCTGGACACCTTGGTGATGGCACTGGGGCTGTCTCTGCACCACTGACACTGTTTTATAGAATCAGTTCTTATTTTTCCAGCTCCATCTCATTTTTTTTCCTGCATTGTAGCTTCTGTTTTCCTGTTTTGCTGAAGTCTTTATTGTCCTCTGCCCAAGCAGCTCAGAATTGTCACTTCTTTATCCTTTCAGCACCCTTGGCTTTCGTGGTGGGCAGTTTATTGAAGTCTCCTGACTACTTATCTTCTGTGCCTCCATCCTCCTCTGAGTTCTTGTGCTTCTCCCCTCAGCCAGTCCCACCAGGACTTCTCCAGAGCAGGTTCCTGGTTGGAATGGGGGTTCTGTGGGAGCCTCCTGGGGAGTCTCAATGGCTTTTTGCCTTTGCTCTGATCTGATCTGCACGACCAAATCCAGCTGAGATCTTCATGCTGGTGGCTCAGATCATCTGCTCCAGACCTAAACAAATCCCTGTTCTTTCTCTTAGAGTTTTCCAGCTCTAGTTCATCCTGATTCAAATTCTTACTCTTTTTTCTCATAAAAGCTGTGACTTTCTGTGGCTGAGGGCACTGAGTGTCACATCCAGGGATGGGGACTCCACCATCTCCCTGCTGGGCAGCCCCTTCCAATGTTTAATCACCATTTCCAGGAAGAAATCCCTCCTGATGTCCGACCTGACCACCCCTGGCACAGCTGGAGGCCGTTCCCTCTCCTCCTGTCCCTGTTCCCTGGGAGCAGAGCCCGACCCTTCCCAACTCCCCCCTCCTGTCAGGGACTTGCAGAGCCAGAAGGTCCCCCCTGAGCCTCCTTTTTTTTTCCAATACTTCTTCTTATCCTTGAGAAAATCCTGTTTTTAACATGCAGCAAAAGGCTGAATGTTGGAGAAGGTTTGACAGATGGATCTGACACGGCCATAAATCACGAGGAGGGAAGAGGCAACTCCTGGACAGTGAGCTCAGCTTGGCTGCTCCAGCCTAAAAAGTAACTTATTTGGTGCATTAAAAGTAATTTCTCTGGGTAGAAGTGTCCACCAGTTGGTTAATAACGAGTTACCAACCCCTTTGCTCCCCAGAGGGCCCGATCCCCGGTGATTGAGGAGCCGGGGCACTCCAGGAAACAGGAGTTTCCCGGGAAGCTCCGGGTAAGGAGAGTCTTTCCCGAGCTCCAGCCCCCCTCTGGTGGCCAAAGGACCGCGTTGCTTGTGCTGGGAAAGCCAATCCTCTCCCAGATTCCCTCCTTTCCAGAAACTCCCTCTCTTAAATAATTACCTTTTCAGGTTTTTTTTGTTTTGTTTTGTTTTTTTTGAGGATATTTTCTGATTCACGTTCCTGCAATGGTTTGAATTCGTAAGCAGAGAATGGGGAAGCCAGGCCTTGAATGGGAATTTATTCCTTTTATTCCTGCTGGGATTTTGATTGTGTTGGTTTGCAGGCCATATTCTGCTGGTTTAGGAATTGTTCACAGTTGGAGATTAAAGATTGTAAAAAATGTAAAAATTTTTTGCAATGTAAATATTGTACTGTTCGAAAACAGGAACAATGATTTATATTAAAATATATAAAATATATATACTTATATACATATATATCCCTTTAAAATACCTAAAAATGACCCTCAAAGTTTTATTTATATAATCTTCTCTTGCACCTCTTGCTTCCTGCCTGTGCTCCCCAAACCCATCATTGATTGACAAGGCTCCAACAATAGGAAGATACCCCAAACCCAGCCACTTTTCACTTACTTATGAGGATTTAAATCAAAGTTAAAAACTTCCAGCTCTTTCCTTTTTAACTTTTTCCTTCAGAACTTGGTCTTAAGGCTTTTTTTTCCCAAAAAGTGCTGGGTCCTGCTCATGGTTTTGGGGTCTCACCCTGTGCTGAGAGCCAGAACCAGCTTGAGGGAGCTGTGGAAGCAGAAAAATTGGGATCTGTGGGATCTTTCTCCTTTAACAATCCCAAACTCATATTTCTCTGTCCATTTTTAACTGGCTGCATCTTGTGAGTTCAGCCTAACCTGATGGGGAAATAAGATAAGAAGCTTAAAAAGTTGTCACAACTTCAAACAAGTGGGGTGTTTCTTTTTTGGCTCTGCACTGATGTTTGTGTCCATCCTGGGTGCTCAGAGGGCCTGAAACTGCTTCAGGGGAAGAACAAAAAGATCAGAAAATTGATTGAACTGCTCCAGAGGTCGAGGGGAATTCACAGGCAGATTTTGGTAATAAATTCCAAGGGTTCAGCTTTGAGGAAGCCCCTGGGATTGGCAGGTCAGGCTGATGCTGATCACTTTTCTCTCTGTTTATCTGAGGTCACTTAACACCTGCACGATCCCTGTTCTTACTGACCACATCTGGGCCAGAGATTTTATTGTCACAACCAGATCAGGGCCAAGTTCATGCCTTAATTCAGACCCTTAATTCAGGTAAAAATCCTTAATTCAGTTATTTCCATTGCCTGATCAACATTATGGTGAGGGACTTCACCAGACTCTGTCCTGAGTGTGAGCCTGTCAATTAAACAACTCATCACAACTGCAATTCTTGCTAAAAGTTCCCTTTCTGCTGTAAAATCTTCATTATTTTACCCTATTCATTATTTATTCCATTTGTAAAATGGAACATGCACTTTACACAAGCTGAATTTATCTTTTTTTTCCTTCCTTTTTTTTAATGGTGGTGGATCTTTCTTTTTTAAAAAAAAAAAACAAATCTGAATTCAAGCATCCTGTGAACAGAATATATATTTCCATGATCAAAAAAAAATGCATTTAATAAGGGGAAATTCTTATTTTATTTTGGTTTATTTTATATTATTTTATTCTATTTTATTTTTATGATTTTTTATTTTATTTTATTTATTTTAGATAATAAAACCCATGTCCAAAGAGAGAGAATTTTGCTTTCTGTTCCTTTATTCATCAAACCCAAAAGGCTGTGCTGGTTCAAGCAACACACCTGATTTAAAAATCACATTTTCCTTAAGATATGTTTTGTCTCAGCTGTGTTGAGTATCAATGAGGCTCTTGGCTGCCTTTTTTAAAGGTGTTTATTGACACAAATAATTGAAATTAAAGTAGTTCTCGTTTCTCAGACAGAAATTCCAGCAGCTCTTTGCTTTGGGCTCTGTTTTTAGGCCCATTTGGGGTCAGTTTTCGGGAAGCTCTGAGGTTGCAGTGTTGCTCTCTGGCCACCAGATAGAGACTCAACCTTGTGAAAGAGGAGTTTTCTTTCTCTTTCCTCTCTTTTTTTCCATCTCTTTTCCCCTTTCCTTTGGTGCTGAGGATCCTTGGCAGCCCAGGAAGGAATCAGGGTTAATTTGGGAGTGTTAAAATAGAAATGTTGGACAAGGAGCACTTGGCTCCATCATCTTCCAGCCCCAGGAAAGAGGGAGCAAAAAATCTCTCCTGGAAAGAGAAGAGAATGTTACAAATTTAAAAATATCAAAGGAGGAGAGGGGGGAAAAAAAAAAAAAAAGCTTAGTTTTTTTCTCTTCTCCCACCCAAAATTTTATGAACCTGGGAGAGCTAAAATAGCACCTGTTGAGAAGTTCCTGCAGGTTCAGGTGAGGCCTCTGGAATGTGGGACTGTCCAAATCCAGCACAGCTTTTAAATAAAGAACTGACTGCAAGAACCAGAGGAGTGGCCTTCAGAATTTTAATTATCATCATTATATCATTATAGTAATAATTAGGGAACAGCAACAAATCAGATCATAATTTATTAAATTTTTTTCCCACCAGGCTGCTTTTTTCAGAGTGGAAATCAGATTTAGTTTTGAAGTAAGCGAGGAAATTTGACTTATAAATTAGAAAATAAACGTGAAGACTTGTCCTCCAAGTTCCCTTTCCAGCTTAGAGGAACGTTACATGTGAATAGTTGATGTGAATTCTGGAATTCTTCCAATTCTTCCACGGGGCTGTGGGAGGGAACCAAAGGAGCTCCAGTTTAGGTGGGGTTTGTTTGTTTGGCAGCTGAAAGGAAGCAACAAAAAACGTTTTGTAAACCTCGAGTGGTTTGTGTAGGAAACTTTCAGACGGTTTCCTGCTGTTCACAAAGTTTTATGACTTGTAATAAAAGAGGATTTATGTTTTTCCCTCTGTCCTGGGATTTCTTGAGGGCAAGTCCAGTCTCAGAAGCACAAACTTTTATCATTTCTTTTTGTGAGACCTTTTTTGGGTCACTGAGGTGTGATTTAAAAAAAAAAAAAGATTATTTTGTCCTTGAATTAAAGAAAAAATCCTCTTTGCACAGCAACCATAGTAATATTTAGTATTTATGATAATATTTAGTATTTTAAATAAAAATTTAGTATTTTTTTTAAAAATTAGTATTTTAATTAAACATTGTATAATTTAGTATTATAAAACTAAATTTAGTGTTATAATACTAAATAGTATAGAATACAATATTATTTAATATTATAACATTTAGTAATATTTATTATTTAGTCATATTCAGGTAGTAATATTTCATTAAGTAATTTAATATTTACTAATAGTTATTATCACTTATTAATAAAGCAATACTGTGAAAGATGGAGGAGCAGTTCCACTTCTTCAGGTCATTTATTAGTTCAATAATATAAATATAAACCATCCAATGAAACAAGTTTTTCTCCAGTGGAATTGCTTAAACTTGCCCTGAGGTTTCCTGTCCTTGGGAAATGGGGAGGAATAACCCAGGTACCAGCCCAGGCTGGGGAAGGACCTGGTGGACAATGAGCTGTCCCTGAGCCAGCAGCGTGTCCTGGGAGCCAAATCCATCGGGAAGAGCCTTTCCAGAGGGTCCTGGAGGGGATCCTGCCCCTCTACTCATCCCTGGGAGGTTCATCTGCAGGGCTGGGTCCAGCTCTGGCTCCTCAGCACAGCAGGGACAGGGAGCTGCTGGAAGATGATTCTCCTATGGAGATTCCAAAGGGCTGGAGCATCTCTGGGGGCAGGAAAGGCTGAGGGAGCTGCTGGAAGTGATTCTCCTGTGGAGATTCCAAAGGGCTGGAGCATCTCTGGGAGCAGGAAAGGCTGAGGGAGCTGGGGCTGTTCAGCCTCCAGAGCACACACTGAGAAGGGACCTCCCCAGGCTCTGGCAGAGGATGCACCAGGGCTTGGACCCATCCTGTGATCCTGTCGTTTCTTGCATCATTATATCATCACTGTATCATTCAATTCCTGTTTTTCCCCCTCATTTCTTATTCCAGAGGCGGATGCCCCAAACTTTCCGTGATCCAGCCACTGCTCCACTGAGGAAACTATCCGTAGATTTGATCAAAACATACAAGCATATTAATGAGGTAACAGCTCCCTGGGGTGCTCTGAGGGCAGGGGTTTGGTGCAACACCTCCTGAATGTATTTTCTACAAATAATATCGTCAAACTATCAGAAAAATCAAGTTTTCTCTCAGCTGTTCCCATTTGAGATCACTGATGTCCTGGTCCTGCTTTCTGCCCAGCACAGGAAATCTTTCATCCTGGAATTTATGGAATTTATGTTCTCCTGTTTTCTAAACAAATGTTTTTTGCATGACAAAAGAATTACGAGTGGCACAAACACACTCTGAGCCCAAACTGTAAAACTTTACTTAATGTCTCTAAAGACTTCCAAGGAAAATGCTGAACTAAATTATTTGATTAAGTCTTACTTAAGCAAATGTGAAAATGATAAGCAACCATTTCACCTTCAGGTTTACTATGCAAAAAAAAAACGGCGGCATCAGCAGGGCCAAGGAGATGATTCCAGTCACAAGAAGGAGAGGAAGGTTTACAACGATGGCTACGACGACGACAACTACGATTATATCGTGAAAAATGGGGAGAAGTGGATGGACCGGTATGAGATCGACTCTTTAATAGGCAAAGGATCCTTTGGACAGGTAAATACATCATTTTATATATCTATATATCTATATATCTCATTTATATGAATCCTGATTATATTTAATTCCTGTTTCAGTTTGAAATTAAAACTGTTTTTTCTCAGTGCTGTTTTACAAAGTGTCTGCTCAGGACACTCATGTTTTGTGCAGTTCCAGGTAACCTTTGGATATATTGGATTTTGTAGCTCTGGTAAAGCGTTTTTACAAGGAGAAACCCCTCGACCTTTTGCCATCAGCTGTTTGGCTTAGTTTTTAAAATGAAAACAATAAACTAATCCTGGAGATCACCTGCTGTAAATGTTATTAGTAGCATTTATTTGGGCTGTTTGTAGCCAAAGCTCAAGAAAAAAGGCTGGAAGGATGGAGCTTTTCTTTTGTTGGTTTTTTCTTTTTTTTTTAATTTTCCTCAGATTTTGCCAGTCCTTTTACAGTGTTGGTTTAGGTGATTTTAAAATTGTATTTTCCAGTCCTTTTACAGCGTTGGTTTAGGTGATTTGATGATTTTATTTCTCAGTCCTTTTACAGCATTGTTTTAGATGATTTGATGATTTTATTTCTCAGTTCTTTTGCAGCTTTGGTTTAGATGATTGGATCATTTTATTGATTTCTTAAATAGCAAATGCTTATTATTGATTGGATATTTATTATATATTTATCCTATGTGATTTTATTGCCATATTTATTCACGTCAAGTGCCCTCACTGCAATAAATGTCACACGCTGGGTTGTAGCTTTGTTGTGGTATCAAGAAAATAAATCAAATTAAAAAGAACAAAACTTCTGGAAAAGTTTTCCTGAGTTTAGAAGAGTGATTTTAGCTGTGTTTTGAAAAGTGGAGAGATTCTCCTGATGGGTTTGGCTGCTCTGTTCCAGGTTGTCAAGGCCTATGACCGAATGGAGCAGGAGTGGGTGGCCATCAAAATCATCAAAAACAAGAAGGCTTTCCTAAACCAGGCCCAGATTGAAGTCAGACTGCTCGAGCTCATGAACAAACATGACACTGAGATGAAGTACTACATAGGTATTCCAATCATTATTCTCCATTTTTATCTTATTCTCAATATATTGCATTTTCCCATTTTAACAGGGTGCTCCTGGTCCTAAAGAAATACCAAAAAAAAAAACAAACCCACTTATAAAATTATTCATATGATTTTCCAGTTTGCTTTGTGACAGCCAGAATTAAAATGTGGAAGATGATTTGTGACTTTGCAGTGTTGAGATCTTCTGCAGGGTTTTCTTTTTTTTTTCCAGTTAAGGACACCTGGAGAAGTTGCCATGGACCGGTGATAGTCTTTAAATATATCTCAGATTATCTTACAACTGCACACATTTTATAGGAATAATAGAGTATAGAACATAATATTTTATGGGAATATTATATATTTTATCATATTACTATAATATTTTACTATAGGAATAATAGAATATAGAACATAATATTTTATGGGAATATTATATATTTTATCATATTACTATAATATTTTACTATAGGAATAATAGAATATAGAACATAATATTTTATTTGGTGTTTTCTGTGTGTGTTTTAAACCCTCAAAATTTGGTATAACCACCAATATTAAGATTTGCCCATTTACAGCTCAGAAAATGTTTGAAATCTTATTATTATTATTTTGATGTTCCTGTAGGTTGGAGTGTTGTTCCCTTGACTTATTATTGTAAAGCTACTCGAAATTTATGATAATAATGAAATCAAGGCAGCTCATCTCAAAAGTTTATTAAATCCCATCTATCCTGTGGAGCAGAGAATTGGGGAAAAAAATGATGGAGAGAAGGCAACCCCATGCTGTAAAGAGAGATGGAGAAGGATGAAAAAGAGTGATTAAGGAAAATTAAACTGGGTTTAAGCATTTCTTAGTTTGTAGAAGCCAAAATACCAACAGCTCTGCTTTCCTGGTTCGTGTGTCTGTGTTGGATTCCTGATTTTTCTTCCTGTAGCTTGGAAAGAAATCTTTGAAATAATTTTAACATGCATTGGTATTTAATTATTTTATGATTAGTGACCTAAATTTTAACTTGTTTTGTAGAACATCATATTCAGAATGCATTTTATGTCTTCAGTGTCAAAGCTTTTGAGGTGTTTTTAACTTGAATTTATTAATGGCAGGTTTGCATAAGACAAAACCTAAACTTGTCAGTGCCCCATGTGAGAAAGAGGTTAAAGACATGACCAGTTTCAGATTAATAAGAGCAAGTAAAGGCCATCAGCAAATAAGCTCTTGGAATTTAAAATTTGTAGGGAAGAACCTGTCCCAGGTGAGTTGTGAAGGACACAAAGAACTGGCTCCTGATAAGAGAGAAAACAAATCCACGGACACAAAGTTGGCACAAAAAAATCCCCCTTCATTAAAAATCTGAATTCTCATCGTGCTGATATTGGTTCAGCCTTTTATTATTACAAAAAGGGGAGTGTGTGGATTTTTATCTGTTTTTCCTGTTTCAATTTTCTTGTGGCAACCTGAGCACTTGGCAGGCTGACAAACGGATGAATGGGATGAATATTTCACTTATTTCATGGAAAAAAATAAATGGATTGGTTGCTTTCAGAAACTCACATTGTGCCTGGTTGAAATGAATACAGTGCCCTGGGGGGTATTGATTTTAATTGATTTTAATCAATTATTTTCAATTATTAACTGAATAATCAATTGAAGTCATGGCTTATAAATTGAAATTTATAAATGAATCTTGTGTTTCCTCTGTAAATGTAGGGGAGTGGTAACTTGCTGTGGTAATACATCCTTTCTGTCTTTAAAGTAATTTTTTTTGGATAACACTGAGGATATGTAAAATACCCCTCCCAGGCCTGCCAGAAATATTCTGTAAATAACCCAGAACCAGGAGCAAAGAAAAGAATACTCCCTTACTTAACTCCTAACTCAGCTCCTTAAATACTGACTGAAGCATTGTGCTGTAATTAGCACCTCATTGCCAGCGCACAGGGCACCTGTCGATGACTTTTTCTCCCCTTTCTCCCCAAGTGCATTTGAAGCGTCACTTCATGTTCCGGAACCATCTGTGCTTGGTGTTCGAGATGCTGTCCTACAACCTGTACGACCTGCTGAGGAACACCAACTTCAGGGGGGTGTCCCTGAACCTCACCAGGAAGTTTGCCCAGCAGATGTGCACGGCCCTGCTCTTCCTGGCCACCCCCGAGCTCAGCATCATTCACTGTGACCTAAAACCCGAGAACATCCTGCTCTGCAACCCCAAGCGGAGCGCCATCAAGATCGTCGACTTCGGCAGCTCGTGTCAGCTGGGGCAGAGGGTGAGAGCGGCTCCAGGTTCTGTTTACACACTGTTCTGAGGTTATATCACCCAGCTGGCTCGTTTAAACTTCGCTGGTGATGATTTTGAAGGGGTAATTTTAAGTGTGAGTAGGGTGTTGGAGATCAACAGCCCGCGGGAGCTTCGCAGGCGAGTTTCAGAGTCACAGAATTGTTAAGGTTGGAGAAGACCTCCTGTGGTGACTTTTGGGGATGGTCCCATGAAGGACTGGATGATCCTTGTGGGTCACTTCCAGCTCAGCATATTCTGGGATTCTGTGACTTTCAAAATCACCGAGAGGCCTTTTAAGATCATCAGGTCCAACCATCAACCAGCACCACCCACCAAGTTCTCGTTTGAACCATGTCCTCAAGTGCCACATCCACACGTTTTTTTGAGCACTTTCACACCCCACCACTTCCCTTTAGTGCCTTTGTAGATAAAAATCCACCACAGTGATAAAATTTCCACCTTTTTTTGTTCTCCTTGGCTGTGTTTTTGTGCCATGTTAATGTAAAATGCACCAACACTTGTTTGTCTGTGCTGTCAAATAAAATACTTTTATTATTATCTTATTCCATATATATATATTAGCTATTATTATCTTATTATCTTATTCCATATTTATCACTCCTTCCATCCTTTATCATGCCCTCTGTTTATTACTGTTTATACAACAGATTGGGCCATTATATGAAAATAATTCAGAAATTAATGGATTAACAAAATTCCCCCAGTTCTCACTTTAGGAATTGGGATTGGCCATTGCTTTTTTTTTTTCCCCATTGTAATTTGGGAAGAGCAGATCAGAATATTGAATATTGCAGTGAATGGCGAGCCACAGATTTACATTAATTAAAGAGCTTTTAATACAGATAAACTACACCCTAGAAACTTTTCACCCTGGGGTGAAGGAAGGCACGGGGAGCTGAAATGACAGCTGGATTATTTATGTCAAGAATAAGATGATTTTGAGACGTTAAGAAGCACAAAATCCAAATGAATGACCTTCAGATGCTTTCTTCCAGATATACCAATATATCCAGAGTCGTTTCTATCGATCACCAGAGGTGCTACTGGGAATGCCTTATGATCTTGCGATTGACATGTGGTCCCTGGGGTGTATTTTAGTGGAGATGCACACTGGAGAGCCTCTCTTCAGTGGGGCAAATGAGGTATGTTCTGGAAAAAAAATCAGATTATTTTTTAATTCACGCCCGTCGTGGTTTCCATCTGTTTAATTGTAATGCATAAGTGAGGGAAGTCTGCAAGTCTGAAATGATTGAGCGTCAATAACACTCGATCTGCTTCTCCCTCTTACTCCTTATTCGCTGGTTTGCTTTGTACAGGATGGGTTTTTCTTTAATTAATTAATTTACAGCTTGTTCTGGCATGCTGACATTTGGGACACTGCTTGGCTGGCTGCCACTTGTTCCTCATGAATCCTTCTTTTGTTTGGAACAGGTGGATCAGATGAATAAAATAGTGGAAGTTTTAGGGATACCACCTACCCACATCCTCGACCAAGCACCAAAAGCAAGAAAGTTCTTTGAGAAGTTGCCAGATAGCACTTGGAACTTGAAGAAGACCAAAGATGGAAAAAGGGTAGGTTAAATAACCAGGTTGATTGAAAAAATAATTTTCATCTATATAGATATATAGATATATTAATATTTTATATATATTTTATACTATTATATATTTCTATTTTGATATATTTCTATTTTTGTATATTTATACTTCTATATTTCTATTTTG
>VXAW01008759.1:60582-72476 GCA_013399735.1 Tyrannus savana | reverse complement strand
ATATTATTATTTATGTATATAAATGGTGAGATGTTACTTTGGTTTTTTCGGAACTTGAAGAAGAGCAAAGATGGGAGAAGGGGAGGTTAAATAACCTATAATATATATATATAATCTATAATATTAAATATCTATAAATACACATTTATTTTCTAATATCTCAACGATGAGATGTTACTTTGTTTTACATCTTGTCTTCCTCAAAGTGGCCTTTCACTCTTGCTCCATCTCATCCATAAAGTAACACCTTCCGTAACACTGAATACTTTCTTGCTTTGATTTGACCTCACCCCCTCCTCAGTTAAACTCTGCACCCCCAAAGCTTCATTCAGTTCCACCCCTTGACCTCAAACAATTCCCTCCTTCCCGCCAGGAATACAAACCCCCCGGAACTCGCAAACTTCACAATATCCTGGGAGTCGAGACCGGAGGGCCGGGCGGGCGCCGGGCTGGGGAGCCGGGTCATACTGTAGCCGACTACTTGAAGTTCAAAGACCTCATCTTAAGGATGCTTGACTATGACCCCAAGACACGGATCCAGCCCTACTACGCCCTGCAGCACAGTTTCTTCAAGAAAACAGCGGATGAAGGTACAAACACGAGTAACAGCGTGTCCACCAGTCCTGCCATGGAGCAGTCGCAGTCTTCAGGAACCACCTCTAGTACATCTTCGAGCTCAGGTGAGGTTTTGTCGTGGACGGGTCGATGGGTTGTGTTTCCTAGAGGAAATCTTGACCACGTGAATCACCAGAGGGTGGTTGGCACTGCCCAGGCTCCCCAGGGCAGTGGGCACGGCCCCAAGGCTGCCAGAGCTCCAGGAGTGTTTGGACAACGCTCTGAGGGACAGGAGGGAGTGTTGAGATGCCCTGGGCAGGGGACAGGGGTTGGACATAACGATCCCTTCTGGGGTATTCCATGATTCTGTGAAACGTTGTCTCCTTTTCCTCTTGTTGAAAACCCAAAACATCAACCACGCTCATGAACCGATTCTTTTAATCAACTGGAACAGGCACCAAACCCCAACAAAAACCCTCCATGAGCAAGAATGTGAGTGATTATCCTGTGCTTTCACCTGGGAGCAGTTCAGGAATCTTCACTCAGCCACTGTTTCCCAGCTTTAAATTTGGAGCCTCTTTCCTCACTGGGCACGTTCTGGTTTTCCAGGTGGATCTTCCGGAACGAGCAACAGCGGGAGGGCACGGTCGGACCCCACGCACCAGCATCGACACAGCGGTGGGCACTTCACTGCTGCTGTTCAGGCAATGGACTGTGAAACACACAGCCCTCAGGTAGGTCTGAACAGGCCAGTACGCTGTTTTATTGTGGTACAGAACAGATAAATATGGAAATTCTCCCAGTGGACACTTAATGCACAAACTGGTGTGTAGATAGACCTCGGTGTTGTGGTAACCTTTAACCAGCTGTGTTCTTCCAGAGGGTCCTCTAACGCTGTTGGCACCACTCAAGGTATGAACTTCAACATAATTAATTTACTTTTAGTTTGCTTATTGTCTCCCTCGGCCAGGAATCAGGGCCTTGTTGCCCTATGTGTTGTACAAATATTGTTTATTATTGCTATTACCTAAAGCTGTTTGTAGAATTTTGACAGCAAGGTCAAATTTCAACTGTTTGCTAGAAAAAACCCATCCAGAATGCAAAAGTTATTTTTCTTAACGATTCCTAACCCTATACTTGCATTTCTGGAATAATTTTGCAACTGCAAGGCTTGGTTAACTTTTCTAAAAGTTGGCATAAGTATGATTAATTCTCATATAATATGAATCTCTGATATAATATATATAGATATGGATATATATAAGATAATATGTATGAGATATTCATGTTATATATATTAATTTATATACATATATGAATTATATATATAAATGAATATATATAACAGGAATATCTCATACAATATGAATACCTATATGAATATATACATAATATATATGAATATTTGTGATATGAATTTCTGATATAATAGGAATACCTATCTGAAATATATACTATATATTCATATAGATTAATATATATAATAGGAATCTCTGATATACTATGAATACCTATATGAATATATATACAATATTAATATATAATATGAATGTCTCATATAATATGAATACCTGTGTGAATACCTATAATATATATGAATATTTACAGTATGACTCTCATGTAATAGGAATAACTCTCAATAATATGAATCTCTCCAATGTTGCAAACATTCAAGGAACGCCTGGACGTGGCACTCGGTGTCTGGTTGACCAGATGGTGCTCCAAGGTTGGACTCGATGACCTTGGGGGATCTTTCCCACCCTTGATAAGTGTCTGGTCGTGTGGAACGGGCGGGTTTGAGGCAGCATTGTAACCGTGGTTGTGCTCCTTGCCAGGTCCGGCAGCAGTTTCCTCCCCCGATCGGTTGGACGGCCACCGAAGCCCCGACACAGGTCACTGTCGAAAACCACCCGGTCCAAGAAACCACCTTCCATGTAAACCCTCAACAACAGAACGCATTACATCATCACCACGGCAACAGCTCCCACCACCACCACCATCACCACCACCACCACCACCACCATGGACAGCAAGCCTTGGGCAGCCGGACCAGGCCGAGAGTCTACAATTCTCCAACAAACAGCTCCTCCACCCAGGATTCTATGGAGGTGGGCCACAGTCACCACTCCATGACATCCCTGTCTTCCTCAACTACTTCTTCCTCTACATCTTCCTCCTCTACTGGTAACCAAGGCAATCAGGCCTATCAGAACCGCCCGGTGGCTGCCAACACCTTGGACTTTGGACAGAACGGAGCGATGGACATGAATTTAACAGTCTACTCAAACCCACGCCAAGAAACTGGCCTGGCCGGACATCCCACGTACCAGTTCTCTGCTAACACAGGGCCCGCTCATTACATGACTGAAGGACACCTTGCCATGAGGCAAGGCATTGATAGAGAAGAGTCTCCCATGACAGGAGTTTGTGTGCAGCAAAGTCCTGTGGCTAGCTCGTGACTAAACTGAAAACTCAAAAAGTTTGTTTCTTGTGTGTTTTTATAGAAGTGGTGTTTTTTTTCCAAAAAACAAACAAAAAAAAAAACAAACAAAAAAAAACCACAAACAAAAGTGCAAAGCTGCTTGAATCAGAAGGAGATAAACTCACTGAACCGCTACAGGAGGGCAAAGTTGACTATTTTTTTAAACTTGAAAAGATTGCAAAGGGACAATGAAGTTTTTTGTTTTGTTTTGTTTTTTTGGGGGGGGGTGGGAGGAGGTTTTTTGGTTGTTTTTTTTTTTTTTGTTTTGGTTTTTTTAAGAGCCATGTCTGGACCCACCTTAACAAATAGCTTAGTGGTGTTCACCTTTTGCTTCCCCCATTTTAACTTGCCACAACCTAGTCATAGTTTGGTTTTTTTGGGGAGGGGTTTTAGGTTTTTTTTTTCCCCCTTTTTTTTTTTTGTTTTTTTTTTCCTTTTTGCTCTCATCTAACAGAGGTTATTGTTCAAATGTTAGTCGTAGCTGCAAACTAGTTTTCTTTTTCTAAAAGGCATTGCACATGATTTCTAAAGAAAAGGCCCTTTGAAGTTTTTTTTTTTGTTTTGTTTTGGTGTTTTGTTTTTTTTTTTTTTCANTTTTTTTTTTTGGGGTGGGAGGGGTGGGGAGTGAGTAACACATCTATTTTTTTTTTAGTCCCCCAAAACAAACCCGGGCACAGAAAATGCAGTACTGTAAGCAAGAGGGACCTTCAGATTACACAAAACCTCTCTAACTCTTCAGCTGTCAGAAGGGACGGTTGTGACGGAGCTGGTGGGGCACACTGAGCATGCCGAGTGGCGGTGAGCAGAGAACTCTCCTTTTCTGAATCTACTGAGGATCAAAGCAGCAATTTGTGATGGGATTCTGGGGGTCCCACCTTTTGGAGACCGCAGGCAGTTTAGTGTTTGGAATATGACTGGTTTCATAACTGAGGTGCACTGAGAAGCAATCAACGGGTCGGTCCTGGCCAGTCCTGGGGAGGTCTGAGTGGTGGTCTTTGGGATAACCTTTGGCCTTATGGATTTGGACTCTTAAGTTAGAAGAGCCTACCATTTCAGATGCAATCACTTTTGGACATGCTTTTGCAGACAGTCCTTAATGCTGAAAACACAGAGAATGGGTAATTCAAGAGGCCTTTCTTTTAAAAAAAAAAAATAAAAAAAAAAAATAGACTTTTGTGACCCACTTATTGTAAGGTATTGCAAGGTCACTTTGCGTGTGTCATAAAGTTGACTTCCTTATTGGTTGAAGGTCACAGGAGTAGTGGTTTGCTTTGATGGAAATAGCTACAACTGTGTCCCTTCCTGCTTTTTACTTTTTTCTTTTGCTTTTTTCTCGGCACGTGGTTTCTCCACCATTACTTCTGCACAAAGACGTCTTCTGTTCATCCTGAACATTTTTAAAAAAAAAAAAAAATGCAGAATTTTATGTGACTGCTTTTTTGCCTCACAATTATGCTGTGAATTTTACAAAAATTTATTTTCTTTTTTGATAATTTATTGTACCAAAGCTGTTTTTATAGCACATAGATGTCTGTAACCAATAATGTAGCAGTTCTGCACTTTGACACAAGGTGTAACTAGACCATTTTTAAATGTCAGTTGAAAATTATGGCTGTACTATTGCTTAAACAAAACTGGAACTGTTGTTGAATTCATAGCCAATACATTTACAGCAATCTGTGTACTGAAGATAATAGATTGACATCTACTTGGAGACTATAACATCTGTTACATCATCCATGTGTTCAGGCTTCTGAAGGCAAAAAGGGACACTTAGAGATCCAGAAGCTATGAAACCAGCAGTTGATTCTTGTATTCCTTATTAACATTAATTGTAAACTTGAAGGCAAAAGACCTTGATTGCATGAACAGGTCCAAAACAATTAAGTTTTCTGAGTAAAGCAAAACACTCACGTGAGACCTGAGGTTTTAGCAGGCTGTATTTAACAGGTGCCTCATTTTTTGGGTAACGCTGCCTTAATATAACACAGTCAGCTTGGCAGTTGCAAAATTTATGGGCCCATCCAGAGATTTGATTTGTTGGGGGGGAATTTGGGGAGGGAGGGGGGGAAAAAAAAAAAAAAAAGGTAAAAGCTGGGTGAAAAACTCGGGGAAAAAAGACCAAGGTGAATCCCTCTGTTGCCCATCCCAGATGCCCGGTGTTGCCCATCCTCTCTTACAGAAGCAGTGATCTACCTCTGCCAGTAAAGCCCTTGGAAAAGTTAATTTAGCAGCAAATGGTCAATTCCATGCGGCCAAAGTCGTTCGTTTGAGGGGTTTTTTTTGGTTTTTTTTGGTTTTTTTGTGGAAAAAAGGTGGAATTTTTTTACACTCGCAGTGGCAACGCAGCAGCCGACTCACCGTGTGGACGGGAACGAACCCTTGGGATGCTCTTTTTTTTTTGGTTTTGTTTTTAATCATGGTTTCCTTGATCAGCCCGTTTTTGTATCGACACATCGACCCTGTGGATGAAAAAAAATGGGGTTTTCTTTTTCTTTTTCTTTTTTTTTTTGTTTTTTTTTCCTTTATGGTTTTTCTTTCCAAGCTCAGTAATTGGGAGAAGTTTACAGGATTCAGAAGGCTGTCACCTTTAGAACCAGGAACGCTGAGTTTAGCAATATATATATATATATTAAAAAAAAAAGGAATCCAGTACTTACTGCTGTCTAGGAATTAATTATAAGGGTGATATCAAACCTGGGGTAACATTTCGTGAGCGCCTTTAGCGAGCGCCAAAAAAGAGAAAAAAAAAACCCATCCAAAAAATCAAAGCAGTTCAAAGAAATAATTATAATAATAATAATAATAATAATAATCTCCATCGAGAAGAAATCATTTTAAAAAAACAAAACAAAACACACACACACATACAAAAAAATAATCCAGTGCTTCTGCATACTGTGTTATGTTACAGTCCAGTTTTGTGTGCTTTACTACACAGTTTGGTTACAGGACTTCTGTGCATTGTAAACATAAACAGCATGGAAAAGGTTAAATACCTGTGTTCAGATTGTAAGATCTAGTCCGGACTTGCTGTGTATATTGTAACGTTAAATGAAAAGACAAGCCCTTTGTATTATAGTCATGCAGTCTTATGTATGATAAACAGTTGAATAATTTGTCCTCAGACTCTTTACTGTGCTTTTTAAAAAAAAAAAACAAAACAAACGAGAAAGAACAAAAAAAAAGTTTAAAAAAAAAAAGTAATTTAAGAAAAAACAAAACAACAAAAGTGTAACCGATCAGTAAATCTTCCTATGCAATTAACCTCCTCCAAGCCGTGCTATGGTAGGTATGATTACACTATAATCTGTAAATATGGGCTTAAAAAAAAAAAGATGGAAGTAAAAGTTGGAGGCCTGACATTAATTAATTAATTAATTCGGAGTCTGTGATTGAAACAGCGAGCTCTGCAGGTGGGTGGGGTGTGTGAACACAGCTCTGCTCCGCCTCTCGTGGGCTGTGCCTGCAGTTTGAGTTCTTTCTCTCCTGCTCTCTTAGTCTGGATGTTCCTGCAGCTCCTGCCACTCCAGACAAGCTGATTTTACAGCCAGGAGTGACCCTGGAATGGAACGTTGGGGCTGTTGTGTCGTTATCCCCAGAGTCCAGTCCGGTTGTTCCCACATCTCTTGGGTGCAGTGGGACGCAGATTTGTTCCAGATCTGGTTTGGGACGCAGATTTGCTCCAGATCTGGTTTTCCTCCAGATCCTTCCAAGGGTGAGGATTCTTCCATGTCTCTGGAGTGGTGCAGGTAGTTGGTTTTCCATGCTCTTGGTCCTCCTTGAGTTCTGGGACTGTTCAGTTCCATCAGACAAATAACAGCTCTGGTTTGAAACTACTTCACTGTATCCACATCAAAACGTGTTAATTAATAACCTCTGTAGATGGAGTTCCTTTAAACCTCTTAATTGTAAAGCTTTGATGGCTCTTTTGAAACTCCAGGTGTTTTAAAACCCATTCTAAAGTGTGGAATTGCTGGATCCAGCCCCTGGGAATGGTGTCAGTCCTGCTGGGTCCATCCTCGAACCTCAGTTGACATCGTGGCTTGTTCTGTTTATACCTCCAAGGATTGCATTTTTTAAACCTTTCAGCCTCAGTTATTTGCATTAAAAGATTGTAAATTTAGAGGATTATCCATCATGATTCCTCCGTCCTTTGGGAACTGCTGCTCTCCCAGGATTTGGGCTCCCATCCTGTAAGTATAACGGGGGATGGAGGGGACTGGTTTGCACAAGGGTTGGGGTCACCTCTGGGTGTGACTTCTCTCCACTGTTTTCATTAAACCATCAATGTTCTTACATTTAATTCTCGATAACTGGAGAAAAATACCTGGGGATGTTGATCCTGTGCTGAAGAATTCCTGTTGGAAGCCATCAGGATCATCCTTTGTAAGGAAGGAGTGAGTGAAAGCTCCAAGCTGGGGACACAGAAGGTGCCCTGTTGGTTCACAGAACAAACACAGCTCAGTAAGGTCATTGTGTGGAACTTCTGAGGAGCTTGGAAGTGCCTTTCTGGCCAAAATGCCACAAGCAAGTGGCTACAAAGTGAAGTGACTGCAGAGTGTTCATCTCCTGACTTTTGGGTGATTTATTGTACTGTTTTTGTAACTTTAATTCTCTCAGGGGGGACCTTCTGGCTCGGCAGCTCCCTGACAGGAGGGGGGAGCCGGGGGGGGTCGGGCTCTGCTCCCAGGGAACAGGGACAGGAGGAGAGGGAACGGCCTCCAGCTGTGCCAGGGGAGGCTCAGGTTGGCCAGGAGGAGGAATTTGTTGCTGGCAAGGGTGGTGAGGCCTTGGCAGGGGCTGCCCAGGGAGGTTTGGAGTGCCCAGCCCTGGAGGGGTCCAAGGCAGGCCTGGCCGTGGCACTCAGTGCTCTGGGCTGGGCTGGGGCACGGGGGATTCCATGAGCTGGGAGGGCTTTTCCAACCTCAGGGATCCTGGGATATTTCTCTTAGAATGATGCACATGGAAAGAGCACAAGATCTGTCCAGCAAAGAAAGGCACTTCACCAAAGGGCAGTTTTCTGTTCCTGTCCCTGGTTTTGTGGGGTCCTTCAGATGCCACCTCCTGTTGGAAAGTTGTGATTGGTATTTATGTTTTCCTTACTGGTTGGGATGCTTTGATTTTATTCCAGCAATTCTCAGTATGATTTACCCAGACCTGAGAGGGTTTGTAGTTTCTGTTAATTGTGTTTCATGGTCGATGTTGCAGAACATCACAGAGTTCAGTCACAACCTGGGGGTGGTCACCTAGAGAAGAGAAGGCTCCAAGGAGACCTGAGAGCCCCTTCCAGAGCTTAAAGGGGCTCCAGGAGAGCTGGAGAGGGACTGGGGACAAGGGATGGAGGGACAGGACAAGGAGGAATGGCTTTGAACTGGCAGAGAGCAGGGTTAGATGGGATATGGGGAAGGGAGCAGGGTCTGTGAGGGTGAGGAGAGGCTGGGATAGAATTCCCAGAGAAGCTGTGGCTGCCCCTGGATCCCTGGAAGTGTCCAAGGCCAGGTTGGACAGGGCTTGGAGCACCCTGGGCTGGTGGAAGGTGTCCCTGCACAGGGCAGGGGGTGGCACTGGATGATCTTTAAGGTCCCTTCCAACCCAAACCATCCTGTGATTCCATAATTTTCTGCTCCCCACTGCTGCACATTCCAGAGTCCTGGAAGACAGTTCTCCTGATGTCTTGATGTGTGTTTGGTAACACCACATTTTCTAGAGCAGCTCCTTTTACAGGTCAAATTTGTAGCTGTTAACAAAGAAGGTGCAAAAACTGGTTGGAAATTTTGCTTCCTTCCTCATTTTAGGATATGGAATGGTTTTAGAGGCTGTGCCATGTTCTCTTGGATGCATCAGCCCTTTGGGCTCTTGCAGTTGCTGGTGCAGCCTCCTGGCAGAGTCTGTCATGAAAACTTTCTGGAAATACAATATTTTGCCGGTGAAGCAATGGATGAGCACTTTGATTCCTTCCAGAAAATTGAGTCTAAAGGATTGCTTTATTTTTTTTAAGCCCTGTTTGCATTGCTGTTGGAGCTGTGCACGTACCAACATTTGGATTCAAATACCTACATGTTAAAGGGGGTTGAAAGTTGGTGTGTTTGAGGTAGGACAGTGGTCTAAACATGTTTGCAGTGTGTTTTCCCATGGAGCTTCCTGCTCAGAGCCAGTTCTTGCTGCTGAAGGCAGTGGGATGGATGGCAGGAGTTTGGGATTTGGGAGATGAATTTGAACTGGGAGCTTGCTTCTTTTCTGGCTTTCCTACTTCCTGCTGTGTGTGTATATAGAGGAATGGGGTTTAATTTTCGAGGTAATCCATGGATTGACCCTGACTGGCACAGGTTGTACTGAGGGGTTTTGGCTGCCCCTGGATCCCTGGAAGTGTCCAAGGTCAGGTTGGATGTGTCTTGGAGCAACCTGGGCTAGTGGAAGGTGTCCCTGCCCACATCAGGAGGTTGGAACTGGATGATCTTTAAGGTCCCTTCCAACCCAAACCATTCCATGATTCTGTGAGAAAAGGGTTAAAAACTTTTCCTCTCAAATCCAGTGCCGTGGGATCACCAGAGGTGGGTCCTGCTGGGCTTGTGAATCTCTTGCAAAATCACATTTATTTGAACAATTCCTTAAAACTTCAGGTTTTATGGCCATTCCTTATGGTCCTGAGTAATAAAAGGAGTAGCATTCCTGAGGAAACAGAAACTAAAAACCAAATCCACCTCCTGTGGATCTCCCCTTGAGAAGGGAGAGGGAAGGAGCTGGATTTGATGGATGTCGATTGTCAGAGTGACTGAGTGGAAAATGACCTGTGGAAAAACAAATGTTGGTTTGTTCTAAAGAAACCAGCTGAAGAAACCTCCAGCAGAAACCTCTCTGCTCCAGGGGCTTCTCCAGGATGTCTCTCCCCCCATCCCAGCTGAAGGTGCCTTTCCCACTCACTGCTGTGTTTCAGAATCTTTTCCCAAACATTTTCCTGCCAAGCAGCTCCTTTGGGATTCCAGGACTCCTTCCCAGCATCAAATGCCCACGGTTGGTAGAGTGAGATAATTCTGAGACTGCAAGGATGAGGAGGAGGGTGGAAAAGAGGCTCCTCCTGAAGGAGCACGTGGAGCCGAACTGCAGTTTCAATGCAACAAACCCTTTTCCAGTTTGTATTTGAAGGAAACTCCCTGTTTGGAGACCTTTGGAGTCAAGAATAAGCTGAGGGAATTGAATCAGGGAATCCCAGAATCTGCTGAGCTGGGAGGGACCCACCAGGATCATCCCAGTCCCAGCCCTGGCCCTGCCCAGGACACCCCAACACTCCCCCCTGTCCCTCAGAGCGTTGCCCAAACGCTCCTGGAGCTCTGGCAGCCTTGGGGCCGTGCCCACTGCCCTGGGGATTGAATTCCCAAAACTTGGGTGTCCTCACCTCAGTGACCTGGGAGGACAAATCCAGGAATCTCAGGAGAAAAATCTCATCCAGTGATCTTGGAAAATCAGAGATGTCACGGAGCTCCCTCATGGGAACAGTGAGAGAGTTTTGTCTGAAGAGAAAGTCCAACACTGTAACTTTGGCTGAAACAATTTTAATACACTTTTCATTTGCTGTTCAGTTGAAATTTCACTTCATTTCCCTCTTCAGGAACGAGAACATTTCAAGTCCTTTTCTCCCCACTCCCAAATTCCCATCCTTTCCTTCTGCTTCTCCCTCCCTTTCCCTGCTTCCCACACTGTCCTCCCCCTTCCTACACTTCTCACATTTTACTTTTTTCTCCTGTTTCCATTTTGATTTTTTTCTCCTTTTCCCATCTTTCAGCTTTTATTTTTTCCTCCCCTTTTCTTTTTTCCCCTTCTTTTTCCATGTCTGTCTTTTCCTCGCCTTTCCCTGCTTTTCTCTGTTGCTTTCCCAGTTTCCTCTCCTTTCCCAGTTTCTTTCAGTTTTCTTTCCCAGTTTCTTTTCCTTTCCCAGTTTCCTTTCCCAGTTCTCTTCCCTTCCCTTCCCTTCCCTTCCCTTCCCTCTTTCAATTTATCTTTTTTCTCCTCAATCCCATTCTTATTAAATTTTAAATGTGTTTTAATTTATTTTTATTTATCCATATTTACTTTTGCTGTCCCTTTGGCAGCTCTTCCTTCTTTCCCTCCTGACCACTTTTTTTTCCCCTCATCTTTCCTTGTTTTCACTCCAGACAAGGATGTAACTGAAAATCAAATTTCTGCTGAGGTAACTTTGTCATCTATTCAAACCCCCCTTTCTTTATTCCAATTTCTTCTGAGGAAAGAGGGAACATCCTTTTTATGCCTTTTTTTTTTTTTTTTTCCTGTGGTCCAGAGTAATTTTCTGTCCTTGCAAGTGCTGGAAATCCAGACTTTTCTCCTTTTCCTGTGACTTTTCTCACCTGAAACACCTGTTTGTGCCCCAGGTGTGTCCTCAGTGCTGGTGACTGGGAATGAATTCCTGACTGGAACCCAACATATTCCCAGGTGGGGAGATAAAGGCCAAAATAAATTGCCTGGGAATAGAAAAAAAATAAATTATAAAATAAATTATAATAACAGTGCTCTGGACTTTCCCAACTCCTGAAAAGTGGAGTGGAATCACCATATTTTTAATTTAAATAATAAGCAGTGAAAGCTTGTTCTTGGCAGAGGATTGTTTGTGTTTTACTTTGCTCCATCACCTGGAAAACGTGGACGTGAAAAGTGGAAAAGTATTTGAGATGATGAGCAAAAGCTCCTGGGTTGGGACCTGCATCCCTACTGGAAATTTGGGAAGAGGGTGAGGAGCACAATGGCACTGGAACTTCAAAATCCCCCCTGGTGTGGTGTGAAACTCCTGCTCACCTTTTTCTTTGTGAGGGGAAATAGTGAGAAACTGTTCTGCTTGGGGGGG
>VXAW01008759.1:47396-60551 GCA_013399735.1 Tyrannus savana | reverse complement strand
GAGAAATCAACTTGAATTTTTGCCCCCAAAATGGCCAAGTCAAACCTCTCCTGTGCTTTGCCCTGCTGAGGGGGCAAAATTTATTCCCATGAGTCTCCTCGGGACCGAGGAGGGGGAAAAAAAAAGCTTGTAGGAAATCCTAAATTAAAATGAACAACACCCCGAGGAGAACCAGCACCCCCAGTCTTAGGGACATCAGTCAGCTCCAATTATTGAAATTTGGGAAAGGACTGCCTTGCTGCTTCCAGGCACAAAAAGCTGCTCAGTCTTGTGGTCACTCCCTTGGAAATTTGGGTGCCTGCTGGAGCTGGGGAGAAGATCCTGAAATCTCTGTGACCATTTAGGGGCTTTCTCGAAGCCTTCCCGTCCTGCAACCTTCTCCTTCATCCCCAATCCACCTCCAGCTCCATTACAGGGAAAGCTCCTTGTCCCTTTTTTTTTTCTTGAACCTTGGCCAAAATCCCCCAGCTGGGAGCTCACAGGGAGTGTTTGAGAATCCACCCAGGGGAGGGGAGGATTTAGGAGGGGTAACAGGAGAACCAGGAGGAAGCAGATCTGAGCAGGGATGTTCCTACCAGCTTGCTTCTCCTCCAGTCTGGGGAGGAAAAACAAACCCTCACAGGTGTAGGTTTATTTTTTTAACTTCGTTTTAAGGTGTTCTCTTAAGGGTGTTTTGGTGGGTTCACTGATGATGCTTTTGTTTACAGGGATGGTGCTTGTTTATTCCAACACACATCTCGGGTGATTTCCCCTCAAATATTAATTTAGAAGAAGGAGAAAACTTTCCTTACATGTGGCTGCAGCCAAAGCAGTGTGGGCAGAGGTGAGGGGGGAATTTGTGCCCCTCTGAGACCCCCCTGCAGAGCTGCTCCAGCCCTGGGAACAGCACAGGGAGCACAGGGAGCTGCTGGAGAGAGCCCAGAGGAGGCACCAAGAGGATCCCAGGGCTGGAGCAGCTCTGCTGGGAGGAAAGGCTGGCACAGCTGGCATTGTTCAGCTGGACAAGAGAAGCTTTGGGGGGACCTGAGTGTGGCCTTGCAGGGCCTGAAGAACCCCACAAGAAAGATGGAGAGAGACTATTTCCAAGGGCTGAAGGGACAGGACAAGGGGAATGGCTTCANCCAAACCATCCTGTGATGCTGTGAAAGGAAGTGTCTGCAGACACATCCCTTCATCATTCTCCCAGTGCCAGTGGATGGAGAGCAGGAGGTGGTTTTGGGCACAGGAGATGGGATTAAATTCACAGGGGTGCAGCCCCTTCCTCTGCACTGGGGTGCTGGTAACCTCTGATTTGTTGCCTCTGTGGCACAAGGGTTAAGGCACTGATTTGATTCTTTAAAAAATGGAGCTCTGAATCCATCTCTCTGCCAGATTTTCAGTGCAGCTTTAGGCAAACTCCTTCACTTCTGTCCCTGGGTTCCACACCCTGCTGAAAAATCTATGATAACTGAGCTTTTTATAAAAGATTGTGTCGGTCTTGTGTCTTTTGGTTGTGTTTGAATAATTTCTCTTAGGGGCACAAAAGGACAAAGCAGATAAGGGAAGAGATGATATTTTTGCTGAATGGGCTCAGAGGAAAAGGCCTGGGTAGTTTGTGACTTGTTTCAAATAAAAAGGGACAAAGCAAAATGTTGAGAAGACCCTGCTGAAGGAACGAGAGGGCAAAAACCCAGCAGTGCTGGGCTTTTTGTGCATCAGCAGCAAAGAAACCTCTCAGGGCTAAGTTGCACAGCTTGGGAAAGCTCAAAGGATGTTTTGGTGCTCATCAGGGAATTTAGAAAGCCACTTGCTGCGGTGCAAGGTGGGATCTGGGCTGTTTCCTGGGGGGCAGAAAGTTCTAACTCGGGGTGTGACGCCTCAGAACAGAACTCAGGGAGGGGAGGACACACAGGACAAGTGCAGAGGCTGCATCTGTCGACTGTCAACACCGAAATAACCGGGGGGGAGTCTGAGGTGAGGCATCTGAAGGATGGGCAGCTATTAATAATAATGAGACACTGAAAAAAATCCCACAGCTGGTGATGGGGGAAACCTGAGAACGTCAGGCTGTTGAGGGGGGGGACCCGTAAAAATAGCAAGGTATGTTTGCAGGGGATGCTTCTCAGTCGTGGCAGGGGAGTAATGGGATATAAAATGCCGAGTTCTGGAGCTGCTGCATCGGCAAGTTGGATTTCTGGAGCGAACCAGACCCACAGCAGAGGCAAAAACCTCCCAGAAACAGCTGAGGTGCCGGATCAGGTGACTGCAGAGGGAGATCCTGCACGGAGAGCAGGAGCACTTGGCCACATCACTCAGGGGTGGAACGTGGCAGCAAGAGAGCAGAGTGGGTAAAGCTCAGGGAAAGGGAAGGATTTCAGCTGGACAAAAAAGGGGGAAAGAAGTGAATAGCCTCGTGGAATCCGTCCATTCTCGTGCAGTTTTAATTTTTGATGGGTAAAACCCCGTTGTTTTCCAGTCATTGGGACCCTGGAGGGAAAACAAAGCGGTGCAGGCTCAGAGGAAAAGGCAAGAGGGATTTTTCTGTGGAGTGTAACCTGAAGGAAGGGCTGTGTGGCTGATTCTTCCCTCTTCTCTTCCCAGTGAGAGTCAAAGAAATCCGTTTGCATGAGTTGAGCCTCTCTGACCTGACTTGCACTCTAGAGGAGAACTGTGGATTTAAAAAATAAAAAAATAAAAATAAAAAAAAAAATCTTTCTTTTTCAGTATTAACATAGAAATACAGGATGTCGGGGGGGTGGTGGAGTCACCATCTCTGGGAGTGATCCAGAGGCATCTGGATGTGGCCCCTGGGGACGTGGATCAGGGGTGATTGTGGTGATGGGACTGGATGATCCTGGGGGGGTCTCTCCCAGCTCTGAGGATTCTCTGGGGTTCTGTGTGACGATGGTCGATTGTAACCAGTGACAACACGGAACAATTCCAAGTGTTCTTAAGAAATTCAAAGCAAAGATCCATTTTCATGGATCAGGACGAGACCAAAACCAAAAAATCCCCCTGTGAAATGAGCTTTCCACAGAAATGCCCCTCCTGTTTCCTCCTGCTCACGAGAACCAGCAGAGCCCTTCCTGAACCAACAAGATTTGGGTGATTATTGCTCAAAATGAAGCAAATTCTCCCAGGATCCCCCCAGCCAGCTCTGCTGGAGGCTCCTGGCCTTTGCATGACCATGTCCCTCCCTGGCTGGTCCCTGGGATGGGGCAGCAGGCTGAGGGGGACGCTGGAATTAGGCTGGAAAGGGGCACACCCTGCTGAGGGGAATTCAGGGCTGTGTCACTCCCAACCCCACAGGGGTTTCAGACCATCCCACAATGTGCTGAGCAGCTCTTGTAACATTCACAGGCTAATTTAGGAGAGCTATTTGTCCACCCCCCTGACCTTCAAACTCAGCTCTGCTCCTGCACCCCAAGGCCACGGTTCCCAAACCGGGGGCACAAATCCCACAGAGCAAATTAGGGAATGAAAACCTTGGTGAAAATCTTCCTTGCTTGGTCTTTTTTCCAGAAGTTTTCTAGTGTGCTGTAAAATTCNGAATTCAGGGCTGTGTCACTCCCAGCCCCGCAGGGGTTTCAGACCATCCCAGTGTGCTGAGCAGCTCCTGGAACACTCACTGGCTAATTTGGGAGAGCTATTTGTGCACCCCCCTGACCTTCAAACTCAGCTCTGCTCCTGCACCCCAAGGCCACGGTTCCCAAACCGGGGGCACAAATCCCACAGAGCAAATTAGGGAATGAAAACCTTGGTGAAAATCTTCCTTGCTTGGTCTTTTTTCCAGAAGTTTTCTAGTGTGCTGTAAAATTCAGCATGAAGGGAGTAATAATCTATTGGCATAATACAAAACTCTCTCTGAGTGCTCCCAGTTCTTTAAAACCAGCAGGGGACTGAAGAACAGAAAATGCTGTTTCTCCTCTTCTCTGTTTCCGTAACAAAATAAATCTGAGAGCCTGCTTTTCAGTTATTTACCAGCTTAGGGAAAAAATATGTATTATAATATATATAATATATATATTAACTCAGGGGTGGGAGTTGGGATGTATTTTAATGACTCGCATTCCCAGGATTGAGGTTTTGTTGGTGCATGGAATTTGCTCAAATCCTTGCCTACTTTTTGTGATTTTTATTAAAAAAACCCAAACACCTGAGTTTCAATGCAATCTTCAATCTAAATATTCAGTTTAGAGGGGATATGGTGCTGTGGAGCAGTTTGACCTCCACTCCTGTGTCATAGGGAATCAAAGAATCCCGGAATGGTTTGGGTTGAAAGGGACATTAAAGATCATCCAGTGCCACCCCCTGCCACGAGCAGGGACACCTTCCACCAGCCCAGGGTGCTCCAAGCCCCACCCAACCTGGCCTTGGACACTTCCAGGCATGGAAAGGCAACACGAGCTAAACATTTGCAGTTGAAGGAAGTGATTGTCACCTCTCTGAGGTTGGTTTTGGTCAATCCCACGGTCCATGTTTTGCTGTGGCTGTCACAGTTCACGCTCCACAACCTCTGGGCTCTCCACTCCAGGCTATTCATTTTTAAAATAGTATTTAAACCACTTTAAATCTCTCTGTCCTTGACTGGTGTGGATGTTCAGCTTGGCAGCTCCAGCTTTCCCTCTGACTCCCCTTGCCCAGCAAACCCAAGGAGTTCAGACCAAGTTCAATCTGTGGCCTGGCAGTTCTCACTCCTTACCTCAGGCAAGCACTTGGCTATTTCATAAAGAAATAATTAGCATATATAATAAATATAACATTCGCAGTACTTGCAAAAAAAAAGGTAAAAAAGCAGCCAGAACTTTGGGGAGCAGAAGAAATAGCTTGTGGAAAGGTAAAGGGACCTTTGCTTTTGTTCNCACTCCTTACCTCAGGCAAGCACTTGGCTATTTCATAAATAAATAATTAGCATATATAATAAATATAACATTCGCAGTACTTGCAAAAAAGCAGCCAGAACTTTGGGGAGCAGAAGAAACAGCTTGTGGAAAGGTAAAGGGACCTTTCCTTTTGCTCTCTTCCTTTGCTTTTGTTCTCTCTTCCTTTGCTTCTGTTCTCTCTTCCTTTGCTTTTGTTCTCTCTTCCTTTGCTTTTGTTCTCCCTCCCTTCCCTTGCCCCCTCAAAGGGCTCCTGTTTCTGATCTCTCAGGCACATTTTTGTTCTGTCTCCATCCTTTTCCCCTCCCAGCTGTGTGGGTTTTGTGACATTTGAGCACAGCACGAAGCTCTCCCCTGTCCTCCTCCTCCTGTTCACCCCTCAGCTCGCAGGGAGTGCTGATGGCAGTCACTGTCCTCTTCCTCCTTCCCTTCTGTCCCTTGTCCCAGGCTCTCCCTTGGGCACAAACACCCTCACAGGGATGTGAGGAGCTTCCTCTGCAAGGAAATCTTGGGATGATGCTCCGTGTTGGGGCCTTTGAACCACCAAGCTGCTCGAATTCTCCCTCTCTCTGGGTTTCTTCGGCGGGATCTCCTGAAAATCATCTCCCTGGAGCTGCTCCTTCAGCTTTTCTTGCAGAGGTTTTTCTCCCAACCCCTCCAGAAGGTGCTGTGGGAGTTTATTTGGTCTCTTCAACCCCTTCTCTTCTCCCTGTCTGTCCCCATTTCTGTCCTTTGACAATAAATCAGCAGCCACGTGTGAAAAAAACCCCCAATTTCTCTCTCTGCTCCAGCCCTGCCTTGTCTGTTCCCATGGATCAACTCAGACGTAGGGCCCAAAAATTTAAATGGAACTTACATTTTAAAGCAAAACTCTATATTATAAATGTAAGTGTAAACTATCAAACCTCATCTTTTCTTCCCTCTGTTCCTCCTTTGCACTGGAGAATAACCCTCCATAAATAATAACACAGCAGTTGGATGTAGGGAGCTGATTTTCCTCCTCACAGCTTCTATTTTTTGGGGGCTGTTTAGTCCACATAATCCCATGTTTATCCACCTCACCAATAAAGCTGCATTGCTGCCTTTTCTCTTCGTATTTCTCTGTCATCTCCAGCTTTTACAGCCGAGTCTTGTCTCCTGATTACCCAAATTAACTAATGGTATCATTTGGAGGGGATTTGTTTGATTGCACAGAGTCAGTTCGTGGCACTTAACTCGAGATTGAAATGGCTTTGATTCCACCCAGTTTATTCCACTCCAGATAATGATCAATCAAGAGTTAATTCTCTTCCATAACCCAGGAAGAAATACTGAAGCTCTTACTACAACAGTGCTTGAAGGCTGAGTTTTTACAGGGATCTCACCAATTTAGGAGCTCAAAACCCACTGAAAAAGTATCTTTCCACTTCAATGTTATGCTTAATAATATTATCTTAATATTAAGATAATCTTAAAACTTTTAACCTTTTTGAACACTGGAGTTTGTAACAATAATCTGGAAATAATAAGGATGGAAAAAGCCCTTTTTTTAACCCCGCAATGGAGTTTTTTTCACCATGATTTTTATGGTAGATCCCCTCAGAAATTTCCCTTTTTAACCCAAAATTTTATCTCTTTTCCCTGTTTTCTGAACATCTCCTCAGAGATTGCAACAGCTTGCCTGGTAATTTGTAACCTGATGGGTAGAACCTGCCAGGGGAGGAAGGAGCCGTGGCTTGAGCTTCTGCACCTCCCCATTTCAGATGGTCTGAGATTAAAAATGTCACTCTGAGTCAGATGCAGCAGGAAGCTGAGCCTCCACTTCCTAAATCCCAGGTGGATCCTCGACATTTTGGTCCAAACCCTTTTCAAGTCCATTTTTTGTGTGTGTGTGTGAAAAAGTGCAGGATGTCATATTGGGAATAGTTTAATTTTAGTGATTAAAGTGATCAAAGTGATGATTGACTCATGTGGTAAAGCTGAGCTTAATGGCAGATCTTTTTTCACTGATAGAGATCCCCAAGGGTGTATTTAATAAAAAAAAAAATAAAATTAATACCTATTAAATTTTACAGTAGGAAAACTGACTTTATTCAATGGCCTAAATTTGTTCATTATCTTCAAACCTGAGCAGAAATGTTGGTTTTTTTAACCTATTTCAAGGAAGTCTCCAGATGAACAAAACCTTTTGTTCTGATACCGTAACACTTCATTAGTTTATTTTGAAGAAATGTGAAGGGAAAAAAAAAAAAAAAGCCCTGTGAATAATGGAATATTCCATTCTGGCTTTTAAGTGACGTGATTTCATTTTTTTGTGATGCGATTTAATTTTGAAGCAATTCACTGCATTGACCTTGTTCTAATGATCAGCACTAACCCACAGATTGCTCAGTGATTAATAATCAAAGACCTAAAACCCAGGATTTCTTCACAGAACCAGAAACCCTCTTGAAAAAAAAGCCATATTTTTAGGACCACGAAGATTTTTGGCAAATCAAGCAGAGCGTTGACACGAAGAGAGGACAAACACTGTCACTAAAAAAAAAAAAAAAGAAAAAAAAAAGAGAAAAATAATTTATTTAAATTTATGAAATAAAGCCACACTTTTCTCTGCTATTTTTTTTTTTCAGGAATGTTTTTCTTCGTTGGTTTCTATTCCTGGTTTTGTTCTGCTGTTTCTTCTCCTGGAGGAGAAGGTCCATTTGAATTTGAAGGTTTCTCCCCCCTTCTTTTGATGGTGGCAGAAGAAATTTGGGGTCTTGGAGGCCAAATGGTTTTTGTGCATTGAGAGTTTTCCCCCTTTCCTTTGGAACTCAGTGGGTCTGAAAACGATGCCCTCTCTCGTTTCACCAAGGGGAAAAAAAAGTTCTCCACGGGGTTTAAATCAGGAATTCTCTCCCCTGTCTCTTCTCATCCTTCAGATTTCATGGTGGGGATTTGATCACTCATCTTGCTTATTGAATAGTTTTGGTCATGCTTTACTTTATTGTGTTAATTAAAGCAATTAATGCATGTCAAAAAAATGACACTTGCACATAAAGAGTAAAAAATAGCCAGTAGAATGGATCTGGAAGTCTTGATTCCAGTGGCCCTGCCCTTTGTCCAAGAATTTCGTTGGAAAACGAAAAAATCTGTGGGCTTTGCACTTGATCCTCCTTTCCAGGGATCCTTTTTTATCTGCTGTGAACCATCCCTGGAAGTGTCCAAGGCCAGGTTGGACGGGGCTTGGAGCACCCTGGTCTGGTGGAAGGTGTCCCTGCCTGTGGTAGGGGGTTGGAACTGGAGGATTTTTAAGGTCCCTTCCAACCCAAACCATTCTGGAATTCTGTGACGATTTTACCTTTTTATTTGAAGTGTCTCATGTTGGTTTTCCACGTTTTGAGCACTGAGCTTATTAGGAGTGAGGACTTCTGTTTTCCCTGCTCTGGTGCCTTCCATTTTTCCAGGACTTTGGCATGTGTGGGGTGCAGATGGGATTTGGGGGGAGGTGGAGGCCTCTCCTGACTCCGTCACCTCCCGGGGAGCCCGGAAGGAGGACCAAGAGGCAGCCCAAGGTTCTCCCACCCCGTCAGCTCGGCAGATGGCCTGCACAGAAGAGCCTCCTGATTCCTGCTGAGCTTGGGGAGGGCTGGGACACGTTCAGCAGTTCTGAGCAGAGATCTGGGAGCTCCTGCATCCCACCCATCCCCACCAGAACGGTGCCGTGAAAACCGAGTCACTTCTGTCGCCGTCCGGGCGAGAGTCGTTCAAGTGACTTCAGAAGTGTAACAGCTGGGGTTCCCCTCTCCCAGTCTGAGAGATGTTTTCAGATTAGAGAATTCTCATTAGGATAGGGATTAGGAGGAATTGGATTAGGAAGAATTTGGGACATTGTGATGGGGAGGTGTCCAGGGACAGGGGTGTGAGGATTCAACGCTCCCTTCCCGAGCTGGGGGGAGTCCAGAGGACTCCAGTCCAACATGTGGAGGAAAGTGTGGTGGACTAACACTTCTCCACCAGTTCTTCCAGTTGAAACTTCCCAGAAAAGTTAGTGCAAGTGATTTTCCTGCAATCATTTGAGGGAAAGCAGCTCCAAGGCTTTGGAAGAGTGGCTGACAGAGACTGCAAGCTGGGAGCAGGATGGTGCTGTAGCTTCCAGAGCTTCATGAGCTTCACTTTCCTTGAGTTTTAGCTGCGAATTTGGAGCTGCTGCCTTTGATTTCATTAAAAAAAAAAAAAAAGAGGAAAAAAAGTAGGGAGGGCTCTCCCCCTCTGAGAAAAACCACTCCCAGCAGTTGGTGTTGTTTAAAACTTTTGAGTCTTTATTCTGTGTGAATGACACGTGAGCTGGGGAGAAAGAGGAAAGAACTGTGGTTTGTAGTTGTGAACTTGCTGAGAATAGAAAACAGATTTCACACTTGAGTTGAAATGGGGAGATATTTGAGGCTCTTCAGAGCTCTATCTTTGGATGTGACGTCCGTGTGCTCCCTGCCTGGAGCTGCGTTGGAGCACCAGGATCCTGGCAGCAAATGGGACCATGGCAAGTGGTAAAATAAGTGCAGCTTTACACTGAAGTTGCCACTGGATTATGATTTCTGGAAATCCAGAGGATCTAAAAAAAAAAAGAAAGTGGGAGAAATAAACTTGAGCTAAATCCATGAAATGAATCCCGAATGTCAACGCCGCCTTTCCCTTTCAAAAAGCCAAATCCTGGAAGTTCAAAATTCCCTCAGGAAACAATCAGCAAATAGCAGCTTTCAGGTCTTGTCTTTAAGGGTTATTTCCAGCACAGAGCCCAGATTTATGCCTGGTCTTCGTGTTCCCAAACAACTTGATTACAAGCTGAAGGAACGAGAGTGGAAGAGAAGCCACCTTATTGTGCTGTTCGGTCTGGTTTGTGGCCCAAAAAGTGTCTGTGTGTTGAAATGTGGCTGTGAAGGAGGCTGATGCCCTCAAAAGGAGGATATTTAGGTGGGCAGAGAGTACAATAAGAAGTAAAAACTTGATGTTTCACAGCCAGAAGCTCCGCTGGGGGCTGCTCAGGAATGTCCCACCATTGCCACACGGACAAGTTGTTTGCAGTGTTGAGCCTCCAATTCACATCCACAGCAAGGAACTGGAGGAGCCCAGGGAATGAGGAATTGTCCATTCTTCCTTTAAGAACCCCAAGGATTCGATGTAGTGGTAGAATCACAGAATCACAGCATCCTGGGGTGGTTTGGGTCGGAAGGCACCTTAAAGATCATCTCGTTCCAGCCCTTCTGCCGTGGGCAGGGACACCTTCCACCAGAAGGTTTCTTAGGGCTTTTTTGAGAGTTCAGGAGCCCAGCCAGCCCTTGGAATTGGTGCTGGGGATCTGCTGGTGCTCTCACAGCGGGGTTGGTTCCTTTGGAGCAGTGGGACACGGCTTGGACCATCCCTGGGCTGAAGAGAGCAGTGGATCCAATCCTTCCCTCTCCTCAACAGCCCCACATTCTGCAGCTGAGCTAAATGGGAACTTCTGGAAACAGAACAGGAATTTCTTCCCTGCTTTGGAAAGGCCTGAGTAGCCCCTGTAACTCCAACAGAGGAACCCAGACTTAAAGCCAACAACTTGAACTCCAAACCATCTGCCAGTGTCCTGGTGTTCGTCCCACCCAGTTTGGCGACTGTCGGGGGGGCCCTCTCAGAAGTTTGGATTTATTGGGATGGCTCCCACGGCTTTGGGGTTTTAGGGCAAAGCTCTAGATCATAACAGCTATTTACACCTGAGGGAATATATGCATTTTTGGATGCTTGTTTGGAAAGGATCTCTGAGATGTCTTTTAGTGGTGGTAAGAGGGGATTTATTGCTCAATAATAAGCCGGAGGGTGGATGATTTGCTGAAGGAATTTGTGTTGCTCCACTGAAAGCTGTGTCTGCTATTAATACCTGGAAGAAGGCTTGGTTTGGAAACTCGGGTGGGGGAAAAACAACAATGTGTTATTAAATTAAAAAAAGAAAAAGGAAAAAATAAAAGTGAGAAGGAGTCAGAGAGGACTGTGCAACTCTGAGCATTCAGTTTGTACAAAGCACCTCTGCACCATTTCTGATCTCTGAAGATGGAATTGGAAGCTGCAGGAGATCCCTGAGAGCTCACATTCACCTCTGGAAATTCTTTTGCTCCTGGAAATCACAAGATATTCTGTGAAAAAGTCATCAAAGCATAATAGTGAATGATACAGAGGTGTAATGGATCTTGATTAATTAGGTGGTCAATTAAGATGTTGCATTCATGTTCCTCAAATGTGATTTTGCCAAAAATATCCCCATAGGGAATTGGGCTTCCACAGGATGCTGTTTAGGACTGAGGGCTGAAGTTACCAGGTTAAACCATTTCCTGCCAATGAAAACACCACTCGGCAAATACGGCTTGAAAATCCATTGTTAATTAACAGCATTCAATTCTTAATTGTCTTTTTACCAATTCAGTTGAAATCATTGACACAAAATACATTGTTAAACTGCTTAATCAATCATTGTAGAAAAATAGAGGTGTTTGATAGGGACATTCTAGTACAAAGTTTCCTTGAAGCTTCCCCGTTGAAAGCTTTGGAGGCTTCTATTTGTATTTTTTTTTTGTTTGTTTGTTTGGTTTTTTTTTAAAGCTTATGTTACAAAAAAATGAGAGTTCATAAACTTTACAGTCCGTACTACATTGATACCAAAGACAATAAAGTACAGGAGGGGGGAGAGAGAGAGAGAGAGAGAAAAAGAGACAAAACACACAACGTTTTAAGCTTGAAGTGCCCTATTCACAAAAATACAGCTCACACATGCGCATGCCCCGCTGGCCGAAAGTTTGGGTTTGTTTGGGTTTTTTTGTGCTAAAAGGACACCAAAAAAAAAAAAAAAAGAAAGAAAAAAAGGTTTAAAGACGAAAAAAAAAAAAAAAAAGAAAAAAGCAGGTTTCTCCTCGGAGGGGAATTTGCTTTGCTTTCAGCTCATGCAGCTCCCCCTGGGGCTGACACGGGTCGGGGGGAGGTTCCTCTGCTTCTCCATCCCCAAAAACCCTCGGTGGGAGCCTCGTGGGTGGGTTGTGATGGATGGATTGGAGCGCTCGGCATCTGCTGGGGCAGGAGGATGAGCCTGGGGAGGTTCGTCCCCACCACGGGGGTTTAACCGTGAGGAACCTTCCCCGAGTGGGACACACATAAATCAGCCACCAAAATCCCGCCCCGTTCCTCGCGTCCTGCTGCTGTGGGGAAGCCTTTTAGGGGTAGATGTTTGGAGATGAAAATAAAAAACCCGTCCAGCCTGATCTGCCGGTCCTTGCAGCGCGACCCTTCCCTTCTTCCCTTCCCCGCACCCTGCCCTGCCCTCCCCGGTGGGACGGGAATTATCCACGCTCCGAAGGTGGGCAAGGGGCAGCTCTACCGGCAAAGAAAAATAATAATAATAATAAAAAATCAAAATAGTCGTGAATTTAATGCGAAAGCTATATCACAGTGCAAACTTTCCACCTGCCCACCGAATTTCTCCTGAGGTGTTATATATATATATATATATATATATATACGTATTTATTTATTTATTTATTTATTTATTTATTTATTTATTTACCAAATTAATATTGTTCCAAAGGTCATGTTCCAGTCTGAGACCTAACAGATTCACTGCAGTTCCTTGCCTGGTACAGTACAATAGGGTTAGTATGTTCTTGANAGGTATAAAAAAAAAGAAGAAAAATACCAAAAACAAAACCAAAAAACAGAATTAAGGCTGCAGCTCCTTCTCCTTTGCCGGCAGACACGCAGTTCTGGGTGGGGCCGAGCTCCCCATCACCACGGGGGTGATGCTGCGTAAGCGATGCAAGCTCTTTCTCTGCCCCCGATGGTTTTAAAGTTGCTGAGGTGGAATGTACAGGATTTACGGTGATTTACAACTGCCTAAGAAGGTGGAAAACTCGTCGGGACAACCCCTCTCCCGAGCACGGGTGGCGGGATCCGTGCGTTTAGCTGGGACAACCCTGTCGTCCCTGGAACACCCGTGGCTTTGCCGTCAAAAAAAAAAAAAAATTATATATATAAATGGAAAATTTCGTTGATTTTGGCTTCACATGAAATGCAGCTGTTTGTTTCCCAGCCGAGTAGCTAAAATCTGATTCAGTTTTCGATGGCTTGTGCTGTTCGTGTAGCAAAAACTGCTCAAAATCCCGCGGTTTTGGGCGGGGAGGAGGGAGGAGTTTCCCTGGATATTGCACAGAAAGGGTAAGACCTCTACATGAGACACGCTGGCTATACGAGGAGTACACAGGAAATTCTGGTTTGCCACAGCCTAAATTTTAGGTTGAACTGCTCCCCTCCGCCCCCCCCTAAA